>CANNZV010001107.1:0-181972 GCA_947561585.1 Caprella mutica | reverse complement strand
CGGTATAAGAATTTAAATTAAATTAAATAATAATTATCAAATCGGTTGTTCTTATATATGTCCGAAAATGTCCTTGTTCTTGTTGTAGTCTTTTCTTCACATTAATTAATGTACGGAGGCAGCAAATTATTTAATAAACAATAAATAACCGCTCATCATCTCTTCAATGAGACTTGTTTATTAATATATATATATATATATATATATATATATATATATATATATTATTCATAGGATAGATCTACTAACATCAACAGTTCCATCGATTGAGTTTCCATTTTCTTTTTTGACTGCTTTTCCATGGTATCTTGTATTTACTCAACATATAGCGTTATCGATTCAGATTTTAACCCAAAAGCTGACAATGAATACTTGATATCAATTTCTCTTTAATCAAAACTTTGAGCATGATAATTAATTTTTTTAAATATTCAATATTTTTCAAATACATGTAATTTCTGCTGGTATTTTCTGTCGGTAATTTGTATATAGGATCGCTGTTTGTAATTTCATAGGATATTATCATTGAAACACTGGCAAGTGGTGTATGTAACTTTAAATAATTTACTAAGTAATTCAGTTCAAGTTAATTAGTTAATTAGATGTTATTAACTTAAGAGAAGGAGGGTCAGACTCCCCCCCTCTAACTTCTGTTATACAACAGCTGTGGTGGAGTTTGACACACTGATTGTTCTTATATAGTTCCATGATATTAAAGTAAGTACACTAATTAATACTCTTTTCGTCAATTTCACAGAGATTCTTAAAATGTTTTATTGGTGGGTTTTTATTTTTACATTAAAGAATCTATTTTAATTAAATATATTCTTTGAATTTCAACCTAAAGCTTTTCATTATAATTTAAATGGTGAGAAATAACCTAACACGTGTTCCTATAATGTAAATAAATCAATATTGATATGGGTTCATTTCTTCAAATTATGTTATAATGAATAAATATTTTTACACAATTTGAGTGAGTTTATACAGGAACGCGTCAAAGTTATTTATTCATCACATTTGAGAGAGAATTTAAAGAAGTTCAATGGTTTTATTTTCTATTGAGATTTGAAAACATATACATTGTTCATTTTATTTCATTTTATATGTGCCAATACAGTTCCTTTGGTTTTTATTAAATATAAATTGACTGAATTAATAAATAAGATTACCTTCTGATGGGAAAAGTTGAATTCTTAATAATTTTAAAGATATATTAGTTACGTCGAATTTTTTTTCTTTTTTTCCTTCCATGCACTTGATAGAGAAAAAAAATTAAGTACACCGAATGAACAATTTATTTGTAAGCAATTATAAAAACAGACAGTTTTTTTGTTGAATCATGTACCTGCTCTCTTAATTTACTTTGATTTTGTGGAGGCTATCACCTGTACTCACCTTCAAAAATTCCTAATCTCTCTAATAATTCTTGATATCATATCTATAATTACATAAGCAATTGTGCATAATAAGCAAGAGTGAAATATTGCAGACGATTTGTACTTATCATCTCTGATCTGCCATTACTTTGACTACATTTAATTAACAGCCTTTTCCACACCTGTACATATAATGCAAATCTACATTGCTGGGTACGTCTCATCTAAAAACTGATAGAGTAATTCCATTACAGTAGATGTTATTTGCTGAGCAGGAATAAAATGATATAAATTACAGTGAAAACTCCTACAAGGTTTAGCTGGTAGTACGATATATAGTCGAGCAATTTTGTTGTTTTATTAAATGAAATTCACATTATTTGTAAATTATGATTTGCCTTAAACCATATGAATTGAAAGAAAACAAAACCTGATAAAAACTGACTTGATATTTACAACCATTCAATTGTTGTTAACGGATTATAATTTGAGTATCCTTTTCGGATTTAATGTACAATCGAATTTAACATGATTGTTAAATTAATTTTACAGAGTGATGTAAATTTACTGGTATTTAAAAATCCTGAAATAAAACCGGTTAAAATGTCTTACTTAATTGAATAAGTTAATCATTTTTACATTTCAATGTCAAAGCCAAAAGAAGAAGTAGGTATGTACAATGTGCAATGAAATAAAAGTGTATATCTAATGAATTTTCAAAATTTACTAATTTCACATTTCAAAAAGAAATTTTAATAATTGTAAAGACACAACGACCAATAAATTTGAAATATTCAAAACTTATCGGAGATTAGATAAAAAACTGTGATTTGAGAAATTAATAATAATATAATAAAATATTATACTCTTTTATCTGATAGTACGTATGAGAAATTAACATCATATTGTACTCTTTTATCTGATAGTACATGGAGTATAAATCTTCAATAACTTCCTTAATATTGATTAAATTTCATTATTTTAGTTTAACTTACAATATATTAAATTTCAGTTTGGTGGCCATTGTTTCGAATTGCAATATTCAGACGGGTCTAGAATGAGTCCATATAGTGTAATGGAACATTTCAAAAGTTACTTCTGCAAATGATTGCCGTACAGTGTCCTTCAACTCATTGATATCCATGGGCTGAGTTTGGTAAATTTTAATCTTGATGAATCTCCATACAAAGAAACCACAAGGTGTAATAACAGGTGATTTTGGAGGCCACGTAATGTTTATGTCGCCATCTTAACCTCTGTCAGTTCACCTGTTTGGAAACTTTTCATTCAGCCACTGTCTGACAGTTCTTGGCCAAAATTAGGCAGGGCGCCATCTTGCACAAAGAATTTTTTCCAAAATCTGGTAAAGTCGAAAAAGCAGACCAAAAGTCGGACTGTACTAAATAGATATATATAATTATCACCATTAACATTAGTATTAATAAAACTGAGCTGAAATTTCCCCCATCCCACTTGGTCGCCCACACGGTTGTTGGAGGTGAATGAAGTGACTTCTCTGCTGTCCAGTGAGGGTTAGTAGTGCACCAGTAACGACAACTGTGAGTGTCTACTCCACCGTGAATATGGAAATGTACTTCATCAGAAAACATCAGGTGATGAAGGAAATTCTGTGAATGCAAATTTTGTTAACATTTCTTCAGCAAATGCATAGTCGTTTGCGTTAGGTTTTTGAACAATTAACAATAAATATGATTCTAAAGTGTTTAGATTTTTTTAAATAAACCTAATACTATAATTGAACCAATATTGATGAAGTAATTTTAAGTTCAGAATGTGGAGCACTACTATTATATACATATCTGAAAACTGAAGAACATAGACAAAATAGCTACTTTGAGTATCTGTGTTAAGAATATTATTAATTTCATGAATTAAGACTAATCCAGGAGCTAAAATCTAAAATAATCTATAATACAAACTCCTTAAATTTTGATATAAAAAATCTAAGATTATTTCCATATATTGATATACTTTACTGTTCATTACGCATTGACTGATGGCTTAAAAATAATAATCGAGTAAACTAAAAATAACATTTAGCATTTTACAAAATAAATAAATGACCTGATAGATTATTTTCTTTAACTTTCACCCTAACCCAAGTGTTAAATATTTATTTGCAATGGTGAGTGCTACATTACAAGGTCATGTGGTTCATTAATTTAGCCCCGTCATGTTACCCTATAGCAAGGGAGTCTACTAATTGGTCATCAATAAAAGTCCATTAAAACCTTACCTGAGTGCCTTAATTAAGTCTCTTGGACACTTTCTATCAACCAACACTTGTTATTTGACACCAATGCAGCTGTTATAATAAGCTGGCTCACGGCTGTAGGGAAGTTAAATTTTGATGGGATGGACCTATCAAAAAATAAAATAACTGATATCTCGTATCGGGAACCTTATTTACATTTCTTAAAAATATGAAATATACTCTTGTTTGTATATTTTAATATTTAGCCTATTTTTGCGATAGGACTCGGATAGCTAGCTTTTATTTAAGTGTTAATTTTGTGTTAGGTTTTTCATGTAAAATTTCAGATAATTTCAACTTTTTAATAGTAAATACCATAAGACCTACAAATGATGATCGCATACTAAAAAGCTATATTCATACTATATTTTTCGTAATAGACCCTGCATTGATTGACTTGGCAGAAAATATGTAATGCAATTTTGACACCAGGGAAAACATCGAGTGCATCGTTTAACCCTAAATCTGCTAATGGTTCACTGTGGAAACAGACAATCGCTTTAAAGTTCAATGGAGAGCATCAGACCTACTGTACATAAACCATCGCACTCAGCTTTTAAAATAAACAGTTAAATAGAAATAATGAGTAGGAGGACATAAATATAGAGGAAATGTGTGAGACTTAGTCACTGCTCTATTTTAGGACTGACTGATGAACAGACTGTAGCTATAGTGACGGGAACAGACCTGTATAGTGTGCTAACTGAGAGCATGTGACTATAGCAGGCCTGCGTAGTGTGACAGTATAGTGGCGAGAACAGTCCAGTGTATAGCATGCTAATTGAGAGTATAAAGACGAAAACAGTCCTGTATAGTGTGCTAACTGAAAGTATAGTGACAACAATATACCTATAGTATATGCTAACTGACAGAATAGTGACGATAGTATACCTTTAGTACGGTTACTGACATTATAGTGACGAAAATAGTCCTGTATAGTATGCTAACTGACATTATATATAGTGACGATAATAGTCCTGTATAGTGTGCTAACTGACAGTATAGTGACGAGAATATAGTCCTGTATAGTATGCTAATTAACCGACAGTATAGTGACGAGAACAGACCTATAGTGTGCTAACTGACTATAGCTATAGTGACGATAACAGTCCTGTATAGTGTGCTAACTGATAGTAGAGTGACGAGAATATACTTCTGTATAGTGTGCTATCATACAATATACTTATATAATAGCCATCATCAAAATATTCGGTCGATAATATATTCCTAGTACAATTAATTAGTACTAACCAGATGCCCAATTATAAAGTAATAAATTAAGTTATAATAAATGAGTTTGAATAATTAATTTGATGTTCAAAGTACATTTTATGGTTACTTAATGTGAAATAATTAAAATATTATTATTCATGATGATAATTAAATTTATACACATTAATTATATACCAGGTAATTTAAGCTGGAATTAATCATGTACTGTCTTCTCCAAAAGTGCTGACTATAGTTAACTGACAGATGGTACTAAGATAGTTCTTTGGGCGACTGTACATCATCTCATATAAAACCCAGTCACGTGGTACCGGCTCACCAATGAACAAAGTAAAAAGATTCTCCTTCCATTATTCTTATTTTAAAAGAAGGCCCAAAATATCTGAGATTGTATAAGATGATATTCCCAAGAAATATCATTTCTATGGCCCTGCAAAGAAACCATTATTATTTATTGTTCTCTTCTGCGGGTAGAAAATATTCTCTTTCCATATATGTAATCATATAGTCAATATAGTTTATTTTATTTCCTTGGCTGAATACATGACTGATTAATTAAATACATGTTTGATTAAATAAAATCATATGTTTTGAAATTTTACCAATGTACCCATTTTCAAATGGTTTTATTCCATATTTTCCCCAGGTACCTACCTCTCTTTCTGATCGATGTCACACAGATAGGGTAAAATATGAGTTATCGAACGGTTCCACTTTTTCGATCCTAAAAAAAATGACAAAATTTGAATCTTACATAAATTATACATTTTTCTAATGTTTTCGAAATAGTGTAACTAGTATATCAATGAAGAGTTATTCCTTTGGTACTATTTTCCGGTAGTAACTTGACTCTCTTGTCCCATTGTTTAGCTTCAATCAAGTACATCAACTCGTTACATTCATAACTTATTGTACATAAGCCCCCAGGGGCACCACCCGGAAACTGTATTCCGTGGATGAAAGAGAAGGCGTCTCAGTGTCCCTAAACTGTTGTAAACTGTCATTATTGATTTATATTTTATATGGGAAAACTTTGCAGTACTCGGACACTCACAGTTCTCGGAAACTGGGTGTTACCATAAGTCATGAACTAACCTGACTTTTAGAAATTTCAGATTGTCCTAACAGTACCTATGTTTACACCCCACTTTCAGAGAACTGTGAATGTAAATGCGACATTTTACTATTGATTATTACTAATACTTTTAAGTGGGGAAATAAAATGCTTAGTAATTCATATATTTGCTTTGGACTATTTTTTGTCTATGCACTTATTACCTTCGCAGAATACAGAAAGGTTATATTTTACACGGCATTTATTTATTTATTTATCATCTTGTTATTCGCATAACTGAAAAAGTGTTCAACCAAATTGCCTGAAATTTGGTGAAACGATTGGTAATGTCCAGTGACCTTCTGATAGAATTTTGGGAGCGACTCGGTCAAAGGTCAAGATCATGGTCATTTATAACTCAAAAACTATTGAACCATTTAGCATGAAACTTGGTGGGACGATTGTTTAATGTCCAAGAATCATCTGGTAGAATTTTGGGAACAATCCGGTCGAAGGTCAAGGTCATTTATAACTCAATAACTCAAAAAGTATTGAACCACATTGCATGAAACTTGGTGAAACGATTGGTCATTATCCAGTTACCAGCTTATTAGATTTTGGGAGAGAACGGGACAAAGTGGTGGCGAAAGTATGCGCTCAACCAAGTGCACGTAATCTAGTTTATAATATTTTGAATACAAACTTTTAACGCTACTTTCAGTTTTAGAGGATAGCACTAGGGTTAAAAGCTCTTCAATTACGAGGTCTTAGATTTTGTGTTAGGTAGACTAGTAGATATCATTTAGTATCACCTCTTCATTTTCCTCTTCCATTTTTCTTCTCCACCGGTGCTTGTGTCCCTTTTCGTCACAGTCCTTCGTAAGTCATTCACAGAGTAGCTTTTTTGCACCCATCTAATGACAGTGCCTTTCCGTATTTGACTATTTATTCAAATTTTATTATGGGAGAACTTCTGCAGTCGATGCAATAAATAATGGTAAAAATATTAAATGAGCAGTAATGACATACAAGTTAAAAACGTTAGTATATATTTTTGGTACGATAATACATAAAAATGTTATGTAATAAATTAATTATATTATCATATTTAATATACAATATTGGTAGAGCTCATTCTTTACTTATTTTAATAGGTCGTTAATTAACTTCAGTAATAACTATATAATATAACACATATTACCCCGAGAGAATGTTGTGGTGGGGCCATAGAAGATTAAATGCAGTCTCCTTTTAATCTTCGATGAACCCACCATACAAATTTGAAAAAAAAATTATCAATATTATTGTGAAATTGATATCTTTCTTTTATTTATTTTAACTTAAATTTACTCTCCAGATGTGAATGGGAAATAGAGAGTTGAATTGATTAAATTTATAACTAATGAACATTATAATTAATACAAAGGAAACTATAGATACCACTATAATCTAGTTACAGTGAGATCTAATATCATAAGATGTTATATAATGAATCAAATCAATTATACATTTTCTTTATGAAATGAAGCATTTACATAATTATTATATGTATTGTATATACTACTGGAATAGATAGTTTAAATAAAATTAAAATTACTGAATTTGGGTGTATTTTCATTGAAGTATTAAAAATTTTAAATGTTGTAGTATATTTCAGTATCCTAATTATATTTTTGAGAGTTAAATGAAATTTTGTTTACTATTTTTGCACAATGTTCTCAGAGTCTAGAAACACTGAAATACACAGTACCGAATTATTTCATTAAATTATTGAGACATAAAACAAACGAAGCTTGAATTCTATTTAATCTAAATTTGTTCGAAATTAAAAAAAGAAATGCTATGAATTTATATATTTAATCAAAAAGACGTTTTCTCCACGTATTCCATACATATATTCAATCTAGGACATAACACTATAAGGTAGCAACATCACCTTTATGTACTCTGGCACTAACCAAGCACCATATACGCCAAAGTTATGATGCAACCTAATTTGCTGAAGCGATATGCATTGGCGTTTTAATGTCTGTTTTTATTAGCTATTATGCCTTCCCTAAGGGTTAATAATGGCTTAATATCAAATCGTTCAGAGAGCTGTTTCATAACTTACTTCGTTGATTTCGACCACTTCTTGAAACATACACAGTTTCTAAAGTTCGGTGTGGTTGATTGTTTCATTGCGTTGTAAGAATTTTTGTTAATAATACACTGCATATATATACAAATAATTTTTTCTCTCAGTACTCTACATTTCTTTATATTTTTTACTTAAAAATGATGATCCATCCTCATGATGTAGGTAGGGATATAGCTTTTAGGAGATATGATAATGCGTGATTCTATCCTGTTGCAGGCCAACACAGGCTTCATCAACAGACAGCAATGTATTTATAGACCCTCCACAAATGATTGAATAGTGTGATCAGTGGAGCGAAACCCCCCAATGTTTTGCTCTCCACAAAAAAGTCATAACACAACGCAGGCCCAGTCATTATTTATGTAATACTCTCTTTCGGTCTCTTCCATTTGTCTATGATAATTCCCACCGATACTGCGGCTTCACCGCTCACGATGTTCCCTCTTGGCAATGTGTAACAGTGTCCCCACTACGCCTCTCCTGATAACAACTGTACGCAAACACTAGAGCAAATAATGGCTGGTATAAACTTTAGTGCTTGTCGTTAAGTTTTCCATGGTGGAGAGTAGCAGCCAGGTGATGTTACTTACCTCTGCCAATACTTTTAATATACCAAACAAACGGAATTAATATCCATCAGAACTGAAAAAGAGCCAGTCTTGTTTTCCCAAGAGGCGAATGAAATGAATCCTTTATTAGCTTTTGTGGCTTTTCTATAATTTGCAGAAAATATTATTGCAAAACAGAAGCGGCTTGAATTAATTATGATGAATGTTATATATTAAAAACATGTTTTACATTACCAGATTGATATAGGTTCAAAACAATGAGAATAATATGAAAAAATAACAAATCTTTAGAGATGACTACAGAAAAAGGTACACTTTTATGTATAAAATGAATTAGGTATTTTAATTGTGGGAATTAATTTCTGTGATACAATTCATGTTTACCTTTTATTTTTCCGTTTTAATTCATATCTACAATAATGACATACTTGATTGCAACGTAAAATATAACTATAACAAATTCTATAAACCCATATACAATCTCAGTGATATATTTCCCCTTATATTCCTAATGTTATTAATAATATATTTATTTATATCTTTCGCCATAAGGAATCATCATTAAAAATAATTATTCTTTCTTATAAATAGAACTGTTGGTATATTTCTCCACGGACTTTGATCTTCTTAATTGACGGAGTATTTCACTAGAGAACATTTTGCAAATATTGAACTGAAGAAGCTACTAATTGATTGAATAACATCATTATTAAAAATATATTCTTTGTATTTTATCAACTATTAAGATAAATAACTTATTGACTGATAAAGTTTACTAATATTTTTAACCTTTTATGAAGTTGAATAAAATTGAAAACTGCTAATCAACCATTTTAATTCAGGTAATCTACTAGATATAATTCATTGGAAATATCGATTCATATAATATTGCAATGAAAAATATAGCATAATTATAATTATAACCCCTCTAAGAATTTAGATGTTTATGCTGTTATTTTTAGACAGATAATGAGGTGGGTAATACATGAGATCTAAAAATAAGCATTGAATTAATATAACAAAGCTACTCGCACTAATTTAACATATGAGTCATAGGCACCTGGTGAAAAAGAATGCAGTGACTTCCGACAGTGACTGAGCGTGACTGTCTGGACACACAGTGACTGAGAGTGACTGTCTGGGCACACAGGACTGAGAGTGTCTGTCTGTACACACAGGACTGAGAGTGTCTGTCTTGACACACAGGACTGAGGGTGTCTGTCTGGACACACAGGAATGAATGTGACTGACTGGACACACAGGACTGAGAGTGTCTGTTTTGACACACAGTGACTGAAAGTGACTGACTGGACACACAGTGACTGAGAGTGTCTGTCTTGACACACAGGAATGAGTGTGACTGACTGGACACACAACACTGAGAGTGACTGACTGGACACACAGTGACTGAAAGTGACTGACTGGACACACAGGAATGAGTGTGACTGACTGGACACACAGTGACTGAAAGTGACTGACTGGACACACAGGAATGAGTGTGACTGACTGGACATACAGGACTTTGAGTGACTGACTGGACACACAGTGACTGACGGACATACAGGACTGAGAGTGACTGACTGGACACAGGACTTCAATAATTTAAGCAGATATCAAATATCTGAAATTTTAATAATATAGTTTCAAAAATTAATTTTATTTGAAGATAATTTATTTTCTCCAAGTCATTATATATCACATAAAAATATGAGCTGAATAACATTAGTGATAATATGAATGGAAAGCAACAGTGTGAATCTTTTCAAATTATATATTTATAAATCAAAATTAAACTCCAATTAGAAAAAAATTCAAAATGCTATACCTAAATGCGTTTATTTTTTCAATAGAAGATGTTCTAATGATGATAATAATCTTCATTGAATAAAAGGTTTACAAATTATGAAAATATCACAAGGATATGAAATAAATGGAAATTCTTCATTTAAAAGTAAAGTTACATTTCAAGCCTATATATGTATTATCTGCCTATCTAAATATATACTATCTTCCCTAATAATTTAAGCTTTATCATATTTAATAGGGAGGCCCTATTGGATTTAATAGGGCCTCCCTATTAGGTTGAATAGGGAAAGACCTATTAGATTTAATAGAGAAGCCCTATTAGATTTAATAGGCAAAGACCTATTAGGTTCAATAGGCACATTCTCACCATCTTTACGCATTTCCGTATTGTTGGACTGAAGCCCAAATTCCAATTCAGAAATCTTGATGATGAATATCATTTGTCATCGCTACTTGAATTTATGAATTTGTAGTCGTGACGGCGAAAAATGATGCGATACGCCAAGCCTTGACGCCTGACGCTGCTTTTCACGTACAGTCTTACGATATATAGGCGCTACGCAATTTCAACGTGGCTCTGCATGTAACGAAAATAAATTCTTTTCACATTTGTTATTTTCAATCCAGTTTAGAATTTTCACTCCATTCACATTAATAAGTAATAGTTTAATTTATTTCCTCCCAACTAACTGATCATAGTTTTTACTTTGATAATAATAATGCTTATCAATGTAAGTATATAAACATTGAAGGGTTGTAAGTATATAAACAGTGAAATGTGTAGAAAACACGTTTAATGTACCTTTCTACCATTTATTGTTCGATAACAAGTGTTCTACAACGTTTTACTAACAGCTTTACGACGTACAAAGTGTTCTACAACGTACCAACTGCTTAACAATATACATTATACTGTTCTCATTATACCACTTAAATGAGGGGTATTATATTACTTAAATTACTTAGATTTACAAACATGTGTATCTCAGGTAATAGTATAGATTATCGTACAACTTATACAGATGTTGATAAAATCGATAGTACATTGAACTCTCCACAGATAATAGTGAACCAGACTCACTACTATCGACCGGAGAGCCAGTCTGTGATACCTGTTATAATACGATGCTACTTCATCTCATTTAAATTTGTATTGTTATTTTTGCTTAAAACAATGTACATTATTTTTCCTATGCTAACATTTCTAGCTTTATTTATATTTTTTATTTCAGTAGGGGTTTAACGTGTGATACGTAAACAAAGGCCAGACCGCTGATGTCAAAAGGAAATTAAGTACAAAGGACTGGAAGGAGCAGTCAGAAAGGAAAGTGTTTCTATGAAGAAATTCACCTACCACCGTCAGTGACAAAGCTCATGGGTTATTTAGAAATAAATTCGAGGTGGAAGACAAATGCTACAGAAGCAAAATTTAGTTAATAATGCAGCGAAAAATATAAGAATCTGTACAATACTATCAGTGAAACATTTTCATATTAAAAAATATCTTGTTATAGAGTTTATGTATACATTTTTAATAGCAATACACGTAATTAGATAGAAACGTTTCCTCTTCTATAAATCATAATATCAATACTGATATATTCGGTCTGTTTCAATCAATATTATATATTGGAAAACATTATTTCTAATCCATACTATAATTTCTTTTTCATATTAACAAGTGATGCAAATTATACAATCAATATATTTAAATATTCATTAGTATTTTGATTCTCACGTTATTACTCAGATGTCAGAATAATTTATATATTAAACATTAACATTTTCCTATATTTTATTTGTATTAGATCTAGACACTATCAAAATGCATAAATTATTTCATTTAACTTCCTAATCATTTGGAATTATTTTGTTATTCATTTTACATACATTAAAGCTTCTATATGAAACTTCGAATAGGCTTGGATTTTGATTATTGTTTAGTTTACATAATTTATAGCAAAAATTTGTAAATATAATTGTATAAATGCCTATACGTAATCCGTATTTCTCATGTATGTAATCTTTTTAAGTTTTTCCAATGAAGAATTCAAATTCAAATTCATATGGTATTATTTCCCGGTATTATTTTATATTATACAAATTTATACTTTTATTGTTTGTTTCAATGAAAACTTGAAAATATGAATTATTACAACTTTTATTTGATATAATCATTTCTATTGTTAATTGCACCTCCTTTCTCTTCGACTCAAATAGAAAAATCTAAAGAACGGTTACACAGTTTCAAGCATAGAAGAAAGAAAAAAAATGAATAATAATCACTAGTACAGTACCTGTTATTGAATAAAAATTATATTTGAATGAGATTTTGTATTATAGATACACATGTTCTGATTAAACAAAAAAAATTATGGATACACATATTCTGATTGAACAAAAAAAAATCTCAAAAGCCAAAATATAATTTTTTTTAATAATAATTAGTCTCAGTTATTATTGTAGCCTGTAGTCAAGATACTGCAACAAATGATTTTTTTTTCTTCTTTTAATATGTATTTCTTAATAAAAAGTGTGATACACGAACGGACAGACGGACGCGGCTCTTATTATAGTATAAATTATGTTATTTCGTATCCATGATACCTGCATGTATCATGGATACGATTTTGATTAGCTTTTATATCATATGTGTTTTCTCCTATGATCGAAAATGAGTAGGAGTTCGATAATTCGTATCTTGCCCCATCTCTTCTCCCATAACTACCCTCGTAAATAAAGTAGCGGTTACAGTGACACAGGAAGAACGAATGGGGCGAACCTCCGCCTGAGAAACTGCAGTTGCTTACCAAATGATATACATGGTTATCGAGCGACCCTCACTGGTACAATGTTCAACACGACTAACCAACATGATTACGTCATTGTCTTAATGTTGAACATGGCTGTAGTGCATCAAGGAAACCTTACTGACCCAATGTTCAACTGTTAGCGAACATCTAGCGAACTTTATTAGCAGAATACTGAACAAGGTTACGAACTTTATGAATATAATGCTGAACATGGTTACGAACATTGAACGAACTTTATGAACATAATGCTGAACATATGGTAACGAACATTTTGCCAACATTTTGCAAATAACACTGAACATGGTTATGAACATTTAGCAAAATTTCCCAATATTGAACACATGTTATTGAACATTTACTTAACCAAATGAAATTTTATGATTTATTTACTTACAGTTTAGACTGACTATCAGCCCCAAATATTTTAATTCCATATGCATTACACATTAGTCATAAGATGCTTATTAAACTTCAAAGACAGTCTTTCTTTTTATCTAAATGCTCATGCGACTACAGAGCATCAAAGAGAAATCCAAACCAAAGTAACCATCAAACAAAGTTCTGATGGCGACTGACATGAGACACAACTTAGAGGACTGACAGTTGTAACGCTTTTGAATAACGAATTGATATTAGTATTGACTCAAACCATTCACATTTTAGAATAACTTTCTACCTAATCAATGGAACATGTCATCAGAACACAATATCGTTGGCACTGACAACAGTTTATCTATAGTATTATACAAATAAGGCATTTAATGCTGGCTTATCTTAAATTATGACGAAAACTGAATCGGCAGGTCTATTGACAGGAAGGTAAACTTATATAAAAAATTGGCATCTATTGTAAAAAATACTGTTGGTAATTAGTTATATACATGTGAGAATTCATTTGCCTGAAATACAACGAACAAACAGAAAAATGTAATTATCATATTCATGTATTTAGAAAGTTCACCGCAATGGCACTGCTATCTGTGTGTTTACATGATCAGCTGACTTTTACGAAGTTTTAAACCTTAAGGACGCGCTCACACAAGCGTTTTTTGGATCGTTTTCAATGTTCCAAAAGCGTCGTGTATCTTGGATACATATGAAATGAGTTTAACAATAATTTCCTCAGAGTAAAAAACGCTGTAAAAACGCTGTGCAAAAACGCTCGTGTGACCAGGCCCTAACTGGTCTCCATCCTAAATACACGTAAATGATTAAAATTAATAATTCGATATAATGTACACTTAATTAGAATTAATTAAATTAGAACGTGAATAAAAACTTTGTGAATCAAAGCAGCGCAAAGTTAGCGATATCGTGCGCATGCGCTCCAGCATATTTGATACCTGAAATGTTTCTCACAAGATGGCGCTGTAGTACTTTAAACCAAAAAAATGCATTTCTACTCTACAAAATGTCCCTCAATCGATTTATCTACAAGGGAGAAATCTATATCCAATGGTTTACTGCCTGTACTATCAAGATCATTTTATCAATGTTGAAAATCTGAGTTGATATGAGGAACATCGCTTGATTCTCAGAATGATTATTTTGTAGCATGGCATGTTAAAAACAATTAAACGTGTAACATTCATCCAATTCAATATTTTTTCTATTAGTTTAATATCTTTTTTAAATATATTTATCTAGCATCATGCATAATCTATAATGTATTTCATATAAGGAATATTTAAACACAAAACATTTTTTTTACTCAAAATGGCGGTGACTTTTTGTTGAACCTCAGAAGGCGATGTGTATCTGAGTCCGTTTGTACTTTTACTCTTCCATTCTTTCAATTATTCCATTTAAGAAACCTACAACGCTAGAAAGTTAAAGTGGGGCTATAGAGAATACGACAGTACCTACTTAATGTTATGTGGACTAATAACTCAATTCACGATATTTTCAGAGAATTTCTAAATATAAAAAAAGGTTCTTGTTTTTTATAGTAACCTCTTAATAAATTTATTATTCCCAATTGAATTAAATGTACGAAATAATTAACAATATTAGAACAACAGTATATTAACAATGCAATAATACATAAAATACATAATATATACAATAAAATATTAGAGTAATAACATATTTAATAAATAATATCAGAACATACGTGCATTACAATATGCGAGGCTTAATAACAATACCCATAGTGCTCACTAGGGCATATTCACCTAGCGATGCATCAACTAGTGACAGGTCATTCTTTAGAGCAGTCTCTGTTCATCTGCCTGTCTTTCATTACGTCTCTCACTGTTGGCAGCCTCTGCAGAGATACGCGAGTGATAGGCGCCGCCAAACACCAACCACCAAACCAAACCTGGCACACCAAATAACTGAAAATCCCTAAAAAAAACACTGCTAGAGTTACATAGCGCCAAGATATAGGATGAGTTACGAATTATTGGTCGGTTTCACATCTTCGGTCTTATAAGAAAAAACGATATAGAAAATTAATTATCATCTTATATGACCGATGATGTGAAACCGACCGATATTTCGTAACTTACACTACCCGTGTAGCAATGTTGCCCAAAGAAACTTTGATGTACATGTGTATTAACAAATAAAACTTTTATTTAACTCGATATCATCAATCCTATAGTAAAACAATATTTTGCATTTTGTGCTTATGGTTTTAGGCTCTCTAGGTTATATCAAGAAATTGGGCTAGTCAAACTGCAATGTTCAAATTAATTTGAGATTTTGTGAATACAAATCGCTTTTAATATCACGGATTCGTAAATACGATTATATAATTATATTATAAGTACGCAAAGGTTTAAATTGCTTGAATAATTCTCAATATAAAATTAGAAATCATGAAATTTTATTTCTGTATAATCAATATCGTAACTACATTACAGTAGAATTTTTCACTTATAAAAATATAATTTATTATTAATATATATAATATCCATAAAAACTGCACGAAATCAAATAAATGCCCAAAATTTACGATTATGCCTTTTCTGAACTTCAATTCGCCAAAATATTTTCTCGTTCTACAACGTATTTCAGAGAATTTTATCATTAATTTTGGTTCAATTAGACACATTGGTTGGTGCGCTAAAACTTTAAGCCATCAATTGTTTCTTACTTTAGAGGCTAAGTCTTGTAAGTTGTGAGCCAAACTATACGGACGCTGTTCTATAGTGCCATACACGGTGTAATAAATTATTATATGCAAAAATATAGAGTAAAAAATGAACTATAGTAAGAGCGGTTAAGGGGCTCTGTCTGTCTGTCCGTCACACTAAACATAATTTTTCTGATATCAGTTCAATAAATGGTTTCAATAACTAAATTAAATTTTATTCACTTGAAAATATTGGAGTAAAAGCGGAGTCAAAGATAATAATTATTATGTAAATTGAACTTTTATCCCTGAATTGATATATTGAAGAATTATTATATTTAGAATTGATTTATTATAGATGTCAATTTTGACACTTCGCGAACACTATGTATAGTTATAAGAGATAAATTGTGAATTGCTTCTTACCCAATCGCTTTCGTTTAGTATAACTTCACCAGGAGAATACCTCCTGCTACGATTAATTTATAAGTTATCCTTCTTTGATATTGTAGAGTTTATAACAATATATTATGTAATGGTTATCCAGTTTGATTATCTTTGATTATACCTAATACTCTGATTATCCCTATACACTCATTTTAAAAAGTTATCTTTGATTATCCTTATGTTTACTTTAATTTATCATTGATTATCACTATATACACTCTATTTATCGTTGATTATCCCTATACACTCTATTTATCGTTGATTATCCCTATACTCTCTATTTATCGTTGATGATCCCTATACGCTATATTTATCGTTGATTATCCATATACACTCTATTTATCGTTGATTATCCCTATACACTCTATTTATCGTTGATTATCCCTATACACTCTATTTATCGTTGATTATCCCTATACTCTCTATTTATCGTTGATGATCCCTATACGCTATATTTATCGTTGATTATCCATATACACTCTATTTATCGTTGATTATCCCTATACGCTATATTTATCGTTGATTATCCATATACACTCTATTTATCGTTGATCATTCCTACTCTATTCATCTCTTGGTGAAGTTTCAAAATAACTTTTGGTAGCTTCATTTCACAAAGAATATTTCGAATAAAACTTACTTTTAAATAAGGAACAAATATAATTTTTACTCAAATTCTTTCACTCTAGATGTGTTTAGATTTTTTTATTAATAAACGTGTACATAATTATAAACTATTTTTCTTCTTTGTTTAATTATTTTGTCTCCATTAAATTTCAATAGTGTTTTTATAGAGCCAATAATGAAACTTTCATCAATTCTTTCATTGTGTAAAAACAAATAAAGCAGATGTGACTTAGTGTAAGTTACGAATCATTGGTCAGTTTCACATTTTCGGTCATATAAGAAAAAACGATATGCTAATTATAATCGAAATACATCATTAATTATATTAAAATGAAAATACAACCCTGAAATCAGGATCAATTTAAAACTCACATATAATTGATATTATAACTATATGCAATATTAATAGAGACAATAATTCACCGTGTAAATATGCATATAATGTCAAACACTCACCTAAACATACATACCTGTACTGAAAGCGTATAAGATGTACATTTAGAACTCTGTGCCACTTTTAAACCACCAATAGCAACCATTGTTTGTTTTTTCAATTTTGTGAGCGTTAAGACCAGACAAAGGCTGTACTGTCCCATCAATATTTCTCAGCTCTTCTTTTCTAGTCAATTATTTGTGAATGGACCGTTAAAAGGCAGATAAAATCACCTCTCCCTGTCTTCTTCTCTACAATGAACTAAAATCAATTGGCATCTAATAGTGCTAGGGTAAGTTACGAATTATCGGTCAGTACTACATCTTCGGTCATATGTATAAGAAAAAACTATATAAAAATTATCATTACACAGTGCTATCTAATAATATATTTTTATATTGTATTTTCTTATATGTACGAAGATGTAGTACTGACCGATAATTCGTAACTCACCCTAACAAAAGAAATTTATTTTATTTGATTAGGTATTTCATTTATTCATTTAATAATAATGAAGAGAATATTTGATAATTAATTAATAAAACTATTTTTCGTTCTCTCGTAATAACATTAATTGTAATAAGTCCAAATGAACTGACTTGTACAGGTAATTACACCTGTTGTGAACAACTAATTATAATAAGAAACGAGTGTGCCACCATATCTACTTCATGTAGAAACAAACTAGATATTCTATCCAAATACTATCCACAATCCGCATACTATCACCACTCTATCCACATACTATCACCACTCTATCCACATACTATCACCACACTATCCACATACTATCACCACTCTATCCACATACTATCACCACTCTATCCACATACTATCACCACTCTATCCACATACTATCACCACTCTATCCACATACTATCACCACACTATCCACATACTATCACCACTCTATCCACATACTATCACCACTCTATCCACATACTATCACCACTCTATCCACATACTATCACCACTCTATCCACATACTATCACCACTCTATCCACATACTATCACCACTCTATCCACATGCTATCACCACTCTATCCACATACTATCACCACTCTATCCACATGCTATCACCACTCTATCCACATACTATCACCACTCTATCCACATACTATCACCCCTCTATCCACATACTATCACCACTCTATCCACATACTATCACCACTCTATCCACATACTATCACCACTCTATCCACATGTTATCACCACTCTATCCACATACTATCACCACTCTATCCACATACTATCACCACTCTATCCACATACTATCACCACGCTATCCACATACTATCACCACTCTATCCACATACTATCACCACTCTATCCACATACTATCACCACTCTATCCACATACTATCACCACGCTATCCACATGTCAATTGGAGCATGTTACAAAGTTTATAAATATTAGACCTCTACATTAAGTGTTCAAAGAAGAAAATAATGCAAGTAGAGACCTAGTGTAGCAATACCTGTCACACTGGGCAGGAGATGGTTAATTAAAACTCACTCAGAATAGTAATTTCTTCGTCTCTTTGATCCTCCAGAAAAATCTTATTATACGTCATTGTTTTAATTTACACTCGAAAACAAATAAGAAGAGAGATATCGAAACACACGCCAACACTTTACTAAATTGGAAAATAATAAAAGTTATATTCTTCTAAAGATAATAACTGCTGTTTAGCTAAACTTATTTATAGTATGCAAACACCAATCATTATTTTATTATAGGGAATATGCCGATGTATATATTTTGATGGAGCTATAGAGTTTAACAAGTGGTCCTCATTGCCATTGTACCTGAAAGCCTTGTGATGTAACCTAATCCTAATAAAATGCGCAGTGAATACAAGGGGTGGAAATTACGTAATAATATCAGCAAGGGGTTATTTCGATCTCAATTTGGGGCCATTTTGAAACCCAAAATTCTATTACCAAATAGTCTCTAAATAAAACTTCCTATAACATATTCTTACTTCTGTAATTTTTTTTAGTCATTTATTCCGTATCGTATAGCATCAATGGTTGGTAATAGTTCTCGATAGATTAATTGCATTCTTCAATGTATTTGACTATTTACTTAATAAAAGTAATCTAGGTATTTACTGAAGGTAGCACGTAAGGTTAGATGTACATACCTACCTACCTCTTCCATTATCGAACTCCATCACGAGCTACATAAAGTGGCATGAATATACCCAGAGAAAAAGTTATGGTGGGGCCATATAAAATTAAGTGAGATTCCATTCAATCGTCTCGTGGCTCAGGAAAACCTCTACCTTGAACAGTTTCTACCAGAGATAAATTCAACCAATGGAAAATTTCATCAACGAAAATTCCACCATTTAAAGAGATAAACAATATATACGATTGTAGTTACTTACTATTTTAATCATAAACTGAGTGAACCCCATAGAATGTTGAGGTTAGGTTAGCGGTTCAGGTGGAAGATGTTTTTTTTACTCTTCATTATATATTTTTTACTCTGAACAGTACCATTATTACACACACAACATTTTAGGTAGTAGCATCAGCTAGGTAATTACCTACACACTATACACCTGTATAGATTTACAGTCATTGACCCTATTTAGTACAGGGGGGGGGGGTGGCAGTATTGCCCCCCCTACTCCCTTTTCTGTTATTTATGTATAGCTACCATAATTCATAACTTAGAATTTGCGCATCTTATGAGATTAACTTTATTCAATAATTCGTATTAGTTATTGATTTATATTATACGTATTTAAAAAAAAAAATTTAGATCGAATTGTGTAATGCATTTATTGTATTTTCATTTTGCATCACTACTTGATATATAATTTGAGCACTTCGTACAATACCTTCGTCATTCAAAACCTACTTGGTCATTCTGAAAAGGTATCCCCCCAACCCCACCAAAAATGAGATGGGGGAGAAGTGGGGGTTGATGATGGGAGGTGAAGTATATATTGAAGCTTGACATCGTGATTTTTATTGTTGAATAGAGTTAAGTGTCTGTCCCTCAATAAATAACATGTAAAAAGTATAAAATTCAGTGAAGGTACGATCATTGAAAAATAATCCCCCTCCTCTCCCCCCGGGAGAATTGAGAGGGGGTAGTGACTAATTTACGTGTTAAATTTTTTATTTCGTATCTGATATTATTAGTCATGAAAAATATTATTTTTAAAGGTGGTTCGTACTAATTTAAATGACATTTTACTCCTCAAACAGATTTCAATGTAAACGTACACACAACCTCGTAATGTTTGTAAAACTGTTTGTCTATCCTAGGTTTGATATCTAGGTATACATACTATATTAATTATAGGTATTAAATTATAATTAGTCATGAAAATTCTCATATTTATATGTCAGAAGACTTATAAGTAATCATCTTAAATAAAACTATAAAATTATAAATTAAATAATGATTTTAATTGCTTCACAAACAATTTTCCAAAATGTTGGATATAATGGATCGCTGCAACTCTCGATTTTTAACCAGTTTGACGAAATGTTTGATAGTGTGTACGGAGCATGAATTGCACATTATTTCATTTAGTTCAATACATTCGATCAGGCCAGGGATAATAAATACTACATCATTTTGAACTAGCATCAATGTCCGTAAAAATGATATATTAAAAAGGGCGTAATTTGACGGCACGTGTACACTAGTAAAATTTAAAGAAATTGAAGTTAGGTCCTAAAATTCAATCTCTTGTTTAGTTAGTATATAATTATATTGATAACAATTTATTAAATATTTATATCTTGATGTTTAACTTTCTCGAAATCATTTTCTAATACCTACTCTATAGGTAAATATTTTGCTAATTAAGAGGTAAGCCTTTCAATTTTCATTCTCATTAATTTAAAAACATATTATGAACAACAATAATGAACCGCTTTCAAATTTCAGAGCTTCATCAAATTCCAACTATTCGAAATTAATTAATTTTCTCATTAAATATTATAATATCTTTGGCCTATCAAATTGCTTATTAAAAGCATTTCTGAGGCCATTTATTATACGGTAAACAAATAGCAATTATATACCTACAGTAAATAAACCCGTAAAATATGTTGTAAATAAGCCATTTACATCTATTGTATATAAATCACTAAATACGTCATTTAAATACAATATAATTATATACTGCATTAGAACTGATCTTATACCCTATAAGTTATTTTTTCCTTCAAGTGATAGTCTATTTATTTTAATACCTCATAAAATAATATAAGTCTCTTAACTACTTTCTTTTCATTGGTAGTAGTATACCATTGCTGTCAGCTGTTCAAACCAACTGCTATGGTTTAGAGGTCTTCATACCTTTCTACTATTCAACATCTAGGGACATAGGGTTAAAATCTACTGTACACATATATATCTTTAATGTACACATGTATATATATTTATTCTAACGCTTTATCATCCATTGAATAAATAACTTATAGACTCCATAAATATATCAAAAGGATCTGTTCTATAAATAAAGCAATTGTCTATTGAAAATTGTAATTGTAAAATGAATTAATTCTCTTGTGTTTTTCACTATAAATAATTGGTGATTTAGTAATAAACTATATTTTTATTTAATAGCGAAAGGTTGATGTATCCTATAATAAAAATTGATGCATCCTATAATAAAAAGGGGTGAAATAATTAGAGGGGATCTTTAGGATACTCCTATCGATGGTACCTACTCCAAATAAGATAAAAGTTCATTTAAGTCGTTCAAACTCCCTTGGCTCAGATAGACCCTTTTCGTTATTTCAATTATACTTTATGGTGTAGTATCGTTATTCAGTGCCACTGTTTTATGTATTAAAGGCAGTAACTGACAGTATTTGAGGGGTGGAGAAATCCCCTGAAACACCAGTAGCTACTGCACCCACCTGGTGAAATAAACATGGGGATAGTATCCATTGAATTACTGGGGATAATATAATACTTCACTGCTATATCTACATATAAGGATGGTATCCACTAAATACTGCTCTGGGGATAATATAATACTGTACTGCTATATATATAGGGATAGTATCCAATAAAGTGTTATGTAATTTGTTTGAATGTTGTACTCGTGGGCAACCAAGGTAGCGATGTTTTTTGGAGGCAACATTGCCAATATTGTAGCAATATTGTAGCTTTTCTGATTTTTATGTTATTAATCCCGAAATAATCATTGATTCTCTCTATGTAATGTTGAATATTATATTTCTATTATCATTATATAAATAGAGAATTAAACTACAGTTGATAAAGAATACAATATTAAATTATATTTTCTTATTTTTAGTATTAATTTCCTAAATGTACATCAACATTCTATTGTTCATCTCATAGAAGTTAGATGTACGAGAGTTTTTCTTGGTGATATCTATCAATATTGAGCACCTAATTAACAGTTGGCCAAGCTATTTTAGTCATTAATTATAAATAGTTTTGATTTCCTAGTATTGTTTATTTGCTTTAGTTAGTAGAGGAGCCACAATGTAAAGTGTGGCACCTATAGCCACAATGTAAAGTGTGGCACCTATAGCCACAATTTAAAGTGTGGCACCTATAGTCACAATTTAAAGTGTGGCACCTATAGCCACAATTTAAAGTGTGGCACCTATAGCCACAATTTAAAGTGTGGCACCTATAGCCAAAATGTAAAGTGTGGCACCTATAGCCAAAATGTAAAGTGTGGCACCTATAGCCACAATTTAAAGTGTGGCACCTATAGCCAAAATGTAAAGTGTGGCACCTATAGCCACAATTTAAAGTGTGGCACCTATAGCCAAAATGTAAAGTGTGGCACCTATAGCCACAATTTAAAGTGTGGCACCTATAGCCACAATGTAAAGTGTGGCACCTATAGCCAAAATGTAAAGTGTGGCACCTATAGCCACAATTTAAATTGTGGCACCTATAGTCACAATGTAAAGTGTGGCACCTATAGCCACAATTTAAAGTGTGGCACCTATAGCCACAATGTAAAGTGTGGCACCTATAACCACAATTTAAATTGTGGCACCTATAGTCACAATGTAAAGTGTGGAACCTATAACCACAATTTAAATTGTGGCACCTATAGTCACAATTTAAAGTGTGGCACCTATAGCCACAATGTAAAGTGTGGCACCTATAGCCAAAATGTAAAGTGTGGCACCTATAGCCAAAATGTAAAGTGTGGCACCTATAGCCACAATTTGAAGTGTGGCACCTATAGCCAAAATGTAAAGTGTGGCACCTATAGCCACAATTTGAAGTGTGGCACTCCACTCGCCACCACATCAGTCAGTGTAAAAATAGTCTCTAGAGGTGCTAGCGAAGAATGCACATATTGTTCTACTTTTTATCACTTCCGGCCGTAGAACGGCTCATACAGAGTCATTTGAGACTGATGGGGTGAGGGATACCCTCACAGAAACTGATGATGGGGTGAAGAAGATTAAATAGAACTTCCTCTTAAGGAAGTTTTATATACGGTTATATGTGATGTACTAAGATAAAACAGAATGAACAAATATCCCCTTATATATTATCCCCTATTATCCTTTTAACTTTTAACTCTAACTCTAGGTTAACCCAAACAAGAAGGATTTATTCCTAATTTCCTAGGATGTTATGGGAATATTTCAGGAATATATCCTTCTTGCCTGGGAAACCAGGCCAATTCTTTCTTGGTTATTAATTTACTATAATAAAGTCTTGGCTATTAATTAATATTCAATTAAAATGAATTAACTATGAGGATAAATACTAAATAATAAATGAGCCAAGTCAAATATATCCCTCTGGCAATTTTAAAGCATAATTTAATTCCCAACCCCTACCAATATGACAACTGTAACAAAAATAGAGAATTAATAGCAATGATTCATTTTATTAATATAGTTGTAATGCTATTGTATAAAGAAGGTTACCACTAACTATATTCGTGACACAATCTGCCCGAGTCATACATTAATGCATACAATTTTTAAGGCACCACCTACCGCCAAGACCCACGCATATGCTCAAGATAAACAAACCTAATAAACAATAAATCTTCGCCACCAACGAACAAATACATTGGCACACGACATTCTGATGACTAATTATTTTCATCTCACTTTCTTGAAGATGGCGGTAGAAGAAACTGTTCATTGTTCAGGTCTTGCATGAAAAGACCATCCCAATATTTTTCGCCTAAATGGAAATCCCTGGGAATACACACCGATGACAGCAGCGTTTGGACCATTGGACTCAAATCCAATCTCCCGAGATTACCACTTCGCCATTCATGTTCGGAAAGCAAAAGAATGCCACCATATTCTAATGGACCATCGGCCATTGACGAATAGAGTGCTATGGTCGAAAATCAACCTGATTCTCTATTGCTCTAACCTATACATATTAATTTTGATAATTAGAGGATGTTGAAATATATTTAGAGGAGTTATTTTCTATTGTTTAACGAACTGCGGAAATAACAAAATGTTTTCTTCTATATTTATTTAAAGATTGTCACCTTAAAATGCGACAGATATATCTCTATCAGTCTGTAAATATGTCCTCGTGATATACGTACGTCTGCCACTTCTCTGACTCACCAATTTCTCGTTTATTTGTTCTTCGTCTTTCTATAATCTGTCTGGTGTTTGCATTCATAATTTATAAATAATGCCATGAATCATTATAGCAGTAAATGTTCTAGGACTTCTAACAGCTTCTCTCAGTTGTGTTGAAAGATAACTTTATCACCTTGGTTAGCAACCGGTGGCAAGCAGTGATGTTGTGTCTGAGTATGTTGGCGCTAGGTTTGTTCTCTTTTTTCCTTTAATTTCATCGGTAGCAACTGATGCAATATTCAATCGGTCGTCCGTTAGCGACAATATCTTTTTGTCTGTTAGAATGTTGCTACGCTAGCTAGCTCTAGCGACGGAAAACTTTTCATTGGGTGATTAAAGCGTTAGAAAATAACGACAATTGTTTTTATAGTCACAGAAAACAAATGTCTTTTATTCTTTTATTGGATGAATTCGTATAGAATGTTCAATTGTTACATCATGTTAAATGCATTCCCCCAAATTCTCGTAAATAAGCTGAACAAGTTATCGTTGAAAATAAATGGAGGAAGATATTCAGTCGAAGGTCTTTGCAATGAATTCAAATAATTAAAGTATCACATTTGGAAGCCACTAAAATTCTTCGCTTCTTTTTTAATCAAAATTGTTATTTCTTGCATTTCATAATAAATAAATTGGAAAATTTCTATTCAATCGCTTTGTGAAGTTGATTCATTTTTTTATTTTGCTATAAATTTAACTACATTTATACTAAGAGAATGTCATAAATTGAGTCACAGAATTGTTTTCTATGCCTAATTATTCTCAATAAGCCTCTCAGAAAAGGATCGAGAGAGAGTGAGAGAGAGAGAGAGAGTTATGGTGGGGCCATAGAAGACTAAGTGGGGTCCCTTAATAATCTTCAGTGGCCCCACTATGACCGTTTCTCTTTGTTAACCATATTCTATTTATACACTTATATTTAAAATGACTTAATTTCCACGAAATAGATTTGCGGTAGGGTAAGTTACGAATTATCGGTTAGTTTCACATCTTCGCTCATATAAAAAAACTGTTTATTAATAATCATTTAATGTTACTTTTAAATTAAAATATAAGTAACCTAATTATTTTTATATCATTTTTTTCTTATATGACCGAAGATGTGAAACAGACCGATTATTCGTATCTTCCCCTACTACCGCTACGGAAGTTTGTTCGTTGCTAGTCCCTGGAGATGGTAACTCTATGAGTGGCCATGTTATCCTCTTCAAATTAATGTTGGAATTGAAAGTTTTCATCTAAAGTACATCTCCGAGACTATGGGATCTCAAGATTTACTCTCCGTTTTCCGCTTCGAATGCAGATTTGTTAGTAGAGTACCTAGTGCCTGGAGGTAGACATCTTTACCTAGATAGGGAGAGCTAACTTATTGTGACACATGGGATTAGGGGATTTCTACAGGAATGAAGGGTATGCATATTTGCCATCGACCACTGCATTGTCATTAGATTTTGATGAAAAGAGGATTATGGAAGATTTGTTTCAATACTTCGCTTTTCTTAAATATATTTTATAAATAATATTTAATATGAATGTACCATATCTTTTTGGTTACTTGTGTAAATACTTCTATTCGTTGAAAAATTGTTCGTTGAAAATATTCTTTTTTTTTTGCGTTGAAAATATTTTTTTTCGTTAAAAATATATTTTATTTTGAATATTTATTTTCGTTGAATTTTTTTCAGATATTTTTTTATTTTCGTTGAAAATATTTTTTTATATTTCATATCAGCATAAATTCCACTCTTGTTATATAAGTTCCAAACAGTCAACACAAACTACATGGTTGCATCAATTCATCCCTCAGCATTTCAGTGTAGATTAATTAGCTAGTTTCTGTTAGGTTTTGAGGGGCATGACACTGTGTATCAATATATAGGGTACAATACATTATGATGTAGCCTGCTTATTGCACTAGTCGTGTCAATAATCCGATATTTGGACAAAGGAGAATGAGGCAGAGACGATATAGATCTAACTCCTATTGGCCTATGTCTCATTTCATTGCTCCCATTGATTATTGGTGAAAAGACTTCGTGTCTACTACTCCATTCTACCTATAATTAAAAAATAAATGCCTCCCCGTCTATTTCTAAGAATTCAATCATGGCCCATCGAAAGAATTCATGTGGATCAATTAATCGATACGCAGAGTCTGTAGACGGTCGTGTTTACGTAACATAATTGCGTATGTGCCATCACGCTACATGCGTATGGAGAAACACACTAAATTGGGGAGTATGTTCGATGTCATTTTTACTCTCTAGTCAATACTATGGAGATGAGAAATAGAAAGAAACTGGGTCAAGAATCTATCTAAAATATTGTTAATGTTCTTTAGTCATATAAAGTAAAGAATCTATCCAACCTTTAGAGTTTAGACCAATTGAAAATTAGAACATTCTCCCAATTAAATATAACTTACTAAATATTTTATGAAACTCTTTGTATTACTAATTTGTTCGTATATTTCCCTTCATATTGTGAATTTAAATATCTCTCTATTACAATTAATTTTAATAATATTAATTGAATGGTTTTAAAATAATTATAATTTGCATATAGACTTTTAAGAATTTTTATTCCTCTTTTTACCTTCTAGGTTCAAATACTTATTGAAAGAACTATTATTGAACATGAAAATTATACTAAATTGTATTTTTATCTCGTCTTTTTCGTATAATTCTGTTTCATAATTCCAGAAAAATAAATAAGCAGACGATGAAGCCTGGCAAGTGAATTACCGTAGAGTTTTAATTCCGTAAGTTTGGGTCCATAGCCCAGGTGTTTTCTTCTTCCACTTCCAGTCCTATTATAGCTAAGCCATTCCGATAAAATGAAGTAATTCAGCTCTCAAACTATTGACTGGGGAACATATTTATAAAGAAACCCGCGCAAAGAATTGCCTCGGATTTATTCCAGTCAATTGTAATACGTAAATAATGGGAAGGGTTTTAAATTAGTAACTATAGGAGTATTTAGAGCAAGGAAATTCACTAAAAGAGTAGTGGTGCAATATAGTTGACTTTTAATGTAATTGAACCTCAGTTAACCAACACTCATCCTCAGTTAACCAACACTCATCCTCAATTAACCAACACTCATCCTCAGTTAACCAACACTCATCCTCAGTTAACCAACACTCATCCTCAGTTAACCAACCATCATCCTCAGTTAACCAACACTCATCCTCAGTTAACCAACACTCATCCTCAGTTAACCAACACTCATCCTCAGTTAACCAACACTCATCCTCAGTTAACCAACACTCATCCTCAGTTAACCAACACTCATCCTCAGTTAACCAACACTCATCCTCAGTTAACCAACACTCATCCTCAGTTAACCAACACTCATCCTCAGTTAACCAACACTCATCCTCAGTTAACCAACACTCATCCTCAGTTAACCAACACTCATCCTCAGTTAACCAACACTCGTCCTACAACAAATATATAAATGTTTATTTCCCAACAGTTCATGCAATGTGTTCTCTAACTAGCATTATAATACTTAACTCTTCTTGTTCACATTAATTGTTTCACAAATAATGTTCATCACAAAGTAGAGAAAATGATATTATTTCTACATATAATAAGTTTTTCATAGCAAATATATCATTCTATTCCCTAATTTTAGAGCACACTGCAAACTGACTATAAAAGCAGAACTCTTTTATTTCAGATAAAGGTTCATTAAAAATGTAAAGCAGGTAATTAGGGTTTAGATGACGTGATAGTTCTTTATTCCTATATATTATCATATAAATTAATAAGAAGTTAGTTACATAAGACTCATTGTTTAAATTCACAAATTTAACTTTTTTCCTTTCCTATTCTGCATAATGTTTATCAACTTAGTTCATTTTTCTAGCTTTAATTTTATAAAGTTTATTTAATAGTGCGAAGTTATTTCGTATATTCAAGAGTCATATATTTTATAATCTTGAATGGTTTTTGTACGTGACTTTGTCTGTACTACACCGAATGGATGAGTTATATAATATTCAGGGTTGTTATATAATTATTAATCCTTCGCAAAATTTCGGAATGTTATGTTTTTATAGGCCTTTTATTGTAACCAATTGATTTATTTTACAATAACTTTTGTAGCTTAAAAAGTATTCAGTAGCAGCGGCGAAGTTTGCGCTAGTTCATTATGTCCATTATGTTTATTCATCAAAAGCTATTTATCTATTATTGCAAGACTCTCAGTGTTATGTCTTTAGTTTAAAAAGAAAGAAAAGCAGATAACCTCGTAGAAGAAGGACTGTGAACATATTTACAGTGCAGTTGGAGTGCACGCGATATCGAGTACATGTGTGAAATATGTCACCGTGTACAACTGTACATGTACTAGATTCATTTTAGATGTATAATTATTACAAATGAAGTCTTTTGCCATAGATATGCTGATGACCTTCATCTTGGAACCAAAGGCACTATTGCTCTGGCAATAAAAATAAAAGTGATTTCATGCAAGAAAAAAGTCAAAGAACCTCCATTCGGGGACAACTGTAGTTTAATATATAGAGTATAAGTGCATGTTACTGTTTAACTATTTCCAATCTGGAACACAGAAGAATACTTAAATAAAAAAAGTTCAAACTAAAAAAGTGTTCAATGAATGTAGAGAGCAGAAAAGAATCATTTTCATATTGTAGGCTGAGTAGACCTAGCTTGACAATTCACTCCATTGATCCCTACTTCATTAGCTACATTAAATCACCAATTTTAATGACTATTATTTTAGTTTGTGAAGTCTTAGAATGTTACCGCTATAAGAGAAGCTAATAGAACTACTCCGATGTAGCAACGAATTAATGTCTGAAATGGCTTAATAGATTCTTACATTGTTTCACAACATCATAATTACTTTTCATAATTTAGTATCACAATTTACACGTGGAGTTCAAAGATATTAGTTGCCAATATGCGAGTGCTTAACATCTTCGATCAGGTTTCTACTTTGACGTCAAAATAAACCGAATTTATCGGAACCATTTCTAGATAAGTTTTTGAATTTTGATATATTATATTATTTGAGTCAGTAAATGAATAAAAATAGCACATAACTTTTATTATAGATTGCAAGACAATATTCTCGGGGGGTGTATGCTTCCACATTAAGTTTCAAGGAACAGACCAAATATACCGCTTTGAAACCAAAATCAGGCAGTCAGCTAAAAAATGGGATTGTGGTACAATCCTGATGCTATATATTCAAGACAAGTTACATAAGATAATAAAATTTGTTTCATTTGTTCATTTTATAAAATGTAGGCACTAAGATGTTTGTCTTCCAGATTCTGGCAATAATACATTATTACTATTCAATTCTTAAATGAGATTGATTCCATTTAGGCAAGAGAAACTGTGATAACTTGCTCAAAACTGTTAAAATTTAAGGTAATTAATTTCAATTTACTTCAGAATTAATTGTAAAGAATAATTATTTTCACTAAATATTTTTTTCCAAACTTGAACTTATGTTCTACCAAGTTCTAACATTTAGTAAAAAGATATTATTTCGAGAAATTGAGTTGTTTTCTTTAATTTAAACATAGTTGTAAATTTTTATTATGATTCCATATATATGAATCTTCATCAAAAAACTTAAAACCAACTTTTCACAAAGAATATCTTAAAGTAGTGTTTACCTCTATCTACGGTAAGAAGGTAACTACGCAAACTGTACATTTTTCACCTTAATAATTCACTTTGATGATTATCTCCCCGATCGCGATATGATCCTCTGATCAAAGAAAATAAGGCACTCACGGTGTGAATATATAAAAACTAATGCCACTTTTACATTAATAATAGAAAAGTGTTAGATATACAGGCACGTGTAAGTAGCAGGTGTAGAGCTGGCACATTGGCTTGGTAAGCAAATTACCACTTTGATATGGTTTTTAATGTTTATTTATTGATAATTATAAACCATACAGTTTAAATGAATGTTTTCATTATCTGAATGTTAAATACTTTAAAAGTTTGAAGATAGTTATTAATTAAGTAGCGAGATATATCTTATGATAAATTATACCTTGTAAGTCTTACATAATAAAGTGAGATATCTTAAAATGTTGACTTAAAAATTCTACAGGTGCTTAGGCCTTAATGGATTACCTTTGTTATGCATTGGCCTAACTAATTAATAAAGTAATGTTAGCCTCTTAAGTATCTATAGAAACTATTGCACTCTTTATTTGTAAATATAGTTAATGTTATTAATAAATATTTATGTGTAACACAAAATTTGTGGTAAACAAGATTATATTAACATTTTCATATCATTATTTTCTGTTTCTCTCGCAGTATCACATTTCGTGTCTGGCAATAATACGCTACTCGTAGAATTAGAAAACAGTTTTACTCCTTCATGTCATATGTGGAAAATACATCTCACTTCAGTCAGTCTTTTCCCAAATAGTCTTTCCCCAGACAGTCTTTATTTTCAGAAAGTCTTTCCCCAGACAGTCTTTTTTCCCAGACAGTCTTTTTTCCCAGACAGTCTTTTTTCCCAGACAGTCTTTTTTCCCAAATATTCTTTCCCCAGACAGTCTTTATTTTCAGAAAGTCTTTCCCCAGACAGTCTTTTTTCCCAGACACTCTTTTTTCCCAGACAGTCTTTTTTTCCAGACAGTCTTTTTCCCCAGACAGTCTTTTTTCCCAGACAGTCTTTTTTCCCAGACAGTAATTCCTCAGACAGTCTTTCCTCAGACAGTTTTTTTCCCAGACAGTCTTTCCTCAGACAGTCTTTCCCCAGACAGTCTTTTCCCAGTCAGTCCCCACAGTCAGTGGCCCATAGGAGCACAGTCCCTGTACTCTGAAGTTAGTGATCGCTTTAGATATTCAGGCGGTGTTCTGTTTGTAAATTCTATCCACAGACATTGCTAACAAAGTGAATGAGGCGCCACAAAATATTACCAACAACCTACCTATCAATGCCAATATCTCACTGTAAACACGCTAAAAATATCACAGCCAGTACAAATACTTTCCATTTATCAATCTATATAATCAGTCTATTTATTGTTTATTTAATTGACTTGAAAAGCAATAGGTCAGTGACCTGTGTCACTTAATTAACTCTACAGAAGGGGAAGAATGTCCTCACTTAGTATTCAGGGCGGCGCTTCACCTGCGAAACCAAAGGATTACCGAAGATCTTTGATCGCAGTGTGGCACATTATGTGTGTCTCAGACCAGTTCATTGATTTGTAGTTCGTTACGCAACCACTACTCTCAATTGAAATGACAATTAGTAAATTCATTACTATTCATCTACTAAAAAATGATGTTAATTGATTATTTGGTTTAATTGTTTTTATCTGTATTCATAGTGAATATAGTCAATTGCAATGGAAAATTTTCTTTTATTCAAAAATTAGTACATTGAAAACTCTGTGCTTCATAACTATATTTCATGTTACATTATTATCCCAAACTGTAATATTATCTCAATAAATATGAAATGTCTAATATAAAGAATATTTTAGCGAAACATAAAGCTATAATATTATATATGTCAATATTTCTTTCGGTATAATCCAGCTTAAATGGGACTAGGTAGCATGAGTATCCTAAATATTGCTGACATATTTACGCTCTATATACTATCACAATAACAAACCATTTATGTTTATATAAATATATATACTTTGAACAATAAATAATTCATTCTTTAGTGAATGAATTGAAGTGTACCTAACAGAGGAAGATGAAAATATTAAGCAATATTTAATGTTTAAAATACAAAAACTAAATTTCTTACAAGATCCAAACATAGTTGATAATATATGCCTATATTCCTTTATAACTTCAAAAATAGGTCCAGCATTAGTTGACAAGAAATGGTTATTTGACTGAAAATTGTGTTCTCAGTGGACAGGAAGATTGCAAGAGAAGTGACCTGTTAAATCTCTAATTATAAGTCTCAATCCTAATTATCACTGTTGTGAATTGTGTCTCAGGGTGATTAATCATTCACAGCACCCATTAATTATTCAATTACATTAATAGCCCTAAAAAGTTTGCACGTGTAATTCAGTCAAGGTAGCCTTTTTTTAGATTACAATTCTTTATTTAGTTGTTTATACAAAGTTAAAACTTGATTTGGAATAGAAAAAACGATCAAGTTCATTATTTTATTTTATTTATTGTTCTATGTACTTTTGTAATATTTGTATTATTGTTATGTAGTATAAATAAAAAGTTTGAAGCCTTTCAAAAGCAATAAAAGATTAGGTTGTTGTTTTTTTTACTCGTTCTTTTTACACGTTTTTTTTACACGTTCTTTTTACACGTTCTTCTTACACGTTCTCTACGATGAATGATTAGCCTACGATCAAGCCAATGAATCTTCCCAGTGTCAGTTGCCTGTTTCATCAGTTAGAAAATGAATAAACTAATTCCGCTGCAAAGAAACGTACTTCAAGTGATGAATTGATGGTCTTTTACAGATTTGGGATATTGTGGCTGAGCACACGTGTATTTATTCTTAGCCGTACACTTTAGAGGTAATTACGGCAATTCTTTGCTTTTCTTAGCAATGTTTGCTCATCAGATTTATTGGGCTCTTGATCCCCTGCCTGTAATTATCTGCGTGATGGGACTCTACTGTTACAGATCAAGCGGTTCTTCAAAGATCCGCAGCCTAATACATTATATTGAGGCTCAGAGGATTATTTTTAATGGCCACTGTGTAACGATAACACTACTAATTTTAATCCGACAAAAAAGTGCACCTTATATATGTTTTATAAGTTATCCAACAATAAAATAGCTTCGTTGGTGAATGAATATGAAATTAGTTGATGTCTATAGTTATGGTCTAATTTTATTGATATTTGACACCGAAACTATAGGCACAAGTTCATAATTTAAAGAAAAATATCTTAAATGTTTATATAATACCATATATTGTAAACAATACCATCCAATACGTAATATGTATTGCGTAAAATGTGCAAATAAAGAAGCTTAAGTTAATTTAAAATGTTCTCATTTTCTTTTATGTAAATTAAGTGTAAATGTTTTCCGCATTTATTTGATCGAATTTCGTCATTTGAAACGAAGTTCTAAGAATAAATGCTGTAATGTTTTTGACAGTTCTGTTTGAAAAATTATTCTAACTATTGATTAAATTAATTCACACTCACATATTAGATAAAGTAAATGCCGAAAAATTCACTTATTTGCGTTACATCAAACAAAATAATTTATTTTATTTAATTAAAATTTTCATGAATCTTTTAATTTTATCAATAAAATATATTTTATCAATTATTATTAACTCATTAAACTTTATGACTTTATATATTTACATCAAGTAAATAATATATACTTCCAGAAAATTATTTCTTTTAAAACCGTTTGTTCGTTAGTTTTATTTTATCAAATCATTTTATCAAATCATTTTATCAAATCATTTTATCAAATCATTTTATCAAATCATTTTATCAAATCATTTTATCAAATCATTTTATCAAATCATTTTATCAAATCATTTTATCAAATCATTTTATCAAATCATTTTATCAAATCATTTTATCAAATCATTTTATCATATCATTTTATCAACAAGTAGAGTTTTATTCATTTATGTTCACGTATTCAGACAGTGTCGTTAGTCTTTTGTTTGTTTTTATCTCTGCAATGCATTGTCACAGCCAATAATATCACTCTCTTTCTTCACACCGATCTGATGGATGTCAGCTGATCCCTGGATTAGATGACATTTTGATTATTGCCCTTCATTTCTGTCAAAGGGGTGACAAGAACTGAAAAAACTGATAGGGGTGCTTATGTCGTCAGGATATCGTATGGATATTGCCAGGATATCGTATTGATAGTGTCAGGATATCGTATTGATAGTGTCAGGATATCGTATTGATAGTGTCAGGATGTTGTATTGATATCGTTAGGATATCGTATTGATATCTCTAGAATATCGTATTGATATCGTCAGGATATCGTATTGATATCGTCAGGATATCGTATTGATATCTCTAGAATATCGTATTGATATCGTCAGGATATCGTATTGATATCTCTAGGATATCGTATTGATCGATATCTCTAGGATATCGTATTGATATCTCTAGGATATCGTATTGATATATCTAGGATATCGTATTGATATCTCTAGGATATCGTATTGATCGATATCTCTAGGATATCGTATTGATATCTCTAGGATATCGTATTGATATATCTAGGATATCGTATTGATATCTCTAGAATATCGTATTGATATCGTCAGGATATTGTCAGGATATCACCAGTTATCGAATGGAACAACTGATGATTATTAAAAGTAGTTACAATTACAGTAAAATTATTTTTGTTTGGATAATGATTTTTATGGTCAGAATCGTATTAGTTGTTTTATTTTTAGACTATCTTTTAGATTTTTTGATCCAAAGAGATTATCTTACTTGGACAATTCTCTAGTCATATTTTTGCCATGGTTTAACAAGTCAATTTGACCCTCAGGAGGTCAAGTAACCTCACTTCTGGGCAAAATGACCGTCTTTCAAAGTCATTTCCCATCAATAAATTTAGTAAGTCATAAAGTGTAAGATAACAAATTATGAAATTTATTAATTATTTATTTAGTGAAATATATCAGTGACCCTTGATTTTGATGAGGTCAGAATAAAGTCATTTTACCCATTTTTTTTCTGTGTACATGTATATTACCAGTAAAATATTACCGGTATAATATTACCAGTAAAATATTATCAGTATAGTATTACCAGTATAATATTACCAGTATAATATTACCAGTATAATATTATCAGTATAATATTACCAGTATAATATTATCAGTATAATATTACCAGTATAATATTACCAGTATAATATTACCAGTATAATATTACCATTATAATATTACCAGTATAATATTATCAGTATAATATTACCAGTATAATATTACCAGTATAATATTATCAGTATAATATTACCAGTATAATATAATCAGTATAATATTACCAGTAAAATATAATCAGTATAATATTATCAGTATAATATTACCAGTATAATATTATCAGTATAATATTACCAGTATAATATTATCAGTATGATATTACCAGTAAAATATTATCAGTATAATATTATCAGTAAAATATTATCAGTATAATATTACCAGTATAATATTATCAGTAAAATATTATCAGTATAATATTATCAGTAAAATATTACCAGTATAATATTATCAGTATAATATTATCAGTAAAATATTATCAGTATAATATTATCAGTAAAATATTACCAGTATAATATTACCAGTATAATATTACCAGTATAATGTATCACTGTAATATTATCAGTATGATATAATTATAATATTCTCTCAACGATAATACGATAGCATGGATTATTGTATATGAAAAACAAACCTATTTTACATATAAACTCTCTTGCTGTAGAGTGACTTAGCAAATATCTCCCCCTATACTTCCTATAGATAATATCCTAAAACACTTAGAATTAAATTACCATGCATTCATTATTCTTCGGGACTTTAATATATGGGTACATACACTAATTTAATTTTACTCCAACATTTCATTAAAGTAAACATGATTAAGATTTTGGATAGTAAGGAAATATTACCTATAATAGTCTAGGGAACTAAAGTTTGTATACTTCCTTGAACGAATTAACGCTGATTTTTATGAAACTGTAGAAGATTATTATATTAATTTGAGACTTTCTTGTGAGTATGTAAATCCATATTTATATATTTTTCATACAAATATATTTTCCATATATTGTATAAATTTTACTGTATCATTTTAAACCTTTTTATATTGTCATATTGATCTTTCTGAAATTATTTACAAAGTAGCAGGTAACCTGCAACTTCTAAGGCGTCTATTTTCTTTTATAATATATTTACTAAACACTATCAAACACTCTAGCAACAAATTCATCAAACTCTGCTAGTTAGCATACACTGGCGTGCCACATCAAATGTTCCGATATCGCGCGGTTGGCTAATAAGTTATCCCTTTAACGTCCACCAAACTCTGAGGAGGACGTCAGAAAAATATCAAATTATGAATAAATTTGTTCAATATAATCATATTCTGACAATAAGAAGCATAAATAAATGTAGGCTGTGCCACATACTGATTTCAAATTTTGAACCACCACCCAAAACTCTTCCCAAAAAAGTATCAGCATGTACAGCATTTTTTTTCGCATATTATAATATCCCATTGTAGATGAAAATATGAAATAGAATAAAAAATTTATGGTATTTAATTCCCCTTATTTCCATAGTTGAAAGAATCAGTCATTCTTATGTATTGAGATTCTTCAAACAATTTTATTTCACTGTTAGAAACCTAAATGTTTATCAACAAATTAAGAGGCTAACAGTTTAGATAGTAACAAAACTATCAATCCGGGAAGAAATCATATTTTAACCCTAAAAATGAAGGTCAGTTTGCCAGAAGTGGGTTTTTTAACCTCAAAAAAAGGATGGCCAGCTCATGTAGTCACTTTGACTCAATGTTTTCTCTGTTACTTAATTACAATCAATTCCTCTAAATTCATAGATTTTGATGAATAGAATTTATTGTTCATATTCCTAATGTTGAAATAGTTATGTAAGTTTGGTAGTTATTTCAATAGTATTCCCTCTGAGTTCAAATCACAAGCCATTAATATGAAATGAATAAGCGTCATTTGTTTTCAATGCTTTATACCCATACCCTCTATAATAATGAGGTGCATGTCTATTCATTCTTCATTTCTGATGTTGTAATACATCCTTAATGATCTCCCACTAAAATAGTTAGGTCAAAGTGAATATCTTACCGGGTCAATTTGCTCCTTATTTTTGACCTGGCTCATCAAATTAAATTGACCCTCAGAAGGTCAAAGTAACCTTAGTTCGAGGCAAAATGACCTTCTTTTGCAGGTCATAATGAATATTAGGATTTCACTCACTCTATCAGTCATATATCTGACATTTCTTTATTTCGTTTTCTGTTTTATATGCTACTTTTTGCCAAAAAAATCTTATTAATATAATGAATATGTCATACGGTGTGGGATAATAAATTATAAAAATAATTCATTATTTATTTGGTGAAATATAACAGTGATTCTGAATCGGGTCATCCCTCACATGACCTGTTGTTTAGGTCAAAAGCGAGTCATTTTGCCCCACAATTGTTTTTATGTACAAGAAACATTATAAACATATCCAAATAAGAAATGTGCTATGAAGTTTTCATAAATTAAAAGGTATGAATTTGATTGCATATTAATTTGGTATAATGGTAATAATTGTGGAAAATGTATTATAATACAAGCAGAAATTAAATATTGGATATAGAGTTCTATTTTATTTTATTAAGAGAAAAATAAAATACGTACATTTACAGTTTCCTATATCTATTCTGCGTATTTCATTGTATAAACAAGAATTTAAAAAATATTAGAAAATAATATTTAAATTTCTGTAACATATGAGATTTTTTTCTCAAATATGAAAATCACTAAAATTATTTGAAATATAATTGTAGGACCGTATTTCGAATATTATTCAATTGCGAAGTAAGTAAACTAATAGACATTCCTATATACTTGATGAATAGTGTTCATAGGTTGCCAGAAAGCACCAAGCAGTAACTAACAAATTAGCCCTCAAAGACTAAACCTGCAGAGAATTAGATGAAAGAAACAGTGTTAATTTGAAAGCAAAGACATAAAACGTACCCTAAACTATCTAGTACACTCTTTTTAGTCTAATTAGAAAAAGAAATGGGGAAAGGTCGCCAATATTATACTTAATTTCTTGCGTTCGCTTTACTTTGATCACGAGCTTCATTGGTTTTATGTTCAGCTTTGCTATATCCATGTAATGCTGTACTTTCTGGATAAATGTTTTACTTTTTCTTAATCTCAAGATGGGGCTTCAACAACGGTTTTAATTCATGGACTCTCAATTAAAGCTTGTTATAATCGTTTGGTAGTTTTGATCTGCTGTACACGAGTATGAACTTCAAAAGAACTTTTCTAATAATCGTCTTTGTTATATTCGTGCTCTTAACATAAACAAATAAGTCGGTCACTGTAACTCTAATTTCAGTAGCTAATAGGTCACTTCGACCTCTTTTTCACTATATACAGTGATACACGTCATCACAGTATAATTAGGGTAAAACTGTCTCTACTACATATATGTTCTATTTAATATAAAGTATATTCAAACATGCAAATAACCTTATTTCTACAGTATACAGCATAGCACACAAAGTTCACACATACTTTATTCTGATACAACATTACAAATATCAAATAAAATGAGTTTTGTAGGAAAATGATTATCAGGCAGTGTCAATCGTTAATATTTAAATATAATTATATCATTGTAAACAGTGTAAATAATAATAACTATGTACTATGATGTTAGATAAGAATCATTATATGAGATTAATTTTGAAGAATTGTTTTAGTCAATCCTCAAAATTTCGCATTTGGTATACCTACACCTTTATTAATAGATTATAAATAGATAAAAAGGACCAATCGATTTAACTTTTATTGTTACATCTATGATAACATAATTTATTTAATATTCCTATATATAATTTAACTCAAATTTGTTGTGCAGTTTAAAATATCGAAGTTTAATTTAATATTGTATATACCTGCAAATATTTCACCCAAAAATCTATATCAATTTTCTTTTTAACATTTGTACTTTATTTATACTCTTTTTTTTTATTAATACCCTTTTACTTCATTTTTAATTTAACTTTAATACATTGTTGTATTTTGTTTTAGATGAGCGTTAGTAACAGACTGTGACCTATTAAACGTGTCAGACGGTATGGCCTGACTCAATTTTACTGTTGGCAAGGACTACCTACATAGAGCACCTACCTACACAGAGCACCTACCAACTATCTACATAGAACACCTACCACTTACCTACATGAGCACCTACCACATAGCTTCTTGTGACTACCTTCCACATAGGTAATTGTATCTATTGATAAAATAAACTCTCATTGTTTCACAAATTTTCTACAATTTTCTACAAAATAATATTTAATTTTTAGGGTATTCATTGGGTATATTATTAATTATTTAAGTTATACACCATTACTAATTGTATCTAACAATAAATCTCGATGTAAAAATTTGCAGTGCGATTCAAATAAGAAAAATAGAAATAAGCAAAAATGAATCTGCTATATGTTAATAAATATTATGATTATTGGTTCTTGGTACATTTAAATTGGAAACCTTTACATGCAAAGGAAATCTGCATATACAAATAATGTAAATTTCTAATATAACTATTCTACTTTTGTGTGATATTGTTTTTAAATTTGATATAACATCCATCATATCTTAAGTTTTAAGGGCTTGATTATAATGTATATTTTATAACCATTAAAACACAACACATTTATTCATAAGTTAATTATCAAATGCAATTAACATTCATGAATAAGAGACATAGATGTGTATATAATTATTATTAGTAAGTTAGTCAGCCATTTATATAGCTACTAAAAATATTCAAAATTATCGTTTGTAGTTAATTTAAATTAATGTAAATTACAGTTAGATATGACGCTAATTAAACATATACTTTAACATGATAATAATGTTCATATATTCAGACTATTATAATGTAAATATTTTGATATAAATATAATATTTCTATAAAATGATACATTATTTTTCAATCAAATTTATCGGTCAAAAGTAAAATAAATGTCCAGAAGAAAGAACGATGGAATTATAATCTAATAAAAGAAAGTTCCGGTAACTAATATAATTTATATAGTTAAATAATAAGGAATAATAAATTAAACAATATTGTAATTAACGCACCAAGAAACCAAATAAAAGCTGTGAATTCACTTTAATGTTTTTAGTATTTTTGTTTCAATCTATTCAATCATTGAAAATTTTCATCTAATATATTTATCAATATTAGGTAGTTTGAACTTTTAATAAAGCTTGTAAATACATAATAAATGAATTTTCGCTTAAAACACTAATTGTAAGATAGTTTTATTCTTGTAATTTAGGAATGATTTATTAACTACATTAGTTTTTATTATTTATATACTTGTACATATTTTATAATTATAAAATTTAATTACTACACAGTTAGTTTAGTTCGTTTAAAAACAATATTCTAATTTATTCTTTATTCTTTAAAAGAATTTTATTTAACATCACGTAATTAATCTAGTTTTATTATTATTCATGTTTTATACATTTTTATGGATTTTTTTTATTACGGAACGTACACGCTGGCAAACGAAATTTCTTATTTACTGCAATATGGTGAATTTCCCAATCCACTGATGATCTTTTACACCAACTCTTCATTCTCTTCTTTCTCGAATTCACCGATGGGTTGACTTTTTTTCACAAAATCTACCGTAGGTGACTCCATATAGCGTGACATTCCTGTGAGACAACACATATACACATATACAACATATACAAAAAGTACATAGGTAAATGTTCATTTTATGTTTTGTAAGTAAGACGCATTTAGTCAAGTAACAAAGTTCAAAATTGTGACCTTATTATTTTCTTCCACATATTTTAAACTAATCAATTAAGGTTTACAAAATAGATTAAGCTTTCCAATACCAAATACAAGACTAAATTATTATGCTTAAATGCTTGAAAATCACAATTTATCTTTCTATTTAATTTGTAAAAGAGAATAGAAAATAATTTAGAAAATCATATAAGGTAGTAATATTATTACTGAATATAAAAATCCTTTTTAAAGTCTATACAGTAGAACTGCTCTATAGTGGACTCCTCTATAGTGAATGTAAATTCCCGAGTAAGAAAATTAGCCTTTATAGTGAACAGATTTTCATTAGTCTGCCATCAGATTTAGAAAACTAATTGCCACTTGATGGCAGACTAAATGAAATTTGTTCACTATACGGGATAATTGTTTTACTCAGGACTCTACATTCAGAGTTGGTGGTAATGTTCTTCCTGCAACAGACTTCCAAATGAATTAAGTGCATGCATTGGATTATATAAAATGCACGTGACATTTCAGTGACATTCGTAAGTCCTGCAAAGAGAAAAATGCAATCACCAGATGCTCTGTGAAATACTCTCCCGTGCATTCCTAAATAAAAAAAAGTACAGTAAAGAACATGATTATAAAGAATATATAGGAAAGAATACATAATGTAGAATATAGGGTACATGTATTTGTCAGTATGAGGTTCCACAGAGGACATGTCGTACCCATGCCTCATAATGATGATGCAACAATGTTTCATACACTTGTCGTTAACATATTTCATACCCATGATGTTATAATGTTTCATACCCAAGTTGTTACCATGTTTCATACCCAAGTCGTTACCATGTTTCATACCCAAGTCGTTAATATGTTTCATACCCATGTTGTTACCATGTTTCATACCCAAGTCGTTACCATGTTTCATACCCAAGTCGTTAATATGTTTCATACCCATATTGTTACCATGTTTCATACCCAAGTTGTTACCATGTTTCATACCCAAGTCGTTACCATGTTTCATACCCAAGTCGTTAATATGTTTCATACCCATGATGTTATAATGTTTCATACCCATGTTGTTACCATGTTTCATACCCAAGTCGTTACCATGTTTCATACCCAAGTCGTTAATATGTTTCATACCCATGTTGTTACCATGTTTCATACCCAAGTCGTTACCATGTTTCATACCCAAGTCGTTAATATGTTTCATACCCATGTTGTTTCCATGTTTCATACCCAAGTTGTTACCATGTTTCATACCCAAGTCGTTACCATGTTTCATACCCAAGTCGTTAATATGTTTCATACCCATGTTGTTACCATGTTTCATACCCATGTTGTTACCATGTTTCATACCCATGTTGTTACCATGTTTCATACCCAAGTCGTTACCATGTTTCATACCCAAGTCGTTAATATGTTTCATACCCATGTTGTTACCATGTTTCATACCCATGTCGTTACCATGTTTCATACCCATGTTGTTACCATGTTTCATACCCATGTTGTTACCATGTTTCATACCCATGTTGTTACCAAGTTTCATACCCAAGTTGTTACCATGTTTCATACCCAAGTCGTTACCATGTTTCATACCCAAGTCGTTAATATGTTTCATACCCATGTTGTTACCATGTTTCATACCCATGTTGTTACCATGTTTAATACCCATGTTGTTACCATGTTTCATACCCATGTTGTTACCATGTTTCATACCCATGTTGTTACCATGTTTCATACCCATGTTGTTTCAATATTCCATTGTTTGTTTATAAGCGGATAATATACATCTAACCAACAAACCCGTGCCTTTTTATTGCATAATATTCCCTTCTAATTCGATTGCATGGAAGCAATCTGTAAAAGTTCCATCGGTGCATGCTCTAATTAATGAACCCATCAATTGTTTATTCACTTCCATTCATATCTTTGGATTGGATGACAATATTGCATCCACCGAGTGGTATAAGCGTACTGTCTGAAGAAAAGAAAGCATGGAACTTCAATCAAATAGCACCTGCAATAATTAATATTGTGAAGTATAGTCCTCTTTTGTTGGAGAGTTTGTGTTCTGCTTTGATTGCTTGCTTTGGCATTCAATAAAAAGAGAACAGATAGAATAATGTATTGGTGATGCAATTATGTAAGAATTAGTTTGCGGTGAAATATTTCATCTTTTATACGATTTATAATAATCTCGTATCTCATTCTTTTGTGGAAAGATCACATGAAATGAAAATGAATAAAGTGAGGGGATATTTCTGTTGAAAATGCATAGGGATTATTTATATATGTTGGCTAAAATTAGAGTAGAAGGTCGTCAAATATATTTGCAGGTTCTAGTTGACCTAGACTTCAGACTGTTAATCTTTACAGGGCATTGATGAATTTTAACATAGAATACCTATTTCTAATTATTTTTTTATTATTATTTACATAGAAATAGCTCCAATAATTACCCTTATTCATATAACCTAGACATAGCTTATAAGTTTGAGTGACAATATAATTGCTATTCACTAGTCCATTTGAATATGGTAGTTACAGAGTTGGCTAGACATGTATTCAGTAACACAATAACCACCAGTCAATTATACCAGGAGTGTAATTGTACCAGTCAATTACTAGTGTAATTGTATAACATTAATGTAGTGTTGCTGCTGTCAAGTAACTCTACCCGATGCCAGCCCTAGCTAGTGAGTCTGGGGCTCAGGTCGTTCACTCTTAAAACACTTCATATAGACAGCCATTATAATTAACAATGTCTACTCCTTACCACCACCACTAATGAACGCTTTACTATTTTAATGTAAACATTTGCACGTCTCTCAAAAGGCTTTAGACGATTATGCTACGTTCACTGACGTAGTTTATCTATTTGTGACAGTACGTACGACATGAACGCCGTACGTAACTGTACGCTTAAGCCCGACATATGTTTGGGTCGCCGTGAGTGTGTGCGTGAATAATGAGAACATTACACCCTTTGGCAGACACGCACACGTCTGCGAGATGAAACGGCTGTGCGTACTACCCGAGACATGTGCGTGAACCCAGACACGTACACAGACGGTTGTAGGATATATCGTACAGGATGAAACAATACGCATATACGAAGGATAAGATATACGTACACATAGGACAAAATTTACCGTGCACATCTGACAAAAATTATCGTTTGCATGGGACTGAAATAAACGTACGGGTAGAGCAAAGCACCGACCGTGCACATAGAATGAAATTACACATACTGTATGTATACGCAAGACTGATTGTATGTAGACTTTAGACTTCTATAGGACAATTTTGGCAAGAGTTGACACAAATAAGGTATAAGCATTACGCACTAACAGCATTTATTTATAAACTAAAACAATTACCAATGATAATAATGTTTACGTTTAAAAAAAAATAATTCATATTTACGCCTTGATTAATAAATGAACAAACAATGTATATGTAACTATATAATTAATTGTTAACTATATATCAAATATATAACTTTGAACACTTTTTTAAAGTTTCTAATTATAATAAGTCATTGTTTGATAATAACATCTTATATCAAGTATTATTCAGCTTCTATAATAATTTTGCATGAACTTACCATTATAGTTATATCCTATATTTAGTTATACCCTATATTTAGTTATACCCTATATTTAGTCATACCCTATATATTTAGTTATACCCTATATTTAGTTATACCCTATATTTAGTCATACCCTATATATTTAGTTATACCCTATATTTAGTTATACCCTATATTTAGTCATACCCTATATATTTAGTTATACCCTATATTTAGTTATACCCTATATTTAGTTATACCCTATATTTAGTTATACCCTATTTGTTGGGTTATTTTCAACCTTATAAAGAATCAATAACAAGCTACAAAATTGAGTACACAATAACAATTTCTTTAATTATTCTCTTTTTTTAATTGTTATTCACGTTCTCGCTTCATGGTAGTTTTTAAAAGTAATTATAGAATTAAATGAAACAATAATATTTACTGTACACACTCTTTCTATGAATTTTTTATTGTTAATTTAGTAGTTTTTAATTATTAAATTGAATTTGCTATTACTTTGGAGGACAATTTAGGTATATAATATTGATAATAATTGTTTGCAAATTGCCTCGGCAATAAGTGACATCTGTTGAAAAATAGTAAGAGCAAACTCCGTGGAGTTTTTAAAGTTTTAGCTATCAAATTATGTGCGACCAAATTTTCAAAATTTAAAACCACTATTATAATTATTGTATTCTATCATTAAATATTCATCATACTTTTATGTACTATATTCATTCGTACTTTATCTTAAAATATACATTCGTACTTTATCTTAAAATATTCATTCGTACTTTATCTTAAAATATTCATTCGTACTTTATCTTAAAATATTCATTCGTACTTTATCTTAAAATATACATTCGTACTTTATCTTAAAATATTCATTCGTACTTTATCTTAAAATATTCATTCGTACTTTATCTTACAATATTTTGTCGAAAATATCTGACGAAAGAAGATAGACTTCAAGCGTTTTTTAATATATTGTGAATAGCGATTGATCTTACAATTGATAATTGATTTATATACCCATCAGGGTGAACTTTTCTAGTAGCAGTTCTAACATTTAATTTTTATATACCTATAGTAGAGAACCAGTTCAATTTTTCACTCGCTTTAGTGTCCTCTGTAAAACTAACAAGAATAATACCTAATGGACCTACGCGAAAGAGACCTGAAAAATGTATGGCTACATTGAATATGAAATAGAATAAGTGCTTCCAATAACCGAATTAAATAGAATCATCTAATTAATTGAAAATAGTCAAGACCATTCGTATACTCTATACTCCTTCCCTTCAGTTCACTCACTCCCTTCACTCCTTCCCTTCACTTCACCACTCCTTCCCTTCACTTCACTCACTCCCTTCCCTTCACTCCTTCCCTTCACTCGCTCCCTTCACCCCCCCCCCCTTCACCGAGACAGTCACGTGCCCCTGAGATGTTCTTTTATTACTCCCCTCTCTTTTACTACGGTGTTATTGTGGCCGGTGCTTTGCCTCTTTCACTCTCCTCAAAATACCATAAAAATGCTCTCCTCTTACACTCTCATTTCATGGCTTCAATAAAGACAACCAACTAATTTCTAGCCGAACAAAAACTCTAAGCAGACACACAAAAACTCAGCTGTCTTTTGGCACCTGAAGATTGTAACTGTGACTGTAACTGTGACAGTAACTGAAACTGTAACTGTAACTGTAACTGTAACTGTAACTTTAACTGTGACTGTGACTGTAACTGTGACTGTGACTGTAACTGTGACTGTAACTGTGACTGTGCCTGTGACTGTGACAGTGACTGTAACTGTGATTGTGACTGTAACTGTGACTGTGCCTGTGACTGTAACTGTAACTGTGATTGCGACTGCGACTGCGACTGTGACTGTGACTGTGACTGTGACTGTGACTGTAACTGTGACTGTAACTGTAACTGTGACTGTGACTGTGACTGTGACTGTGACTGTGACTGTGACTGTGACTGTGACTGTGACTGTAACTGTAACTATAACTGTGACTGTGACTGTTCCTGTAACTGTAACTGTAACTGCAACTGCTGTTTGTGATCACTGTAACCGTAACTGTAATTGTAACTGCTTTATGTGATCAATGTAACTGTAACTGCTGTATATGATCACTGCAACTGTAACTGCAGTATGTGATCACTATAACTGTAACTGTAACTGCTGTATGTAATTACTGTAACTGCTGTATGTGATCACTGTAACTGTAACTGTAACTGATGTATTTGGTCACTGTAACTGTAACTGATGTATGTGATCACTGTAACTGTAACTGCTGTATGTTATCACTGTAACTGTAACTGCTGTATGTGATCACTGTAACTGTAACAGTAACTGATGTATTTGATCACTGTAACTGTAACTGCTGTATGTGATCACTGTAACTGTAACTGCTGTATGTGATCACTGTAACTGTAACTGTAACTGATGTATTTGATCACTGTAACTGTAACTGTTGTATGTGATCTCTGTAACTGTAACTGCTGTATGTGATCTCTGTAACTGTAACTGCTGTGTGTGATCTCTGTAACTGTAACTGCTGTATGTGATCACTGTAACTGTAACTGCTGTGTTTGCACTGTAACAGTAACTGCTGTATGTGGTCTCTGTAACTGCTGTATGTGATCACTGTAACTGTAACTGATGTATGTGATCACTGTAACTGTAACTGATGTATTTCAACTATTTAACTATAGAGTAATATTATATAATGGGGAATTAACGAAATTTAGATCAAATTAATTTTACTGTGCTGAAATTGTAATACAAAAGTGATTCTTTATGAAAGAAATATTTGAATTATGATGAACGCACATCACCTAAATTTAACAGAAGAAAATAGAGGGTCAAAAAACTCGACAGAAGTATTTCTTATTCTAAGTTTTCGGAAGCGTTCGTGGTATGGGTACCATTTAATAAAAACCTAGAGACCAATATTATGCATACTTCTAAATCTGTGTTACTATAAACTTTGAATGCTTCATGAATATTTTACTAGTGGTGTTAAAAAGTATATTAGATATGGTTGAATCATTAATTTTATTGTTCATATCACAGCAGGTAAGCCTTGAATCATAATTCCGAGTTAAACCAAAAAGCGAAGACCTATAAAATGATGAAGATATTACTATGGATATGTAATATCTCTGTTTAAAACTCCAATGGATGATAGAAACGTGAATCTTTTGGCTTGAACCTGTTATGTCATGAGGAATTCTAAAGGAAGATAAATAGAGTCAGAGGCAAGTTTATGAGGCCACACTTCTTCCTAAGAAGAGACATCAAGGTGCTTCTCATGATAATTTTACATAAAACAGACTTTGATGGGATGAAAAATATAAAGAAAACACTCAATTATAAGTGATGGCTGTTATGCAAATATGAATGTTAGTGAAATTATCTTCAATCATTTAATTTGACTATTAAAATCACAATTTCGTGTTTATTATTTTACTGATGCTTCAGTTTAAAATATAATATTTACAGTAGAAGAATAATATCCTCAAGCGTAATAGTAATTGAATATTTAATAAATAAAATAAAATATTCCTTTTCACTGACCAGTTGATGGTATTTTATTTTCAAATAAAAGTCCAGGGAAGGAATGTTATTACTGAAATGCAGACATACATTTTACTGATTCTATATTATTAAATGCAAAATAACAGACGTGTGGTTGTAATAAAATATTCACTCGAAATCTCGATCTTTATGAAATATCTTAAAATGTAATACACACTTTTTATTATTAAAAGTTATTTATTATTAAATGAAATTCGTTTGAGAAATGTCACAAAGCGCAGCTCAAGTCAATAGAAAAACTTACAATAGTGTTTTGAGAGGAAAATCTTATAATATTACACCGCATACCTGTCTTTTTGTTATTAAAAATGCTTCAATTCGCATGAGTATAGTATATAAAAACATATTCTTTTTGCATTCAATATATAATTGACATATTGATCATTGGTGGTACATCGTATGGCTTCGCAAGCCGCATGTGACACATGCATTGTGCTAATAATCAATAAATGAATTAGTACGTGCAAACATTCCCTGCAAGCACAATTCTCCGATCAATAAGTTAATCACAGGTACGTATAGGCAGAGTGCAGCCCGTCTGCATGCAATGTGCAGACTGGCTGCATGCAATGGGATCGATATATGCACACGAGCATGTCTGGCGACAGGATAGCGCCTGTGATTTACGATGTTAATTTCAAACCTTTGAAATCAGCTGTACAAACAGCATTCCAATCCTTTATCCTCTATAGGATATGATATAGAAACCATTCAATGATACAAAGCAATAATTTTGCATATAAATAGTACACAATTAACATATTTGTCCTTTCTGACTATAATTTTCTAGTATAAATGAATTTGAAGTAAATTAAATGCATTTTAATGATAAAATGATACTGTAAAATAAGTGTTAAATAATTATAGTTGAGATTTAAAATTGATATATATTTTTAAAATCAATTAACTTAACTAGAAATTATTAAATTTGTTTTCAGTAAAGTTACAGCACAGAAGATTGAAATACTGGCTCATGGATGCTGAAAAGCTACTCTGTGCTATACCAATCAACACACTGTATAATAAGAAAGCTTACTATAAGTGACAGACTCATAACATTGTTTTATAATGCAAAATACTATTGTAACTTCTTATTAATAACATCATTTATTTATATTTGCGTTTGTCAATAAATTCACGAAAAAAAATTGAAATTCTTTAAATAATAACGTATTCAAATTGCTAGGGAATATCCCCCTATATTCACTAAAAATCACTAAAAAGTAATGTAATTTCAATTCTTATGCTATTGCATTAGAAAGCATGAATATGATAAAAGAGACATTTCAAACACCTGCGAAACAATCAAATTTGGAAGGAAATCGACCATAAAACAGTAGCCGAGATGGTGGCCTGAATACACAGTGCTTATGATGGCTCTGATGCATGAGCACCCCATTCTATTTTATGAGCTGCTGTTTGAGAAACAATGATAAGTATTTATGTCTTTTGACGATTGTTATGACGCCATTGTGCTAGCACGGTCAATTCCCTTCTATTTGAGTGACACGGTCCAATCTAGAGCAATCAAGATTGATTTAGGCGGCACATATAAATCCTGAGCGTCACCCATACCAGATTTCTATCATCAATGTGTCATGCTCAATATTTTCAGAGTAATGGACTGGCAATGTTGAAGTAAAAATACATCCTCTGTCGGACTGTATACGGAGTCCTTTCAACTTTACCATTCAATGGTTACTTTAAAAGATTTATTTGATACATATTTAAATATACTGTTCAGAAAATAGTGTTCATGTTCATTATAGACTATTGGATATTTTCACTCGGTAATTGAATTACTTACGATAATTAATTAATTACTGTAGCGTTAAATTAGTCCAACATGAAAACTAATATGAATTTTGCTATGATATAAAAGGTTTGGACAAAAAATGAATACAAATTGCAGCTTTTCTGTGGGATTCAGATTCGTCATGCTTTCAACGAACAATGTTCTCTCTAACTGGGTTCTGTAGGTGTTCATTGGGCTCTGCAGTGATTTTAAGTGCTATTTACTCTTGAAACATTCGATTTTGTGTCAAATGGTCTCTCTCAGATAACTTCATATTTGTCAGAACTGTGTTTTGCTCAGTACGTTTTTCCTTCTCTTTCAAAATAAATAAGTCATTATTTCAGAGACAGCACCTTTTGAAATGTTAAGCATTCTGGTGGTTTCTGTTACACTAAATCCTGTCATACGGGCACCAACAATTTCGTGTCCGGGCAATTCGTTCCGGGGACAATTCGTCGCGGGCAATTCGTTGCGGACAATTCGTCGCGGTCAATTTTATATATGTTTACTATAATATTGTATTAATTCAACACAATCTTTTTAAATTCTTCAAATTACATCCATTTATTTGATCTGAGGTTTATAGGTTAGTACAAATTACTCGTATTGTTGATACAAAGTCTTGATATTAGTTTATTAATTAATTGTTTTATTTATTTCAAATGTTTAATAATTTATTTCAAATGTTTAATAATTTATTTCAAATGTTTAATAATTTATTTCAAATGTTTAATAATTTATTTCAAATGTTTGATAATTTATTTCAAATGTTTGATAATTTATTTCAAATGTTTGATAATTTTTCAAATGTTTGATAATTTATTTCAAATGTTTAATAATTTATTTCAAATGTTTAATAATTTATTTCAAATGTTTGATAATTTATTTCAAATGTTTAATAATTTACTTCAAATGTTTGATAATTTATTTCAAATGTTTGATAATTTATTTCAAATGTTAGATAATTTATTTCAAATGTTTAATAATTTATTTCAAATGTTTAATAATTTATTTCAAATGTTTGATAATTTATTTCAAATGTTTAATAATTTATTTCAAATGTTTAATAATTTATTTCAAATGTTTAATAATTTATTTCAAGTAATGGAAGATTAGAAATTCATCAGAAAATTCTTTTGTATTTTAGATACCAAGTTTTGTACATATTGAATCATTTATTATTTGAAAATTTTGAAGAAATGGAAAATTTGGCGAATTTCTTGGTGAAATGAAATATGAGATTTTTAAATAATATGAAATAGTGCGAAATGGAAAATATGGCGACGAATTGTCCCGGCGACGAATTGTCCCAGCGACGAATTGTCATTGCACCAACAATTTGACATCTTTGAAAATCCGAGAGGTCTGTCATTTTTATAAGAATATTCCCTTTTTCAATATCTGTAGAAAGAACTGCTATTTTAAATTAGTAAATAAACATTTTAAATAAACAGGAAAATATCATAGTATGTCAAGTTTTGCTTGAATATTATATTATGTTTTATATTTATATAATATTTATTTATATTTATATAATATAATATTACAATATTTAAGTTATATTCATTTTTCAGTTCCAAGCTTTTTGTAATATTATAGATTTTCGTTTCGTGCATATTACTGAATGAATACCTTGTACAGAATGAAGAAAATCAATATCACTAAATTATTTATCCGATCTTATAACTTATATTTACAGAAGCCTATTTTCTTCATCTGAGAAGTGGCCATCCATGAATTCCTTATCAGCCACTTCGACTTCGAACTGCGATAATAAAAGAGAAATTTGTTAAATGACTTTAGGAAAGTTTTAAGTGTTTATTTATTCTATTATTTAGTTTGATAAATAAGTCGCACCATGTATCCAATTATTTGAGATCCAACGCACGCCAAGAAACTTTATTGTGTATTTTTTTTTTGTAATAAAGTTATATTTATGTATAACTTTTTATTATTTTTCTTAACCTACAGCCTAATTAAATTAATTGCAATTAGAATCAGCAGATTATACATAAAAACAATCAGTATAAAAATTGTTGATTAGAAAGGGTCAAAAAAAATGTAACATATTGAAGAGTTCTCGGTCACTTGCAGTACTCGGAAAGTGAATCATTTTAATCTTTAGAAGTTTCCGACTGACCAATCATAAGCCATGTTAACACCAATCATAAGTCATGTTAACACCCAGTTTACGATTACTGTGAGTGTCTGAGTACTGCAATGATAGACAACTCAAGAACTTTTGCTAAATTTTCAAAGTATCATACATATTAATTTCTGACATTCATTATTTGTGTTACGAATAAATAAATAAATCAAGATATGGATTTCTTAAAATACGTTAATCCATGACCGTAAAAAAACATTTATCACATTGATAAATGTATGCTAGGACAATTGCCACTTGGACAATTACCGTCCACACAATTACTGTCAGCACATTTGCCATTCGGACCATTGCCATTCGGACAATTACCGTCCGCACAATTGCCATCCGCACAATTACCGTCCGCACAATTACCGTCCGCACAATTGCCATCTGGACACTTAACGTCCGAACAATTACCATTCACACAATTACTGTCAGCACATTTGCCATTCGGACAATTGCCATTCGGACAATTACCGTCCGCACAATTGCCATTTGGACAATTGCCATTCGGACATTTATCGTCCGCACAATTGCCATTCGGAAAATTGCCATTCAGACAATTACCGTCCGCACAATTGCCATTCGGACAATTACCGTCCGCACAATTGCCATATGGACAATTGCCATTCGGACAATTGCCATTCGGACAATTGCCATTCGGACAATTACCGTCCGCACAATTGCCATTCAGACAAATACCGTCCGCACAATTGCCATATGGACAATTGCCATTCGGACAATTACCATCCGCACAATTGCCATTCGGACAATTGCCATATGGATAATTGCCACCCAATAGATTATTATAAGGCTTCTCAACTTGAAAAATTAACTAAATTACATGGTAGTAATATAAATTCCTATTATTCTTTCCTTTTGTCAATTAGTTATGAACAAACTTTACTGTGTGAGATAATAAAGCCTCTAATCAATGAAATACAAAAATTCATTGAAGTTGTCATTGGTAACGTCAATTATGAATCATGTCTTAACAAAAATACACAAGGTATAATGTAAGATTCACCCCAGTGAACAATTAGTAACAAGTATAGGAGGTCGATTTAAAAATATAAATACATTCCTATTACTTGGTAAAGTATACATTTTGTCACTATCGAACCTTACCGATGGGGAATGTAAGGACGCCACATCCCACCTTACTTTGTGACCGACAATTGGACACAAGATAATTGGGTCCCAGCAAATGGGCCCGCCGACAATTGGGCCCCGGACAATAAGGCCCGACGACAATTGGGCCCCGGACATTTGGGCCCAAGGCAATGGGCTCCAAGACAATTGAGTTCAGAAAATATTGGCGCAGCGAACACAATAAAGAAGTATTACTTTGTCATTACCAATGTTGTGACAATTTTATCTTTGGAATATGCTTTATATTTTCAATTTGGAAATTTTTTTCTTTGAAGTTTTTTTTAATCAAAACTCTACAACAGTCGCATAACTTCCAACTGGCTAATTTTCAGTCCAAATAAAATAAATAAACACCGTTTGTTTTAAATGTAACTAGGTAGGTATAATCAATCTGATGCTAAATATTCATGTGAAAGTATAAGATCGAAGAAACTTTTAATAAAACGTCTATATACTTCAGTATATCATGCGCAGCTTAAACGAAGCCGAAACATGCATTGTTTGTTTATAAAATTCAAATTTGAATCAGAAAAAAGAGTTTACAATCTTTTTTCTTCAGCGTCATATTAATATTTCGTTCAAATGCTGTAGCTACAACGAGTATTAAAAACTTTAAAAAAACATATAAAATATAAACTGAACCTAATTTTATGTTGTATGCATATTAATTATCTTCTATAGTTAACTCCTGTGTAGTGAATGAGTTAGTATGTAGCTAGTAGAAAATAATACTGTAAGTATTTTAGAAGACCGTTGCCCACAGAAATTATTAGAACATACAAGCCGAATTGAGGTTAATGTGAATTTGGCGATATTTTTAAAATAATATTTTAAAAAGTTATTCTCAATAATTTCATTTTATCCCGACATCTGTTCAATTTTTCGTAATTCAATGTAACGAATAGCCTTCAAAATTTACATATTAACTTAATATTATTGTGACTGAACTTTGTCAGACGATGTATACATTAGATCCATATGACATGATTTAAGTTAATACGAGTTATTTAAACTCTTCAAAGATATCCATTACACCGAAACATGAGATTAGCATCCAAATGTGATTTAAGGGGCATTAATCGAATTACAGCACTTATACGAATTGAAAATAAAAAGGATATAAAGCATGATTTTAGATAATGTAAAGCATATTTTAAGATAATACAAAGCATATTTTTAGATAACATAAAGCATATTTTTAAATAATATAAAGAATATTTCTGAGTATATAGAAAAATACATTTAGAGACTATGTAGAATGTTTTTCAAGAGAATATAAAACATGTTTCAAATAAAATATTGTCACAACCCTAGTAATAACAAAGTAACAATTCTTTATTATGTTTGCAGACCCAATTTTTCTGAACAAATTCACTCAATTGTCATGGAGCCCAATTACCTGAGGCCCAATCGTCGTGGAACCCAATTGTCGGTGGGCCCAATTGTCGACGGGCCCAATCGTCGGCGGGCCCAATTGTCGGAGCCAAATTGTCGGTGCACTCCTTACGGTGATCAATAATTGAAAATTTACTATGAAGAAAGGTAAAATAATTAATTGTAAATAACCATTTGTATTTATATTGTTACTATTTTCAAAGTGGAAAAGCCTGATAATAATTATTAGGGTGACAATTGTCCGGTCGCTGATAAATGATTCATACACTTTACACAAGATATTTTAATACCAATATTTCTGCCTAAGCAAAAAAACCCATTTGTGATTGTAAATATCATTAATAAATTCATTTTATAGTTTGGTAATTAATATTCAATCCAAATTTTATGAACTATGAAAGTTATTAACCTCAAAGCTGCATTTTTTCACAAAAATGCATCATTAAATTCCTAAGAGAATAGTAAAAATGCATATGATCAATGAAAAAAATTCTTTAGTCATTATGCAACAGTCCAAATATAAAATTACAGTGAAACCACAGAAGATTGCCATAGAGGGAAAGTTACGATAGGATATAGATAATGTTAAGGGTCCCTATTATCTTCAGTGGTATAACCGTACTTCCACACAGAGTAAAGAGTGCCAAGGAAATCTTCTTTCGCCCCACCATAACTTCACCTTAGAGAAAGGAGTACCAAGGTAATCTTCTTTGGCCCCACCATAACTTCACCACAGAGAAAGGAGTACCAAGGTAATCTTCTTTGGCCCCACCATAACTTCACCTCAGAGAAAAGAGTACCAAGGAATCTTCTTAGGCCCCACCATAACTTCACCTCCGAGTACTATCAGTTCTGGTGATTGGTTTATAGTACTACCAGTATCGCTGAGACTCTCATCATAAATCTGCTCGAGACATAACAACTGATGGCTGCTGTCAGATGAAGTGCGATCTCTTCAACTTTAAGGCCCTTTTTGCCTTTGATTTGCAAGACCCAATCTACAACCATCGAACTGAATTGCTACAGTCAGGGGAGATGAGGGGGGGGAGGGAGATGGGAACTAATAGGGATATGGATTAGGGAGGAAGAGCAGAAATAAGGATTGGGTGGAGGATATGCGTATTTTTAGGTTATAAACAAATGTATTCAAAATATTGAGTAATGAAGTGGAAACAATACGAGCTCACTTGAAGAGGAAACTTAAATTGGTACTTATCAACCATAGAGAATGTATCTCATTTGGGAAAAAAATCCCGTGTGAAGAATAAACAGACGAACCTTCTGCTATTTTTGAAAAAAAAATCACAACGCAACAGCTTACTAACGATCATCATTCACAGGATCAGGAAGTAGGAAGTGTCTTTCACTAATCATCGCTAAGGCTATTTGAGCTTCCGCGTTTGGATTTCCTATCCCCAAGCCCCCATCCCCCATCCCTAATGCTCTCAACTCCTTTAATGAAAATTCTAGCACGAGCTCCACCGCTGTAAAAATGATGGTAGCGTAGCTCGGTGTTTTTAGAGTGTGTCGTCATTAAGGATGGTAATCGAGAGTTGGTAAACGGTCGCTTTGATCCCTTTTTATTACCTTGACTACTGTTCAGACTCAGAAGGTGATGCAGTGTCCATACCTACTCCTGCTATTGAATTGGATGTCGAAATTCTACCTACATAAATAAAATCCCATCTTATAAGTGCCATGCCTGCCAATAATTCCTATAAATCCCATGCCTATATTTCCTATAAATCCCATGCCTATATTTCCTATAAATCCCATGCCTAGATTTCCTATAGATCCCATGCCTATTTTTCCCATAAATACCATGCCTATTTTTCATAAAAGTCTCATCCCTATTTTTCCTATAATCCCATGCCTATTTTTACTTTAAATCCCATGCCTATTTTTCCTTTAAATCCCATGTCTATTTTTTATATAAATCTCATACCTATTTTCCCGATAAATGCTTTGCCTATTTTTCCTATAAACGCAATGCCTATTTTTCCTATAAATCCCATGCCTATTTTCCCTATAATCCCATACCTATTTTTCCTATAAATCCCATGCCTATTTTTCATATAAATCCCATGCCTATTTTTCCCATAAATCCCCTGCCTATTTTTTCTATAAATCTCATACCTATTTTTCCAACAATCCCAGGCCTATTTTTCCTATAAGTCCCCTGCCTATTTCTCCTATAAATCCCGTGCCTATTTTATCTATAAATCTAATACCTATTTTTCCAACAATCCCATACCTATTTTTCCTAAAAATGTCTCCTTGCGGTCACTGCAAACCCTTCACTGAGTTGCCAATGATGTAATTATTACTCTACATTCTCTCCGCGTGATCGCCGTTTTCCGTCGCTAATGAAGTGAGAGAAATGCTTTAAATTCCAGTAACGTTGAGGCGGGACACTTGAAAGTCCTCAGAAATGAATCACGACACGTTAAAACATTCTATAGCGACAATCTTTCAGAACTAGCTGAGTAAACAGACTAACTTTTGTATGTTTAGCGTACTTAGCAGTACGTGATTTGGGCCCGCCAACTCCCACACGTGTACTTAAACTTACTACATTTAAATTAGCATTGTAGCTTCAATGGCTCTGTTCTACAAGAACAGTCTGCTCTTAAAGAGGTATTAAACGCATTGGAAATACTAGGATGGAATTAAACCAAAGAAATATGTAGAAGAAGAATTATTAAAGAATGTTAAACATTCTTTAAAGAACGTTATATGATTTTACTAAGAGAAAAATATTGAATTGATAGCTATCCTATAACAATTTGTATTTTTTATGCATATAAGCTCTTTTAAAGATAATGCTATTTCGAATATTTGTTTCTATTTTTATGCATAAAACGCACAACAAAACAGTATTAATTATTCTCTCACTCATGTCCTCTTTTGTGAAATAATCTCTGAGTTAATTAAACATTTCTATACGTTGCGACAGAGAGTCCGTTTTTGCGATACAATGTAAGTTATTAATATATTTTTACATTGAAATTCTTAAATATGACAATGCCAGAAACAAACTTTATTATATACATTGGTCGCCATATTTTGATAAAGATAGTAGACATACATGCTATTTAAATGATAGGGTATTTAGTAAATAAACATTTTATTATTTGATATAAAATATTGAAACTGGGTTTAGACTGATTTTCAGAAAACGAGTTTGCCGAACCAGATTCTCTGAATACGGATTTGCCGAATCCCAAATTTGGCGAAAACGGATTTATCGAAAGACAAATTTACCAAAGACAAATTTGTCGAAAATCAAATTTATTTTAGTAATGAAAAAAAATTCTGTGGAACTTGTGGTTTACATCATAATATCTTACGCTTCAAAATACATATATCTTTATGAATTAGATATTACTATTACTATATAAGTTCATATTCCGCTAATTCCATATAATATATCTAACTGTATACACACTAAAAATTAATATGTATATCGATACCATTACTAATATAGGGTTGATAGAAGCAATTTTTCCTAATTTTCTTTTAAATTTCAAATTCTGGCAGACAATTCATTATTTAGATTCTTTATTAGTTTTTTGAAAAAAATTGTTTTGACAATAAATCTATTGTTGTGAAATTGTAAATCAAAGTCTGCCGTCGCAACTAACCAATTTTTTTTAAACATTGTTGCATGGAAACTTATCACTTAGCAACTTTTTGAACCTAACCCGTTTTGTAATTACTCTTTTGATAATTAGTTTTCATTGGAGATTTTTAGAGAAAATGTACGATATATATCCAAATCTTCTTCAAATCTGACTACTTGAAAAGTCTTGATTTAAGGATTTCTACACTGTAACTAATAAATTTTTATAATAATGGTTAAACCATTGTAAGTTCTTTAAGGTATAAATATTAAATATGCATAATAGAAAAAAAGACACCATAAAAATAGGCCAATATTAAGTGTAATTAAAAAATATATAAATTATTGATTATGTAATATATAAATTGTCATATCAATGAATTACAATTAAATTTATTAGTGTGCTGGAAAAGTATATATTTGAACAAACTGAATTAATCGTAGCTGCTTAGACTAAATTGCGACATTTGGCAATCCCTAGAATTGTCATAATGTTTGAGCTTTGTAGCATATTTTAATTGTATGCATATGTACGAGGGTACAGTCTTAAAATGAAAATGACAAATATCGACACATACGGAAATCAAAGCTAAAAATAAGACGGTATTATTGTATAAGTCTGTTAATAAAATGTGTCTTCTCTTGATAAATGGTTTGTTGTTATCGAAATTATCCTTTAATAGCCCAAAATACTATTATTTTATTCGGCAGGGAAAAGTCCGGCGGGGAATAGTCCAGGCAGAGAAAAGTCCGGTGGGGAATAGTCCTGGCGGGGAAAAGTCCGGCGAGGAATAGTCCGGCGGGGAATAGTCCTGGCGGGGAAAAGTCCTAGTGCCGTAAGGTATATTAGGTATAGGTATATTGGGAAGATATAAACATTAGTTAAGTTATTCATAACTAAAATTTTAAACAACTTGAAATTCAATACTCGGTAACATATTAGAAAGCAAGAATGTATACAATACACCAATTGGATATTTTAAAATTGTGTCAAAATATAGAAAAAAATGTGTGAATGATAGTAAGGTAGTAAGGTAAGGATTGGTAGTAAGGTAAGGATTGGTAGTAAGGATTGGTAGTAAGGTGAGGATTGGTAGTAAGGTAAGGATTGGCAGTAAGGTAAGGATTGGTAGTAAGTTAAGGATTGGTAGTAAGGTAAGGATTGGTAGTAAGGATTGGTAGTAAGGTGAGGATTGGTAGTAAGGTAAGGATTGGTAGTAAGGATTGGTAGTAAGGTGAGGATTGGTAGTAAGGTAAGGATTGGCAGTAAGGTAAGGATTGGTAGTAAGGTAAGGATTGGCAGTAAGGTAAGGATTGGTAGTAAGTTAAGGATTGGTAGTAAGGTAAGGATTGGTAGTAAGGATTGGTAGTAAGGTAAGGATTGGTAGTAAGAGTAAGTAGTAAGAATAGGTAAGTAAGGATGTAGGTGTTAATATAAGGATAAGTAAATGGTTAGATAAATACTTCATTCTCTAAATCCTTATATCGGCAAGTCTGATTGCGGCCAAAATGGGGTTTGTGCCAATTTCTATTCGTTTAATCCTATTCGGAGAATCAAGTTTAGGCGAATTTTTGGCAATTTAAATTGGGGCAAATTCGTGTATTATCAATGGTATCTGCAGACATCATTGATTATACAATACACATATACCATATATTTACTCAAATATTGAGAGTATTTTCCTTGGACTTTAGTACAAACAGTCATTTGTAACACATGGTACATACAGTATTATATCTTGTGAAGAGTTATTCTGTTATCAGTTGGGTAGAAAAATTGAATAAATTTTCATTTCAAATATTCAGTACAATTAGCATTGTTATTCCTATTTAATTAGATTAATGTTAAACGAACATTTTCAGTAACGACTCTTAAAAAATATTGAAAATATTTGTTGTTTCAAGGGAAATCTAAATAGATAATTTATTCAATATATACTAGTCATTTATTGTAAGATATTTCTCATCGAACATAAAAAAAGTTTCAATCGATTAATAGAAATTTTGTGATTTGATTTATACTGAATATTTTCTGAAGATAAAATTAGTTGCAATTCTAAATTAATAATAGAAACAATGACTAAGCATTTTCCTAAATTTATTCTATTTATACAGAGGGTGACTCGTCACTCTCTCAGTCTGAGAGTGACTAAGACCGAGGGTGACTAAGACTGAGGGTGACTGAGGGTGGCTAATACTGACTATGCCTGAGAGTGACTAAGATTGAGGCTGACTATGACTGAGAGTGACTAAGACTGAGTGTGACTAAGACTGAGGGTGACTATGCCTGAGAGTGACTAAGACTGAGGGTGACTAAGACTGAGAGTGACTAAGACTGAGGGTGACTAAGACTGAGGGTGACTATGCCTGAGAGTGACTATAACTGAGGGTGACTATACCTGAGGGTTAGTATGACTAAGGGTGACTGAGGGTGAGTTTTTGTCTGAAGGTTAGTCTAGTAATTCCTCGGAGGGAAGAACTATGGACTTTAGTTAGTCAGAAGTTAGGGCATTAAAATAAAATTAGTGACGACACCGACTAAGATGATGCTAGTCTGCCTACAGTCTTTCAGTCTGCCTACAGTCTTACAGTCTGCTTACAGTCTTACAGTCTGCCTACAGTCTTACAGTCTGCCTACAGTCTTACAGTCTGCCTACAGTCTTACAGTCTGCCTACAGTCTTACAGTCTGCCTACAGTCTTACAGTCTGCCTACAGTCTTACAGTCTGCCTACAGTCTTACAGTCTGCCTACAGTCTTACAGTCTGCCTACAGTCTTACAGTCTGCCTACAGTCATACAGTCTGCCTACAGTCTTACAGTCTGCCTACAGTCTTACAGTCTGCCTACAGTCTTGCTATCTGCCTACAGTCTTACAGTCTGCCTACAGTCTTGCATTCTGCCTACAGTCTTACAGTCTGCCTACAGTCTTACAGTCTGCCTACAGTCTTACAGTCTGCCTACAGTCATACAGTCTGCCTACAGTCTTACAGTCTGCCTACAGTCTTACAGTCTGCCTAAAGTCTTTCAGTCTGCCTACAGTCTTACAGTCTGCCTACAGTCTTACAGTCTGCCTACAGTCTTACAGTCTGACTACAGTCTTATTGTCTGCCTACAGTCTTACAGTCTGCCTACAGTCTTACAGTCTGCCTACAGTCTTATTGTCTGCCTACAGTCTTACAGTCTGCCTACAGTCTTACAGTCTGCCTACAGTCTTACAGTCTGCCTACAGTCTTACAGTCTGCCTATAGTCTTTCAGTCTGCCTACAGTCTTACAGTCTGCCTACAGTCTTACAGTCTGCCTACAGTCTTACAGTCTGCCTACAGTCTTATTGTCTGCCTAAAGTCTTACAGTCTGCCTACAGTCTTACAGTCTGCCTACAGTCTTACAGTCTGCCTACAGTCTTACAGTCTGCCTACAGTCTTACACTCTGCATGCAGTCTTACAATCTACCTATAAACTTGCAGTCTGCATACAGTCTTACAGTCTGCCTACAGTCTTACAGTCTGCCTACAGTCTTTCAGTCTGCCTACAGTCTTACAATCTGCCTTCAGTCTTTCAGTCTGCCTACAGTCATACAGTCTGCCTACAGTCTTACAGTCTGCCTTCAGTCTTACAGTCTGCCTACAGTCTTATTGTCTGCCTACAGTCTTACAGTCTGCCTACAGTCTTACAGTCTGCATGCAGTCTTACAATCTACCTATAAACTTGCAGTCTGCCTACAGTCTTACAGTCTGCCTACAGTCTTACAGTCTGCCTACAGTCATATAGTCTGCCTACAGTCTTACAGTCTTCCTGCAGTCTTACAGTCTGCCTACAGCCTTACAGTCTGCCTACAGTCTTACAGTCTGCCTATAGACTTACAGTCTACCTACAGTCTTACAGTCTGCCTACAGTCTTACAGTCTGCCTACAATCTTACAGTCTGCCTGCAGTCTTATTGTCTGCCTACAGTCTTACAGTCTGCCTACAGTCTTACAGTCTGCATGCAGTCTTACAATCTACCTATAAACTTGCAGTCTGCCTACAGTCTTACAGTCTGCCTACAGTCTTACAGTTTGACTACAGTCTTATAGTTTGACTACAGTCTTACAGTCTGCCTGCAGTCTAACAGTCTGCCTACAGTCTTATAGTCTGACTACAGTCTTACAGTCTGCCTACAGTCTTACAGTCTGCCTACAGTCTTACAGTCTGCATGCAGTCTTACAATCTACATATAAACTTGCAGTCTGCATACAGTCTTAAAGTCTGCCTACAGTCTTACAGTCTGCCTACAGTCTTTCAGTCTGCCTACAGTCTTACAATCTGCCTACAGTCTTTCAGTCTGCCTACAGTCTTACAGTCTGCCTACAGTCTTACAGTCTGCCTACAGTCTTATTGTCTGCCTACAGTCTTACAGTCTGCCTACAGTCTTACAGTCTGCATGCAGTTTTACAATCTACCTATAAACTTGCAGTCTGCCTACAGTCTTACAGTTTGCCTACAGTCATATAGTCTGCCTACAGTCTTACAGTCTTCCTGCAGTCTTACAGTCTGCCTACAGCCTTACAGTCTGCCTACAGTCTTACAGTCTGCCTATAGACTTACAGTCTACCTACAGTAATACAGTCTGCCTACAGTCTTACAGTCTGCCTACAGTCTTACAGTCTGCCTACAGTCTTACAGTCTGCCTACAGTCTTTCAGTCTGCCTACAGTCTTACAGTCTGCCTACAGTCTTACAGTCTGCCTACAGTCTTACAGTCTGCCTTCAGTCTTACAGTCTGCCTGCAGTCTTACAATCTGCCTACAGTCTTACAGTCTGCCTGCAGTCTTACAGTCTGCCTGCAGTCTTACATTCTGCCTACAGACTTGCAGTCTGCCTACAGTCTTGCAGTCTGCCTACAGTCTTACAATCTGCCTACAGTCTTACAGTCTGCCTGCAGTCTTACAGTCTGCCTGCAGTCTTACATTCTGCCTACAGACTTGCAGTCTGCCTACAGTCTTGCAGTCTGCCTACAGTCTTACAGTCTGCCTACAGTCTTACAGTCTTCCTGCAGTCTTACAGTCTGACTACAGCCTTAAAGTCTGCCTACAGTCTTACAGTCTGCCTACAGTCTTACAGTCTGCCTACAGTCTTTCAGTCTGCCTGCAGTCTTACAGTCAGCCTGCAGTCTTATAGTTTGCCTACAGTCTTACAGTCTGCCTGCAGTCTTACAGTCTGCCTGCAGTCTTACATTCTGCCTACAGACTTGCAGTCTGCCTACAGTATTACAGTCTGCCTACAGTCTTACAGTCTGCCTGCAGTCTTACAGTCTGCCTACAGTCTTACAGTCTGCCTACAGTCTTACAGTCTGCCTGCAGTCTTACAGTCTGCCTACAGTCTTACAGTCTGCCTACAGTCTTACAGTCTGCCTGCAGTCTTACAGTCTGCCTACAGTCTTACAGTTCGACTACAGTCTTACAGTTTGACTACAGTCTTATAGTTTGACTACAGTCTTACAGTCTGCCTTCAGTCTTACAGTCTGCCTGCAGTCTTACAGTCTGCCTGCAGTATTACAGTCTGCCTACAGTCTAACAGTCTGCCTACAGTCTTTCAGTCTGCCTACAGTCTTACAGTCTGCCTACAGTCTTACAGTCTGCCTACAGTCTTACAGTCTGCCTACAGTCTTACAGTCTGCCTGCAGTCTTACAGTCTGCCTGCAGTCTTACAATCTGCCTACAGTCTTACAGTCTGCCTGCAGTCTTACAGTCTGCCTGCAGTCTTACATTCTGCCTACAGACTTGCAGTCTGCCTACAGTCTTACAGTCTGCCTACAGTCTTACAGTCTGCCTACAGTCTTACATTCTGCCTACAGTCTTACAGTCTGCCTACAGTCTTACAGTCTGCCTGCAGTCTTACAGTCTGCCTGCAGTCTTATAGTTTGCCTACAGTCTTACAGTCTGCCTGCAGTCTTACAGTCTGCCTGCAGTCTTACATTCTGCCTACAGACTTGCAGTCTGCCTACAGTATTACAGTCTGCCTACAGTCTTACAGTCTGCCTGCAGTCTTACAGTCTGCCTACAGTCTTACAGTCTGCCTACAGTCTTACAGTCTGCCTGCAGTGTTACAGTCTGCCTACAGTCTTACAGTCTGCCTACAGTCTTACAGTCTGCCTGCAGTCTTACAGTCTGCCTACAGTCTTACAGTTCGACTACAGTCTTACAGTTTGACTACAGTCTTATAGTTTGACTACAGTCTTATAGTTTGACTACAGTCTTACAGTCTGCCTGCAGTCTTACAGTCTGCCTACAGTCTTATAGTCTGCCTACAGTCTTACAGTTTGACTACAGTCTTACAGTCTGCCTACAGTCTTACAGTCTGCCTACAGTCTTACAGTCTGCCTACAGTCTTACAGTCTGCCTGCAGTCTTACAGTCTGCCTACAGTCTTACAGTTCGACTACAGTCTTACAGTCTGCCTGCAGTCTTACATTCTGCCTATAGACTTGCAGTCTGCCTACAGTATTACAGTCTGCCTACACTCTACAGTCTTACAGTCTGCCTACAGTCTTACAGTTCGACTACAGTCTTACAGTTTGACTACCGTCTTATAGTTTGACTACAGTCTTATAGTTTGACTACAGTCTTACAGTCTGCCTACAGTCTTACAGTCTGCCTACAGTCTTATAGTCTGCCTACAGTCTTACAGTTTGACTACAGTCTTACAGTCTGCCTACAGTCTTACAGTCTGCCTAATGTCTTACAGTCTGCCTGCAGTCTTACAGTCTGCCTACAGTCTTATAGTCTGCCTACAGTCTTACAGTTTGACTACAGTCTTACAGTCTGCCTGCAGTCTTACATTCTGCCTATAGACTTGCAGTCTGCCTACAGTATTACAGTCTGCCTACACTCTACAGTCTTACAGTCTACCTACAGTGTTACAGTTTGCCTACAGTCTTACAGTGACTTACAATGACTTACAGCCTTCACAGTGACTTACAGTGACATAGAGTGTTCACATTTACAATGCAGTCTTCACGGTCACTTCAGTGACTTATTTACAGCCCTTAGCATTGCTTATTCTTATGTTCTTTATTTAATGTACTGAATAAATTGAGGAGGAGACTGCAATGTACTATGAGAGAAAAGAGTCACTGTGATGATGTACTATGAGAGAAAAGAGTCACTGTGATGATGTACTATGAGAGAAAAGAGTCACTGTGATGATGTACTATCAGAGAAAAGAGTCACAGTGATGATGTACTATCAGAGAAAAGAGTCACTGTGATGATGTACTATGAGAGAAAAGAGTCACTATGATGATGTACTATCAGAGAAAAGAGTCACTGTGATGATGTACTATAAGAGAAAAGAGTCACTGTGATGATGTACTATGAGAGAAAAGAGTCACTATGATGATGTACTATCAGAGAGAAGAGTCACTGTGATGATGTACTATGAGAGAAAAGAGTCACTATGATGATGTACTATCAGAGAGAAGAGTCACTGTGATGATGTACTATCGGAGAAAAGAGTTAATGTGATGATGTACTATCAGAAAAAAGAGTCACTGTGATGATGTACTATCAGAGAAAAGAGTCACTGTGATGATGTACTATCAAACAGAGATTCACTGTGATGATGTACTATCAGAGAAAAGAGTCACTGTGATTATGTACTATCAGACAAAGATTCACTACATCATGCTAATTTCTTAAATCATAGTTTTCTTATTCCCTATTATTTTCAAATCTTACTAATTTGTTGTTGAGTACCCATTCCAATTTATAATATCTACTAGTGATGCAACTTATAAGAATATTGGAAATAATATATAAGTAAACAGTAAGAAAATCTTTTCAAGTTCACTTTTTCACTAAATACAAAAGACAGTATATCTGTAAGTACATACGATATCCTTTGAGATATAATATAAAATTATTATAAGATAAGTTACGAATTTTCGGTCGGTTTCACATCTTCGGTTTTATAAGAAAAAACGATATGATAATTGTTATTTAATTAAATTTAAAGTTCATTAAAAAAATTCTCATACAATCAATATGCTCACCAAATAGCAAGTTAAATATCTTTTCAATGAATGTTAAACAAAGAAACTATTGCTACTGATATTCAATATTGAAGCTCTTGTAAAAAATAGCTCTTTTAAAGTTCAAAACTGACTTACTCTCCAAGCTATGTGACTGCACATCTTAGCTCACTTCTTATCAATTTATTAATATCAATGAATTTGATATCTTCAGTTGCCGATATCCGTAACTTGAATGCTTCCAATATAACATCCGTACAAGAATCAAAATCATGTTTGCTTGCGTTGCGTATATCCTTCTTCTTGCAGCTAATAAGAATGATTATATTATTTTATTTAAGTCTTTTGAAACTTAATAAACAGCTGTTTATTTAATTTTTCACACAATAAAATATTGCTAAAATTTTGACCACCAAAGAAAATTGTTGATTAACTTAATACTCAATTCTTTAATTACAACATATTCACATTAATATAAATATATATACTGCTTAGAGTTAATGTACATAATTTTGTTCAGTTTCGACTCTGAAATCAATAAGTCATACATTATCTTCCTTATGTTCATATCCACTGTATAAGAAACGTGTGGCAATGGAAAATCACAAGAAGATAATTTCTCAATCTGGTTAGTGTCGTGCTTTCCTGTCATTTATGGTATAACTGCAACAGTGGGTTTTCATTAGTTGGGTGTTATCTGATACATCCAGTGCTTGGGTGATTGAACATCGTGACAGTTGCTATCAAAGCATGCTGTGTATAATGAGCACAAAGCGTGACAGAGCCCCATAAAACACGGGTCACTGTTTTTATTCCCAAGTTGTCTAATTGACGATTTATGGGACTGAATGGTGAGTGAAAAGAAGGCCAATCTTTGCTACTTGTGGATTGCATTACTAAATTATCACAATAATCTCTTACAAGAAATGTATTGCTTTAATTATCATTGGAATATTAGCTTTTGTGTACAATTATTAGTATCACTCATCGATATTAAATACTTTACAGTGTAATCTTTGAAGTGAAAATAACCAAATTAAGAGATTGAAATTAAATTATGTAGTTGCAATAAATTATACTAATAGTAGTTGCAGATATTAATGACGGTATCCAACTCTCTAAATCTAATAGGGTAAGTTCCGAATTATCGGTCAGTACTACATCTTCGGTCATATAAGAAATAACAATATAGAAATTTTTATTAGATAGCACTGTGTAATAATAACAATTTTTATATTGTTATTTTCTTATATGACCAAAGTGTAGTACTAATCGATAATTCGTACTGACCCTACATTACGTAAAATATATGTATAAGCGTATTTTCCGTAATTTATTATGCTTATTACTCAATACTCAAGTCAAGGCTAAAGGTTCAAGTAGGTTTAGGTCCAGTATTTCTATTCGACTATTTTCATTGAGGAAAATGGTCCTCAATTTGAAGTGGACCAATTCTTTATACTGAGGGGATCACAGACAATTATTATCAGATGAATATGCAGGAAGTGCCTGCTTTTATTACTAAAATTACGGCTAAGACTTATTTCAATTTTTAATAGGAACGAGGCATCATACAAAGCTATTATATAATAATTTTAATACCATTTTCTTTGAGTGTGAATAAAAGAAAATGGTTTTTAGTGCTTAACTAATCGTATATAGCGATGTTTGTTGTCACAATCAGTTGATGAAAGCTCTGTGATGAAAGTTCAAAAAGCAAAAGTTTCTTTTGGTATAAACTCTAATTTCTGATTCAACTGCTTCTAATAAAATAATCTGAATAATGATACTTATGATTATTGTAGTTTCCTTAAAATAAACATTACAAAAAAGGTCTCCGTATATAATAGATGTCTCGCAATTATTTCAGCTCTTATAAAAGCGAGGTGCACTAAAATCGGGGCCTGCCTATAATATATTTTATTGAATATTTGCAGTCTGTCTATATAGAGTCCACTTTCTTGAGTCCGAAGAAAATTTGAAGGACTTTTGAGTTGAAGAAAAGGTTCACAGAATAATAAAGTAAATTATTAGAAATAAAATATATATGCTGTGGGTATATCATCTGAAATATTTTTATGCTTAATCTCAACTCAGTGTTTTGAAGCTTTTTAATCACATTTCAATAAATATACCTGATTTTTGGACGTAATACATATCTTTTGAATATAAAAATATCATGGGAAAAATATTAAAATCAAAAACACTAATATCATCTAAATATAGTAATCCTACAAAGATAAATTCGATTAAGCTATTTTTCAAGATTTTCGACATTTCAACTCTTTGACGTAAATTGTAATATAATAACTAATAAGTAAATAAGAAAACAATTCTCCGTAACTATATAGATACACTTCCTTCTCCTGATTTTCTCATTTAAAGTTCGAGAGGAAACTATTTTACGGAGCTTATCCACGCGACTTCTTTTACCTGAAATGCTGTGAATTTGAACCACGTGACTTCTTCTAACTGAAAATACATCATATCAAAATGATTTCTATTCCCTTATTTAATTATATCCAATTATTTGTATCAATTTATAATTAAATGAATACAAAACTAAAAAAAATATATTATAATAGTCATCGCTCAACCGAAATTTAGAAAACCATAACAAATTATTATTCTTAATCTACGGAGACTTGTAATAAAATTTAACTATATATTTTATTTGTATATAATAGAAAAGAAAATTTCATTTTATTTGTATTGTTGTGATTATACTTTTTTAATATTAAAATTTAACATCATTCACAAATATTGTAAAAAAATATTAATTAATTATTCCATTTTTCCATTGAATTTTATCCTTGAAATATTATTATGATAGACCGATAGCTTTACCATTTACCGATAATAATCACTTCAATCCATAATGAAACAGCGATACTCCGATAACAATTGGCCCGGCCACCAGCCTCCTCATTATTGGGATGCATTGCCGATATCCTACTGAAAGTCACTCTGATGATTATTTCTCGCAGTGGTCATTCTGTGGGCATTCTTTGTAAGGAACAGATAACATGTATTGGGACTCTCATAACTCTACCTTACTATTCTTCTTAGCCAGAGATACTACAGATAATTCTCTCCAGTCGCTCTCACATTTTCTGTAGTGATGGCGGTAATATATCTAGTATTGTAGATGTTAATTGTCGGTGAAGTAATTAAATAAAATTTGTAGATCAGAGTTGTCGATTGATTAGAATTATAAATTGTTCAGAAAATATAGTGTATTAATTAATATATTGTTGCAAACAGTAGTTGTAAATCGATGTATGAAAAAAAATCTGATTAACGTATGGATTAAAATATTTATCATTAGGACTTCAAAAATATTGATTTTCATTATATTTTATATGTACTTAAATATGATATATACAGTACAAATGCTTTTGTGTATACAGAATTATTGAAATAACAAATTATATTTGACAAATTATTGCCATTTTATACTGAATTTCCAATTAGAAAAATAAGAATATTTAAAATTCTATTATATACCAAAACTACAGAGAATAATAACCAATGCATTTTTTAGTGAAGAACTGAAATAACTGAAGTAGCAGCCTCGTAGTAGCGTGCCAAGCCCAATAACTTGTCAATAAATAGTTAACAAAGTAAAATATAATCATATTCTTCAATTATAGTCAATGTATAATTTTCTTCCAATCTTAAGAATGAGTAATAGAATTAAAAAACTCCAATCTCACAAATATTGTAAGAAATGTTATCTGTTTCGGTAGCACCATTTGAAGACATGGATGGGGGTTTGGTCCCTTGGGGCGCTAGGGGCCATCTGTTGACCTCATCAGGGCCCCAGTGACAGTTCGTACCTCTTGGTGGAGCCAATCACTCTACTAATGAAGCTATCAAGAGAATACCTTGTCTGGCTGATGCGCATGGAGCCTCTCTACTAGCACACTCGTTACCTAACTGATCTACTCTTTTCCTCTCTTATATTTGCTATATTCGCTCTTTTAATTCCCAATCCTCTTTCTTCTTCCATTTGCTCTTTTAATTTCCAATTCTCTTTCTTCTTCCATTCGCTCCTTTAATTTCCAATTCTCTTTCTTCTTCCATTCACTTTTTTAATTTCCAATTCTCTTTCTTCTTCCATTCGCTCTTTTAATTCCCAATTCTCTTTCATCTTCCATTCGCTCTTTTAATTCCCAATTCTCTTTCTTCTTCCATTCGCTTTTTTAATTTCCAATTCTCTTTCTTCTTCCATTCGCTCTTTTAATTCCCAATTCTCTTTCTTCTTCCATTCGCTCTTTGAATTCCCAATTCTCTTTCTTCTTCCATTCGCTCTTTAAATTCCCAATTCTCTTTCTTCTTCCATTCGCTCTTTAAATTCCCAATTCTCTTTCTTCTTCCATTCACTTTTTTAATTTCCAATTCTCTTTCTTCTTCCATTCGCTCTTTTAATTCCCAATTCTCTTTCTTCTTCCATTCGCTCTTTTAATTCCCAATTCTCTATCTTCTTCCATTCGCTCTTTTAATTCCCAATTCTCTTTCTTCTTCCATTCGCTCTTTTAATTCCCAATTCTCTTTCTTCTTCCATTCGCTCTTTTAATTTCCAATTCTCTTTCTTCTTCCATTCGCTCTTTTAATTCCCAATTCTCTTTCTTCTTCCATTCGCTCTTTTAATTCCAAATTCTCTTTCTTCTTCCATTCGCTCTTTTAATTTCCAATTCTCTTTCTTCTTCCATTCGCTCTTTTAATTCCCAATTCTCTTTCTTCTTCCATTCGCTCTTTTAATTTCCAATTCTCTTTCTTCTTACATTTGCTTTTCTTTACATCGTTGATTTTTTTTTTAATTCCGATCAGAATAATAGGTATAGAGATAAATTACGGTACTATTTGATTGTTTTTTTACCAATTTACCAATTAAATTTCACAATACAAAAAACAGCATCAGGTTGACTTTCATTTAAGGTTTGGAATAATTAATATTCTCACTATTTACAGATCATTCTAACTAGCCTCATCTATCATTTCACTATCATTCATTTATCACTATTTCCACTTGATTACTCTAATTATCCTTATTTTTTTCTTAAATGTACAAACAATGATTAAATAAACTAATCATAATAATGAAAAATTACAGTGTCAGTCCTAATAATCAATATCAACTGTCAATTTGATGTCACAATGACGACCTTATTCCTATTTGTGAAAATTCAAACCTATTTTTCTTTTCACAATAAAAACAAAGATAATTCTAATTGAAAGTATTATCTAATATTCAAATTTCTTATAAATTTTCATACGTATAAAACGAATCTTAAGAGTAAATAATTCAAGCCAGTGCGAAATGTTTAGATGAAACATTTCAGGTTTCAAAAATAAGAATTACAGAGGATAGTGAATGAAAAACCTATTCAAATAAAATATAAACTAAAAATATCAGCTAAATCAACGGGTGGACTTATAAGGTAGGTTAAAATGAGGCTATGAAACATACAAACCAATTAGGTGCTTTTGTACAATTTTTATTTAGTAAGTAGTTCGAGCTGCTCATTTTTATAGGCATGTATACGCCATGTTAAAGGACCTTTGAAATTAATACTTTTTTAGCATTGAGTGAGTGTCCGAAAAGTGGGGACTGTGTAATGATGTCATAAATAACTTAACCATTATGAATAATAATCTGTTTTGTTTTTTACAAAATGAAGAAATACGAATAAATACTAAATGTAAGGCTTGTGCGATATACAGGGTGACCCACAAAAAAGTGTACCCCGTTTTAAATTAATATAAAATTAATATTGTATTTAAAAATTAATGGAGATTAGAGTTAAAGCAAAACAAAAATGATATATTTTTACTTGTATCCATTATACTAACATTATTGCATAAGATTCATATTTATTTACAAAAACAATATTTGTATTAATTCAAAATTGGGTGCACTTTTTTGTGAGTCACCCTGTATAAATATACGTACCTACACTTTCTACCTTACGTTAGACATTACGTACTCACCTTACTCACCTTACTCACCTTACTCACCTTACTCACCTTACTCATCTTACTCACTTTACTCACCTTACTCACCTTTCTCACCTTACTCACCTTACTCACCTTACTCACCTTACTCACTTTACTCACCTCACTCACCTTACTCACCTTACTCACCTTTCTCACCTTACTCACCTTACTCACCTTACTCACCTTACTCACCTTACTCACCTTACTCATCTTACTCACCTTACTCACCTTACTCACCTTACTCAACTCACTCACCTCACTCACCTCACTCACCTCACTCACCTCACTCACCTTACTCACCATATTCACCTCACTCACCTTACTCACCTTACTCACCTTACTCACCTTACTCACCTTACTTACCTTACTCACCTTACTTACCTTACTTACTTTACTCACCTTACTCACCTTACTTCTCTCACTCACCTTACTCACCATATTCACCTCACTCACCTTACTCACCTCACTCACCTTACTCACCTCACTCACCTTACTTCTCTCACTCACCTTACTCACCATATTCACCTTACTCACCTTACTCACCTCACTCACCTTACTCTCCCTCTCTGTTCAATAATCCATACTCACGACATCTCAACATCACATTTTTCTGAATCACACTCATCGATTGCAGTCACGCACTCTCTTATAGTTAAAATAATAAAAGTGAATTATATACAGAACAAAGTAAAAGATCACCAATGACAATCTTAAAGCAAATCTAGAACATGTTGAAAATACACTAAATAAATAATTATGTATATCTACAAATAGAAGAAAATGATATTTTTCTATGTTCTTCTAATTATGCAAGAAAAATTTCCAATTATGCAAAATACGCATTTTAACATGCGCATTTCATGTATTTTTCATTTATATTAATGTATTTATATACTAATATGCTTTAATTAATTGATATAAAGTTAGTGAATTATATTTAATTCTATTATATATCATAACTCTAAACTAAGTATAATAAGTTAATAACCATTGCATTTTTAATAAAGAGACAGAAGAGAGGTAAAGTTGGCATCTGTCAACTCCGTAAAGAAGTGAAATGACTGAAGTAGCAGCCTCGTAGCAGCTTGTTAGGCCCAATAACTTGTCCCTCTCATGTAAAATGAACATCTACACAACAACTACAAGGTCTGTCACCCTCTAGTTTATCATCTTGGTGAGGTGTGATTGGTAATGCGCAATGGTAAGGCCATGGTGAGCACAAAGGGTGAGCACCTGCTCCACCACACCAACTTAGCTCATCAACTTCGTTAAGGATGGTGCATATAAAAAGCCTTTGTACAGGAGCTCACTCCACCGCTATTTCTCCTCAATGGAGGAAGTTACTAACGCACAAACATGACTTGGATATCAATTTGCTAGGATTGAATATAAAGTTTGGTTTGCACGGTATCTTCACACGTGTATAAAACAACATTATAACAACATATCTACGGACAAATTTTTAAAATATAGAAAATATAAGCCAAAGTTTCCCTTAATCTACCTAAATTATATTTCAGTTTTAGTAAATTTTAAGCAAAGATAAACGGTAGTGAAAATATGTTTTGAACTAAAATATATCACAAAAAAATTTAAAATATCGTGAAATTTATAATTAATTTTTTTCTGAATTTGTTCAATGGAATTTTATCAAAAATATTTCTTATTAAACATTCATATATCTGATAAATTTTAATTTCCATTTAAGATATTAAATTTTTTTTTGCACTTTATTAACCATATGTACATTAAAATAGTTTAACATACATAAACTCATTAGTCATATAATTTACAAGGAAAGAGTTACTCTAATTTGAGTGTTGTTTCTTTAAGTCATTTTGCGTCTATTGAGAGAATTCAGTGCACCACTACCTTTTCTTCCATCACAGCATAAACACTTTAATTGGTAGTCTTCAACACGAGACTTACGACCATAATAAGAGTTTCTTAGAGCTCCTCTTTGAATAAACTCCTTTTAATTACGCTCCTGAATCGATAAGGTAGAGCGAATGCTAAGTAAGGCTAAATTATAGTCTGTGTCAGCTTAGATATTCCACCTCTAAGACAACAAACTTAATTTCACCCCTAGGCCCTCCCTCAGCTCTGGAATGTTTTATTTAACCTTACAGCTAAGAAACAAAACACTTGAATTACAAAATGAGTTGTCGCTTCGATGTAACAGTATACTACTGTTTCCAGCCGAATGTATAAATAAGGAAGTGATGTCGAGGAGTGTGTAGTGCTTCAATTAAATAGCCAGGGGTTAAATTCTCTCTTTCAAAGTAGAGGGCTTCATTACTTAAAATACTCGCTTTGATAACAAATTCAAAGCCAATAGACTAAAAGAAATCAATGCCTCAAAGGGAAACTTCTATTCACGGCGAAAACTTTTACAAAATCTGATCACGAATATTTTTCGAAAAAATCCTTCCAAGTGCAAAAAGTTTGGGTCTTTTCAATTCGCCGTTAAAGGTTAGATGCAAATTCCAATCGAGCTACACTGCCTCGCTATAAATGCTGCTTTGCAAGTGAATGAACACATTTATTGTACGGAACAAACACACGAATTCATTTTGGACACTTAATGTATCGGCATGCTTAAATACAATTCAATTTAACCAATTCATATCAGTATTTCCAACAGTTGGCTACTTTTCTTCCTCTCATTTCCACCTCCCGAGTTGTGTGAGAGTGTAAACAAATACGAAAATATTCGCGAGTCTTTCAGTCGACTTCAAATGGCCTCAATGTGTTTAGGGCAGTTTTTCGTTTTCTATTCAGAAGTGTGATATATGCAGACGAATACAATCTCCTGTGGCACACTTAATCAACCATTTGCAAGCGGAGCCAGCGACACCTTTTTAGCTTCACAGTCTTTTTCTTACCGGAGGATTCCTCCAAATTGAAACATGGAACTCATAAAATATTGATGCCAACTTCGTATAATATTAGGGAAAGTAGCTAATATTCTTACAAGCGAAAGTGTTTGTAAACTTAAACTCAGGAGTTGGTGTTTCTTCATGCTAGACTTAGCTGGTACATTTCTTCCCTATTTTCCATCCCTTCCTAATACAGAGTCTGGAAGCTTTTCCTTAGAGTATACTTCTCGAGAAATTTGTTTCTGCTCTATTTTTGTGAGGGTTTCAAGTTCCAAACTAGGCTCCCCTTTTTCGCCTGAAGTTTTTGTTATGATTGATTGAAGAATTGTAGACGTTAGGTGTGTTAGTTTTTCCTTTTGAAATATCATATGTCGGCTTAATTGTTAAGCAATGTAAAAGGAGTCCTTTAAATATACATTAGAGTCTAGAATACATCTTTTAGTTTTAGTGGACTATTTTGATGAAGATCAACATTAGCTGCCGTTTATACTGAAGAGTTATCTTCAAATATGATTGCAAATATAGTCATATTGTAGGTAAATACCGTGGGAATTATTTATCCACCATAATACAGAACTGAATCAACTGGTACGAGATTTTAAATGACTATATTATCAGCTCATGGATTTTAATGAAATTTTATGGAATTTCGCTTTCAAATATCGTAATTAGAATAGTAAATCATTAAAAAATATGCAAAAATTTATATGCAATGATACTCAAATATTTTCTAATAAATGAAAATAACCTGAAATAAAACATAATATGAGAAGATGTGATTGGCAAAAGTACTTTCAATCTCATATAAAATTTATACTCTTTTTCATCTAATTGGTTATATGTACAATGAATTCAAATACAAACGATAACATGTAGGGAAAAGTGTTTTGACAACCACGTTATAGAATAACATTTTCACCATAAATAAGAAGATAGATGAATATTATGTTTAGAATCATGAACTTGATCAATTTGAAGGAATAATGAAATTTCCAGCTAAGCCACTTGAATATATTTCACTTGTAACACAGCTCTACGAAGTCTAAAATTTCTTGATAAGTAAAATATTGAAACCCTATTTAGCTGCAGAAAATGTTGAATGAACACAGTTCATTCCAGAGAATATTTCACCTAGTAAAATTCGTTTCAATTACAGAAAAATATATTATCAACACTAATTAAAAAGTCAGTATTTTGAATCATTTCAGTTGTTTAGAGGTATCTCTTCAAGATCCCAGACATCCAATCCAAATAGTTAGGTACTCTAGCGTAGACTCCCATCTTACGGGCCAAGCCACACCCTTCACCGAAAGAAGTCACCCCGAAAGCAGTCCATCTCTCATTAGGGCCTCCCGTCCCATCGGAGCAGAGCAGGGGACCGCCAGAATCCCCTGAGAATTATGATTAATATTACATAATTATTTTCATTGCCTATTAATTATTTTCATTGGTTCAAGAGCATTAGTTCGAAACAATTATCTTACCTGAACATGTATCAGAACCACCTTTGTAATGTCCTGCGCAAAACATGTTCTCAGTTATAGTCTTCCTGTTAGCTTTTCTACAAGCCTTGTCAGAAATGATTGGCAACTGCGGGAAGAAAAAGTTATTGATTACTAACTATGTAATACTAACATGATGAAAAAAACTATTATCGTTGCTTACTTTTGTGTACATGAGTGTATCGGTTCCGAAGCCACTATTCAGTGATGATTTTCCCCAACCCATGACCATGCACCTAGCCCCAACCATGGGGAAAACGTTAGCAGGTGGAAGACAAACTCTGTCGGTGACTCCTCTGGAAATAACCCCCGTAACATTGTCTGGGAATGGGGGCATTGCAGGCAGACGCAGCAGTGCGATGTCGTTGTCTATGGTGGAGGAATTGTAGTCGGGATGGCGGAAGATACGTCGAACCTTCAAAAAACAAAATGGTTACTTTATTCTATACTGCTAATTTTCAGTCAGTTAGACGCTAGTTATGCTTACAATAGATGAGGGAGCTACACATGACACGTTCATTCAACAATCTGCCTCATGCCAAGTTATAGAAGTTTCTTTTGAAACTCCAGGGTCTAACTTCACTAACTAGATCGCAAGTATCTCCTAACTTGAGCTCTTTAAATTTGATACGGCCTATTGAAGTGCATTGCAGTTCAGCCTAAAATGCTAAGTGGATACAAACTGATATTGTTCTGAGTATCGCCGCCCTAATATCATCATACACGACTGATGGAAGCTGGCCAATCTAGTCTTTTATTCGCTAAAATTTATTACCTCATCAATTTGCTAATTGAATTGATATTTAGTTTAGGATGAATATTAAAATTCTTTAAATAATTTTTTCCATCATAACACTTGAGATTATTGTTTAATTAAGATTAAATAATATAGAGTTCTAATTATAATCACAAATTTTATGCTAATCAACCATTCCAGATTATTGATTGAGTCAGAAGAAAGTTACACAAGATTCTATATTACTGGATAAAATGGCATTTCAATAAATAGAACGTTTTATTTTAAACTTTTTCTCACTCCTGGTTGAAGCCTCACCTTGAGTTCCACTTCGAGTCCGTCCTTTTGTAGCAGATGGTGCTCCGACAGTCTCACGTAGAGCTTCTTCCTGACGCAGTGGGCCGCCGTCATCACCCATCGGGGGGCAATCAAACTACCGCCACAGTGTAGACCCTGCAACAAAAGACCCATCATTGTCTCTTCTTAATAAGCTTATTTTAATAGAGTTTTGAGAGAATTGGGGAATAAGCCATCTTAGATTTCGTATTATGTGGAAACAAAGTACAACTTAACATTCATTAATTTAGGTCGAATTTATTTTGGAGAGAGATACTGTAAGTATATATTGGTAGAAAGTTGAATGGAGAAATATTCGGGGAAAATAGGAAATTTCAAGTTGGTAATTAGGTAAGGTCAGGTATATTATATACACTGGATTATTTTGGCACGATTAAAAAAAATGTCGAATAAATTCTGAATATTAGAATAATTTCGGGTGAATTATAGGATTATTTAAGAAGAATTATCGGGAATATTCTATAAATAATTAGGGAAAAACAAGAGGATATTCATAGTTTATTCAGATTTATAATTAATATAGCTAAATAGGGTCTTAATTTATATATATAATTCTCTGACAGTTAAATTTAACATATTGAATTGTTTGAAGGCCAATCAATAGGAAACTTCAGTAAAAATATTTGAATTTTCCCAAGTACCGATGTCCCCATAAAATATTTCTTCTAGCCATTCATATTGTAAGACTACGAAAAAAGTTAATAATAGAAATAAAATTGCAACTTATTCAAAGTATCTATAAAGGCATTAAAGATCATTTAATATTGCAAGTGGCCTATGCAGGAAAAGAGTTCACTATAAACAGAGGACAATCAACTGCCCCGGCCAAACAAGCGGACAATATCAATATCCTAAATTGGATGGTCATTGTCCGATAAATGCAATATCGCTTTAACTTCCATAATGTTATCACTGTTGAGCGAGGACAGCGAGGCAGGCAATATGCAAAGCAAAATAAAACCATTTCATTGTTAGTTTTCTTGTGTTTCCAAAGACTGTCGGTACGTTACAATTGCCAATCTTAACTTGCGAGTTTAGACTCCAATGTTGAAGGTGTGTGACTTAGATATTTTAATACAGATTAGCTATTTCAACACATTGTTTATTTCAATGTATTGAAATATTTGAATATGACATTTAGTTTTAATAAGCTTAGTATAGTTTTAAGGGAATGGTTTCCGGTATTTTCCATTTTTTTCGGTTTTTTTTTTTTTAATTTAGTTACCCTGCAAATCTACCAAAGAAAACTCATAAAAAATTCCATTCACCTAGTACGTTTGTACGTGTGTCAAACGCGCTTCTCAGTTTGGGGGTTAGGGAGTTATTCTCTTATAGAGAGTGGGTTTCACCCACTAACAATCTCTGTGCGCGCTCGTTTTGCTCTTCAGTTATAACTGAAGAGTCCCAGTCTTCTTGGCTGGGACGAAAAGCATATAGTTTTTTTTTAAATTTAAAAAATTTATTGAAAAATATTTTTCTTCCTCCATTATCTCAGTACCATTTTTTCTCAAATTCTCCACGTTCAAAAGTATAGAACTTTTTGGGGGTTGGTGCTACAGAAAAATGTATAAGAGCTAATATGTTCAGACCGAAATTCCTAAGGTCGTGGTGAAGCCCTTTTCCTATAACTTTTTCTATAAACTTAATTTTTTTTGAAAAAAAAAAAAAAAAAAAAAAAAATATGACAATTTTTTTTAAAATTCAAATAAAAAATTTTTCAGATAGAAATTCAAAAAAAAAGCTGCACCACGACCTTAGGATAGTAGTAGAGAACATATTAGCTTCAATAAATTTTTCTGTAGCACCAACCCCCAAGCCGTTCTATAGTTTCCCGGGGGGGGTCGAAAAAGAAGGTTTTTCGACCCCCACGGGGGAGGGGGGCCCCAAAATGAAAAAATCTCAAAAGAGAGCATATGATTTCTTTTCACTTTACACCTTATGTTAAAATCTCAGCTCAATCGGACAAGTATTATTGGTACATCCTAAATACCGGAAACCATCCCCTTAACGTCTACTTCGAAGAAAAGACATAACGCTAACGTAAAAAGGAAAATAAATACAAGGAACTCTATGATGCAGCCAGAGAGAAAAGGAATATTTAAATAGGAAGTGTAATTTCCTCATATATTTGTATTTATTTAAATAAGTTACAATATATCTTAATTAGTTACAAACGATTCATTCATTCTGTTTCATTTTCTTATGTTATATTTTTTCATAGCTATCACTATCCTATCCAATATGCTGAGGGTCCAAGTGGAAAATATATTTTTCCATCTATTATTGATTTAAATGTTGGCATAAATGAATAAATTGAATGAAAATACAAAAAAAATAACTATTATTAATCGAGATATTTCGTCAAAGTGACGTCATTATTCAAACTTAATTAACAATAATTAAGGGGTTATGATTAGCTTTACGTACTTTAATTTAGATTTTAAGTTTAAATCACTTGTGAGTTAGTTTAAATCACTTGTGACTTAATTTAAATCACTTGTGAGTTAGTTTAAATCATTTGTGAGTTAGTTTAAATCACTTGTGAGTTAGTTTAAATCACTTGTGAGTTAGTTTAAATCACTTGTGAGTTAGTTCAAATCACTTGTGAGTTAGTTTAAATCACTTGTGAGTTAATTTAAATCACTTGTGAGTTAGTTTAAATCACTTGTGAGTTAGTTTAAATCACTTGTGAGTTAGTTCAAATCACTTGTGAGTTAGTTTAAATCACTTGTGAGTTAGTTTAAATCACTTGTGAGTTAGTTTAAATCACTTGTGAGTTAATTTAAATCACTTGTGAGTTAGTTTAAATCACTTGTGAGTTAGTTTAAATCACTTGTGACTTAATTTAAATCACTTGTGAGTTAGTTTAAATCACTTGTGAGTTAGTTCAAATCACTTGTGAGTTAGTTCAAATCACTTGTGAGTTAGTTTAAATCACTTGTGAGTTAGTTCAAATCACTTGTGAGTTAGTTTAAATCACTTGTGAGTTAATTTAAATAGCTTGTGAGTTAGTTTAAATCACTTGTGAGTTAGTTCAAATCACTTGTGAGTTAGTTTAAATCACTTGTGACTTAATTTAAATCACTTGTGAGTTAGTTTAAATCACTTGTGAGTTAGTTTAAATCACTTGTGAGTTAGTTTAAATCACTTGTGAGTTAGTTTAAATCACTTGTGAGTTAGTTTAAATCACTTGTGAGTTAGTTTAAATCACTTGTGAGTTAGTTTAAACCACTTGTGAGTTAGTTTAAATCACTTGTGAGTTAGTTTAAATCACTTGTGAGTTACTTTAAACCACTTGTGAGTTAGTTTAAATCACTTGTGAGTTAATTTAAATCACTTGTGAGTTAGTTTAAATCACTTGTGAGTTAGTTTAAATCACTTGTGAGTTACTTTAAACCACTTGTGAGTTAGTTTAAATCACTTGTGAGTTAGTTTAAATCACTTGTGAGTTAGTTTAAATCACTTGTGAGTTAATCTAAATCGCTTAGATAAGCCATACATAGATAGATCAAAATTATATTCAAAAGTAACTATTTCTGACAATAATTTTTATTCCTATACATTATAAATTATCATAACTGCTTGCCAAGCATATTATTAGTATGAAGGACTGACAGGTAAAGAGACATAAACCACCCCTATTTTTTATAACAAACTATAGGTTGTAGTGAACATTCTGTTACATTATTTTTCTCCTTTAAATTCTCATACCTTTTTAATTTCCATATTACTGTGCAAATGAAACATTATATTATTGTCCGTTCATTAATAAAAAATACAATAGAATTATCTAGATGAAAGTTTGTTATGTGTATACATTCAAATATATTCTATTGCTGTTTTTTTCTTAACAGGCTGGAAGTACCAGGCGATATCGTTCGTCCATCTGTTGACTAGCGAAAGCTGTAAGATATTCTTATAGATTTGTATTCAGAGTCACCGAAAAAGAAAACCTTTTTGCGACATATTTTTAATATCTGGCAAACGTAACGCGTTATGAATAAAAGAAATGGTATTCATGTCGTCACATTTGTATGCAGTGGCTCCCTCTAGATGGCAGACGCTTTATTACGGCACCTCATTCCCTCCTTTTCTGATATCTATCATAATAGAATCGGAGCTGCTCATCAGAGATACTGAGGCTGCAGTCACACACCGAATTAGGTTATTCGGGCCTGAAAGAACAGTTGTCTGCCTGGCCATTGGACGAAACACAAGATTCGACTGAAATTTTGCAGTCACCGGTCAGTCACTACATATTGTGCTTCCATAATCGAATATTCATTCATTAAAAAACTACTAATTCTCTAGTTTAATTTTAATAGCAGACTCAAGAAATAAAGTTTTAAAACGAGTTCATTCAGAAACATGTTAAAATGTTGACAATTAATATTAGGAAAAATATTTACCTATTTGTAAATGCAAAACGAATTTTAATTACCCGTCTGTATTGTACTTTTAAATAGTTTAAAACCTAGTTTCACTTTCAAATATGAAGATATCTGTAATGAAATGTTCAACCATAGACATGCAATTTTATTAGGTTAGTTAACAGCATAGCTTGTCTATACACACAGTCATACTCAATTTAATAATAATTGAGCCTGATTTAGACAGCAGTCTCAATTCCCTGCTCTCGCTGTGCTAGATATTTGACCTCTTCTTCCCCCGGGGGTTTGACTTCTACCATCTAGCGACTAATGCCGGTAGACAAGCGAGATGTAAGTCAACTCCCACGGGGCGTCACGACGGCTTTGCGAGCCTACAGGCCTGGATCGAGTGCTCATTACTATTTATGTATTTATATTTATGCTACACTAATCCAACGATGACAGCATTGTTCATTGGGATGTATTGGGAGTTTTCAATAAATGAGCGAGCTTTTTATCGGATATATTTTATGTGTTTTGAGAAGGTAAGAGATATATCATATATCAGCCAAGTTATAGACAGAAACACGGGGTAATTTAATGACTGTCATATCTTTTTAAACTTTCGATTATTTTATGATACAATCCATCTTGTCATTTTTAGAATTTTATGAAAAATTCCAATAACTAATACTACTATTACTAATAATTTCAGTTTTCAATTGAAATAAGGTCTCCAAGGTCTAAATATCTTTAAAATATAACGTACGATTTCTGCCGATGTCAAGATATGATCAGTATTAGCCTTTGCACAACTCATTCCTCCTTTCTTTTGGACTTATTTTGCTCAGACGAGAACACCAATAATGACTAGATTTGTCACCAAGGTTATAGCTTGTTTTCAAATATTTTTAATATGTCCAGAGCAAATACGTGAGACTTTGCTGGGTGTCGTATTAGTGTCCTATCACTATCGGGCCTCTGTCAGACTAGAGTCAAGAAATTCTATAGTAAGATATTTCTATGTTCTAGCTGCACAATAACACCTGGAACTGATACATTTTCTAATCTCTCTTTCATATGCGGGGACATTACAACGAAGCTGATCTTCTTAAATTTGTGATAGGAATAAACTAACCTCAATACGTTTTAGAAATACAATAGGTATAAGAAGATTTAAAATGTAAATAATAAAAACATCTTGCAAATAAAATTAAATATTTTCAATCTCATTGCGAATGAAGTTGTTCTTAGAAAATCCAACCGAATATTATTAGCACAAACAATATTATTGTAGGAAGTGATATTTTATAGTTGATATATATACAGTATATACATATACATAGCTTACTGTGTATTACGAAGGCAATTCATTAATTGCATTTCGTAGATTACTTGGGATTTAACAATTGCTCTCAACGATTAAAAATGTCGGAAATTTAATTTGATGGATAGATTGGATTAGCTTTAATTTCATTCTGACGTCAGAGTCAAAAGTAGAAAAAGGGTATGGCAGTTTTTTCGCCTGCTTGATATGCGAAGCAGAAAATGTATTATAAATAGATTGTATCACATTATTCAAAAGGTTTCCAGTAGAATTACAGTCAGTGCTATTGATTACCAAACTGTCAATTAGGAGAAGAAATGAATGGAAAGTTTCGGCCTATTTTGTTAGGGTCAGATCCTTTTGTTAGCACTTGGATTCTTTTCTTTCTTCTCTGTTCCATTCAGTTGACTAAATATAAACTCTTTGACTTTTATGAATATCTATTGAACGTCATAAAACTAACTTTCAAGAGTTCAGATCATAAAAGTGAACATAAGAAGTTTTCCGAAGTCTTTCATTTAATAAATTGAGAGGCAAGAAATTTTACAAGAAGTACTCGGTTTTATTTACTCGTTCCTACATTCGATTAAGTTTACTTTGGAAGCAAAGAGATGAAGTTAGGGCTTTTGAATAATTAATATAACTAAATCAAGATATATTAGTGGTGTGGGTGTGTAATAGAGTTCAAGTTATGTTCATCGAATTTGAATATTCATCCATCTGTCAACTGTGGGGTTCGACTGCAAGGCGGACTAGGGCCATCTTAATCATGTTAAGCGAATCGTCTGTTAACTGGACTAACTGCAGGTGATTTTGGCGAGGCTTTTAGACAACACACATCAATCAGTCTCAGCGGCATATCCACCTCAGTTTTTGCTCTCTCCGAAAACTTCTCTAGGAGGTCACTATCTCTAAACTTCAATCACGAAATGTTGCAGTGGGGCTCTAGTGGGCCACAGTAGGGAGAAACACTCAAGAAGTTAACGAATAAGAGTGTCATAGAGTGCTACCACTGTCCTAATCATTTCGCCCTATAAACCTAATCTATGTTATAATATGAACAGCGTCCGTGTGTCACACTTTTATTAAGAAAACATATAATAAAAGGAAAATTAATACATTCTGCCAGTATTAATACAGTGACTCTACTCGAACTCTACTTTCATCTCGGGCTTCACCCAATCACGGATAAAAAATTTATTCAATTATATATGATATTAAAATATAAATAAATAAATAAATTTTAAAACATTGAAAAATATGAAAAATATATGAAATAAATTTAGATATTTTCCGCTGATATTTTAAGCTAAATTTTTCATTTAAATAAAATTATATTAATATATAATTTACAAAACTTCATTAAACGTTTTAATATTACCGTAAACCTTTCTCGGGTTTACATGGATTGAATTTAAATAGCTACCTATATCCAAATTAAGTTAATATCTGTTTAAAATACTTATTGCGAAATACTTAATATAGAATATGTTATTATATTTTGTGTAAATTGATGGATCGTAAAAAGTACCTAACATCGAATGATTGAAATAATCAGTGCATTTGCTTAATCTAATTTATTGATATTTCTTGTAATTTATATAGGTTTATTACCAATAAAGATGACAAATATTGCTTTAGAAAACTTTAGTCATATATTGGGCAAATTACGAATTATTGAACAGTTTCACATCTTTGGTCATATAAGAAAAAACTATAACCATTATTATTAAAATATAATAATCATAAATTTTTTTCCTCATATGACCGAAGATGTAGAACTGCCCTACAATTCTTAACTTACCCCAAGGGCAAATGCACTTGTGACGCAGTTTCTATTCTTCTACGATCCTTTTCATTCATCTCGATCTCCATTTATTTTCTTTGGCAATCAATTATCTGAAGTTAATGTGCCTATTGGCCCTGTTAGCAGCTGAATTAGGCCTAAATGGTGACTTGCACAAAATAGAGAACTTTTAGGCGCTGCGATCCATAAACTCGCATCACAATTGATCTTAATTTGAGCCAAATTTGATTACTAGGGTGTAAGTATGTAGGATGGAGAGGACTTTATTTCAAAATACCCCCCTTTGTCTTAATCAATGGACGTGCATTTCATTCGATAACAGTTTCTCTCCACTCAGTTCCACTGGTTAGAAAAATTATATCACTTATAAAATCAAAAAGATCTTCAGATGTTAGTTTCAATTTAAATTGATTCACGATCGTTAAAAAAGTTATATAGTTTACTAATAGGAAGATGAATTGTGAAATAGAATGAACTATATATTATGAACTATTAATGATTTATGAGAAAGAGTAAATACTAGGTATTCCTAAAGACCTTCATTTATTAAAAAAAAAAAAAAAATTATTTCGAAAACTCGAAAATTTAGAAATGCGCCCAAATATACAAAAGTATACAAACATATACTATATGAAATATGAATTAAACTCACAATGTCTACTGCTTCTGATGGAATAGTATCAAAAAATATTACACAGAATTCCACTGTGGTCAACTCTGAAATTATTATAAATTTATAATAGTCTCAAAAAACAAGAAAAGTTAGTAATAATTTATCACTAATTAAAAGCAAATCTATATTCTCCCTGCTCAGGAAATCTACAGACCATTACTATTCAATTTTCATTTGTCCTCTGAATTCATTCCTTGAATTAATCTTAAAATTATACGAAATATAATGGTTTATAATAGTTTTCCCACTATAGTTGAATTTACCGTTGGTGAAATATTCACCCTGCATGAATTGTATTTATTTTTATTAATATGTGTCTTTTTAATTTATAAACTTATATTCAGATTTATGTAACTTTACTCACCCGTCTCTCATTCAAAATAGCAACTTGCCAAGGAAAGGCACCAGGTAACGCTTCCTTCCCTTCAAGAATTTTCAGAAGCCTTTGATTAGCGGAACCGGGCCTACGAGTCTCAGGTCCAAATCTTGCCCGACCGCAAGGCTCCTCTCCTTCATCATAGCTATCCCAGGGGTAATCTGGGCCTACTTGGTAGGATGACACTTCAGGTTCTGCAGCAGTGACTGGGGTAGGTATATTCGTGCTTCCTGCCGTTTCAAGGATTGTCTCATCTTCTGCAGCTTCAATCTCAGGTAATTCACTTGTAGGGGCATCAGTAGCCAAAACAGAGTCTTCAGATGTATCAGTCTCAATGATTGTGGCTTCGGTCACCACTGCTTCAGGCTCTGGGGCTTCAGTCTCCTCTGCTTCAGACTCTGTGGCTTCAGTCACAACCACTTCAGGCTCTTGGGCTTCAGTCACCACCGTTTCGGGCTCAGGGGCTTCAGACACCACCGTTTCGGACTCTGGGGCTTCAGTCACCACTGCTTCAAGCTCTGGGGCTTCAGACACCATCGTTTCGGGCTCTGTGGCTTCAGTTTCTGCGAATGCCGGACTGTCTTCTGTAGTGACTACCGAAGATTCAGTTTCCTCATCAATCGGGCTTTCGGGTTCGGGAATAGGCTCTTCTGGCTCTTGTGTTGTGACTTCAGTTGGTACAATCTCACTCTCAGTGTCGGGTAATTCTGATGAAAAAAATAATCTTATTATGACACAACCTATCTATGTACATTGTAAGTTTTTCTTCTCAATTTCTGATACAAGGAACTAAGCAGTTTGATAAATATGTTGATGCCCATAGTACAGCAACTAGAAAAGTTTTAATTTTAACAATGCACCCCAGCAGCTGCTTTTTGCTCATTTCCTCCATCATTATACTCCGAATCATTTATCCGAACGAATCCCGTAGGACTGGCCATGTCTCAGCAAGAAAACTTTTGTTGTGTATTTGATCCCCTTAAGGTGTGTGCTAGATTAGCTGCCAGCTGAGCTCTTCAAATTCGCAGCCAATTGTTAATGCACGATGTCTTTTATCTCACCTAACTTCTATAAACCCAATTACCGATCCTCATTTGTAAGCAGCTGCATTTACTCCCACAAATACTTAGCTTAACCAGCCAAAAAAAATGCTGAATATGAAAAAATTGTATTGAACTTATGTGTATGAGAGCCTATTGGAGCTTGAATTGAAACGTGTGAGTTTTAAAATCATAAAATAAAGTGAATTTAATAAATATAAACTCGTATTATCATTATATAGCAATGGGAAGAAGACTGTGAGAAGTACTTCTAAATGATATTACGGAAAGAAATACTGACCAGTAGAGGGTGGAGATGCCATCACGGGAGGATTTGCTTCGGGGATTATTTCGTTCTCGGAACTGTCAGCATCCGGCAATGTGACATCTGGGATCGTCAAAGAAAAAGAACTCATGATGTATGGTGCGCCTCAGTCTTATCTGTACTTGTGCGTATTACTAAAGTAAATCCCTATAGTTAATTAGCCACATCTGCTAGGAATTTTAGCTCCTATCTAATATTTTATACTATGTAATTTATAATTCAAAAAAACTTACAGTTTGTTTCTTCTGGTAAATCAAACTCGGCATGTTCCTCAACTATATTATTATATTCTTCATCTAAATTTTCAGGCGAATCTAGAGTATATTCTTCTTCTTCTACTTCGTTGAGGTCAGAAGAAATGTTCTCGAAAATATTATCGACGTCATTTTCACTTAAATCATCCACGTCAATATCTGAAACATAACGAATTAGCTACCTGCTATTTTAAAATAAATTGACTTATTTTCATTGATTATTTTCATGAATTTAATTAACTGTTTGTGCTATAATAAAATATATTCACTCGATATCAAAGTTCAAATGAATTTTATTTTATCATGCATATTAAAAAGCTATTAAATATTTATTCGACAAATATATTTTTCTGTTAAAATAATTATTTCAGCTTGTAGTATATATTTACACATTATTTTATTATTGAAAATGTTTGTTTGGATTGCCTTCACTCCATTTAGCATAGAATTTCATTTAGTCACAAATTGAATGGAAAAAACTTTTATAGTAAACATTGAATTTCATTATCAAGAATCAATTTTTTCAGATTACCTCGATAAATCCCTATTTTCATAGTATATTTTCTGAAATATGTAATTATATGACAGGTTTACCCTTCTATCAATTTTACTAATGTATATTTTTATCGCGTAATCATATGTATAAAACATGTTTCTTTCGTCTCAAGGGCCGTACACACGTAGGCTTTTTTAAGTCTTTCCACCAGACTTTTTTGCTAAGCTCCTCCTACTTTTTCCACGAGAATATAAAAAAAAGCGAAATAATTATTATTTATTTCAGTTGGTATCCATGATACCTGCAGGTAATAATTATATCATTTTTTCTTATATTCTCGTGGAAAAAGTAGGAGGAGCTTAGCAAAAAGTCTGGTGAAAAGACTTAAAAAACCCTATGTGTTTACGGCCCTTCACTCCTGCCTACCTTTCTCTTCTGTCCAATTCTCTTCGTCCTCTTCACTGTACTTCGCACTCTTTCGTCCCTTCACCATCTTACTTCGTTTGCGCAGAGCAGATTTCAGTTGCGGTTCTACGGAACGATTCTGTGAAGAAGCATTGGAAAAAATTCTTCAACTGATGATTTGAGAGGTTAAGTTTGCATTATTAATTTATCACTAACCATTGTATTGAACACGTTAACTAAGATTTTTATAATTTGTTTACCTGTAATTGTTAATACCTTCTTCTACTCTTGAAATATAAATTTCAATCAAATTAGAGTTAAAACTACGTTTTTTCATGTACAATAAATTGTTTTTATTATAATTCAATTAAGTAATTTGATAAAATTCATATTTAAATAAATTCAATTGTTTATTATACATTCCAATAATTTGAATGAATATAAAGTAAATGGTCCTATTCTATATATTTCCTTCAGTCAGCATATTCAATTATATTAAATACATTTACCAATTTCTACTAAGAATAAAAGCCCTATGACTAATACCGTCTCTATTTAGCACTCTGGTGTATAAAGAAGAAATGAGGACCAATGTGAAATATGATAGCAGGTTTATGTTCCAAAACACCGAGTCTCTTTCACGGTACGAGTACGAGCCTTCAACAACAATAATGAGAAAACAACATTAGTTATGCTGTCTGCGCCTAGAAAACGCTACCGCTAAGACTATAGCAAAAGTCAAAGTTTTAGGGGTTGGGGGAGGGGGGGACTGACGTAAATTGAAGATACTCTCCGTCAGTAATCTAATTAACATTCATTAATCTGTTATGCTTATTTATTTCTTTGTTTCAAGCAGATAGGGTAAGTTACGAATTATTGGTTGGTTTAATATCTTCGGTCATATAAGAAAAAATTATATAATAATTAGAAAATAAATTAAATAATAATTATTATGTCGTTTTTCTTATATGACCGAAGATGTGAAACTGAACGACAATTCGTGTCTTACACTAGTCTCTGACAGAAGTTTTCAAGAAATATTCCCCGTTTCATCAATCTCTCGACTTGCCAGGTACTTCGATGAGAAGCTCTGCACTTCTAATCGACTTTACGAAGAATCTTTCGGATGGCTCAGAGCCTCGGGGCTAGCATTTGCCTTCACGTGCCAGAGTAATTCATAGGTCTTTCCCTTGTGATAGAAGAGCGCCACAGCACTAACAAACCTTTATTGGCCTCCTAGCGACTCACGCGCGCAAAAATGTTTGCACTTTTTCTCGTGGAGAGACCCGCTCACCCCAAAATGAATACACTTGGAATTATTAAATTTGCACGCCGTGAAAAGGTCCTACACACATTTTTATTCAGTGCATACCTACTCTCTCCTACTCGGTAACTATCATAAATAAAAATTCTATGAGATGCCTACATATGAATAATAAAATTTTCACTAAATAAATGAAATTTTAGAAGTAATATCCATAGACTTAAAATAAAACTTTAGCTTTATTTTTAATCGATATTGTGTTTAGTAAAGTGAGAGTTAGAATAATATTTACTGTGAAACAACTACTTACGCCACCTAAGCTTTTTCTCGTTTATTTTTCCTATTTAGTTGCGTCTACCGGGAGGACAGACTCTACGTTACGCAGACTTCGTACGCACATGCCTATATATCAACAGCAACCTCGGAACAAAAAGTACCTACGTGTCTGTGCAATAAATTCGAGAGTGAGAAAGTTATTCGACAGCTAACTGAGAACACAAATATCAGGTAGCTTTTGAAGAGCTGGCGTAATGTGGTTAGGGAGAGGAGCAAGAGGAGTAATGTGGTTAGAAAGAGGAGCAAAAGGAGTAATGTGGTTAGGGAGAGGAGCAAGAGGAGAAATGTGGTTAGAAAGAGGAGCAAAAGGAGTAATGTGGTTAGGGAGAGGAGCAAGAGGAGTAATGTGGTTAGAAAGAGGAGCAAAAGGAGTAATGGGGTTACAGAGAGGAGCAAGAGGAGTAATGTGGTTAGAAAGAGGTGCAAGAGGAGTAATGTGGTTAGAAAGAGGAGCAAGAGGAGTAATGTGATTAAAAAGAGGAGCAAGAGGAGTAATGTGGTTAGAAAGAGGAGCAAAAGGAGTAATGTGGTTAGAAAGAGGAGCAAGAGGAGTAATGTGGTTAGAAAGAGGAGCAAGAGGAGTAATGTGGTCAGAAATAGGAGCAAGAGGAGTAATGAGGTCAGAAATAGGAGCAAGAGGAGTAATGTAGTCAGGGAGAGGAGCAAGAGGAGTAATGTGGTTAGAAAGAGGAGCAAGAGGAGTAATGTGGTTAGGGAGAGGAGCAAGAGGAATAATGTGGTTAGGGAGAGGAGCAAGAGGAGTAATGTGGTTAGGGAGAGGAGCAAGAGGAGTAGTGTGGTAAGAAAGAGGAGCAAGAGGAGTAGTGTGGTTAGAAAGAGGAGCAAGAGGAGTAATGTGGTTAGAAAGAGGAGCAAGAGGAGTAATGTGGTTAGAAAGAGGAGCAAGAGGAGTAATGTGGTTAGAAAGAGGAGCAAGAGGAGTAATGTGGTTAGAAAGAGGAGCAAGAGGAGTAATGTGGTTAGAAAGAGGAGTAATGTGGTTAGAAAGAGGAGCAAAAGGAGTAATGTGGTTAGAAAGAGGAGCAAAAGGAGTAATGTGGTTAGAAAGAGGAGCAAAAGGAGTGATGTGGTTTGGGAGAGGAGCAACAAGAGTAAAGTAGTCAGGGAGAGGAGCAAGAGGAGTAATGCAGTTAGAGTGAGGAGTAAAAATACAATTTAATATTAACTCCATATCAATATCCATGACCAAGGATAGTTGCAATATTCTTTTTTTATTTAACTGTATATTAAAACTTGAAAAATATGAAAAAATATATATTCGTAATTCTATTTTTTATCGATTTTCTTTAAAAGTTTCATTTTTTGATGCTGAATGTTGAGATATAATAAATAAACTGTGTCCGTATGCTGCTACCAGCGACTGTGTTATATTTCGAAAATTTGCATGAATATATAAATGATATTAACCGAGTGTAAAGTGATCTTACAACTGTGTATAGTGTATAACGTGAAATTTAGTTAATTAATTAAATCATTATCATTATTTTATTGTTACCTTACTGAAAATATCATATAGCCTAGATATTGAACATTTATATAATATTTACTTTTAAATACAACAACTCTTATTATTTCTATTTTAATTTCATCTAAATTAAGATATTGTGTGTTTCGTTTAATTCCAATGGATAAATTGTAGCATTTTCAATTTCACAGTTAAGCTGATCGTAACTTAAGGGTCGTACACACGTAGGGTTTTTTCTGGTGGAAAGACTTAAAAAACCTAACGTGTGTACGACCCTTCATGATTATGAAGTCCTCACCTTTGACCTCCTCCTGAGAGTCTTCATGAGCCTCCTCTCCTCCAGCGTCCTCCCCTCCTCCATATAAGGAGTAGCGTGCTTCACACTAGTCCTCTCGCGCAACAAACTTTTCACGGCATCTAACTTGAGTGAAGTTTTTTCGAAGTGCTTTAGCTTCTCCAGAAGAAGCTTCTTCTTATTGTGAGTTTTGCCAAGAGATTTTTGTTTGTCAGTTCGGTGCTGGTCATCGCCAAGCAGAATACTTTTCAGTTCAACTGAGGATATCGGATCACTCCTAAGCCCCTTTTTGTCGAGCCTCTTAAGTTCAGTCCGTAACTTCTTCTCAGTTTTCTCTTGCGAGTCTTTCATGTGTTGCCTCTTCTTTACTTCCATCTTTTCGGCTGCCTTCTTTTTCTTTAACCTCGATTCCTCCATGGCCTTCTTCTCCATTCTCTTGGACTTCATTATATGCAGGTTCGCCGTATTCTTAACCACCTTTGCGCCATTTTGAGAATATTTCTTCAGAGCCTTGGCATATTTCCCTAAAGAATGACTGTCAGCTGACTGAGTGACCAGCAGGACAGTCACCAGCAGGAGACAAAGGTACAGTAACTTCATGTTCACCACAGACGAGATTTAGTGGAGCATTAGTCTTCACTGCTCTCCCAAACCGAAGTGAATAATTAGTCAAGTTAAAACCTCAGGGGAGATAAGATTTATCTGCTTCTCGCTTATCAACAACAGGATGTTTGTATCAGAACAGAAACACTAATTAATTAACCAACACATCCACTGTCTTCCATTTGAACATTATTATAATTGCAACGTTAATAATTCATTATAGCTAATTATACAAATAAAAGTCTGAAATCTGATTCAGATATTAAATTTATTTATAAAGACAATAATTAATTGCACCAAAATTCAATTTTTTACCAAAATCTTTGGTAAATCTTGCTTATCTTTAATTGTCTGTCTCTTTCTTTCTGTTTGTCTGTCTGTCTGTCTGTCTGTGGTCTGTCACGTTCAAAAAAATATTCAGAAATTAGGCAAAATAGGTGATCAGATTTTCACAAAAATACTTATTCTGATACAAGTACACTAAATGATTTTATTTTATAAATCTACAGTGATAGTTTATATGAACATTATATTTGTTTTTAAATTTATATACTCTCTGAGTCTATGCTCTAATATTACCGTAATTATTCAATTAATAACTTTATCTAAACCTAAAGACACGGACCAGAAGCGTGGATATTTATATTACACAAATATCGATACTGTTATACTCAAAACACGTGCCTAGTATTTAATATTTAACTGCAATAAAGCCATAATTATAATAAACATCATTTTTTAATGATTTTTACCCGGATTACATATAACAAATATTGATATTTAGTGTTTTTTGTTAATCTAAAATGTTCAATTTTTATTTAAAATAGCTGATATTTGTACAGATATTGTACAGTTCCCCATTTACTTTCTATAGCAAATAATCCTATTATATATCAAATAACATTTAATTGTGGTAAAATACATATATTTGATATTATAGTTTTCCTAGAAGAAAAGAAATGTGAAATTTTATATCAGTTTAATATATCGATTATATAATATAAAATAGTTTCAAAAAATTATCTTTCCACTTCATTCCAATTCATACGTTATCTTACAGAAATAAGTCTAGACTGAGATTTTCCAAGCTCACAATGTTAATACATTTCTGAGGTTGTTTATGGAGATTTGAAAAAAAGAATACTCCGTCATAACCTCATATTCAGTGAATGCACAATATCATTTCTCATGTCCATTATTTATTCCCTCTGAGTTCATTCGAAGCGAAAAACACAGCATAATCCAGTCCCTTGTCGACGATAATATTTGTCTGGATCTTAGGAGAAACTTAGGAGACTGTCAAAATAATGTAGCTAGGCAAGTTACAAATTATCGAACGGCTCCTAATTTTCGGTCATATAATTAAAACCTATATAATTTAATATTTTAAATTGATATTTCAATTGGTATCCAAGATACCTGCAAGAAAAAAAATTATCATTATAACTCGTTGTTTTAATTGGTATCCATTATACCTGCAGATATTATGGATTTTAATTAAATAACCAGTTAAAACTTCAAATTATATAGTATTTATTTATTATATGACCGAGAATACGGAACTGCCCGATAATTTGTAACTTACCCTATAATCTAGTTTCCATTAATACATGTTTTTTTTCCATTATTTCCATTTTCATTATTTATAAATAATCATATTATTATCTCTATAAATAATCATATTATGTATAGAATTGCAAAATAAATGTAATCTACGTATGTGAACATGATTACCCAGTAAAATAATTATAGTGGGGCCATAGATGATTTGAAGTAGATTTTAATCTTCTATGGCCCCACCATAACTTTTTTCTCTGGGTAGACGTTAATTCATACGATTTTTTGTGATTATATACCAAATAATTAATTTGAGATTTATTACATTTATGACATTTCAAGATTTTCTTTCTAATAAATTTGTATGTAAACACAAATATATGTTTAATTACAGGTATACAGTCAGTTTGATTATTTCTCAAAAAAAATACAAATTATTTATAACATCCAATAGCAAGAGAAAAAAGGATAGAAAATATCCAACCAAAATTGATAAGATGTAAAACTAAATAATTCTCTCATAAAGAAACCGCGAATAACTGATAGAAAATATAACAAAGGTTGATTGACTGGGCTGTTTTTATGCGACATTCCTCTGTTTTGCGGCGCACCGACCAAGTACCGCGGCTTTTGTTTTTGCGGTACGAAGACCAGCCAGGCATGAACTGGAAGGGGCAGAGGGGGGGGGGACTGCTTGGGGCCGACTCTTCGAAAAAGTGTTATGTTGGGAAAGAAATCTGAAGGTTGCTTTGTGTTGCTGTATAATGCCATTTGACTTGAAACAACAGCTCACAATAAGATGGAGGAGGCACCATTTACTGCCATAAGTGATATTTCAAAAATATTAGTCATTTTTTAATCAAGGAATTAGAAAGTCATGATTTTTAATGCTTCAAAATATTAATAAAAATTTACGACATCAAATTCTTATGAAGGGAAACCAAGGAAGAAATCAAAGGATTTTATTAAGGACAGGATAGATAAAATGGAAATTTCAAATATAAAGAATATGACATGTGGATCCAGAACTATTTAGTCTATACTGAAATATAAGATGACTGACTGTTTATAAGGTTATAACTGAAGTCATAACTTTGAATTTCTGTCAAGTGAACTCAACGTACATCGTGAAGATAAAGACTCACTAGTAAATCTTCGAACATCATTCACGATTGGGACAAGAAATTTAGATTTCATGTCATTCCGTTGTTTTCATTCATTTAGTTTTCCATTCATTTAGATTTTATTCATCTAGTGTTTTCATTTATTTTTAAGTTTTGTTCATAAGAGAACATTTATTGTATACTGAAATGTGAAAAATTATTGCGTATGAATAGTGTACGAAGTCAATGTTGCTAACATAGGAAAAAAGGAAGCTCGAAGTATTTCATATAGTATTCTTTTTTAACTAAATATAAATATAATATATAAACAATGTCAAAATTTGAATCTTACAATGTAAATAAATTAGAATTGATAAGAAATGTATAGTTTACATATTTTGTCTACTTTTTCTACTTTTTATCTATCAGGAATTAAAAGTGAGAGAATACGAGTCATGGTATGTAAACTAATATGAATTTATATACACTGGCTACAAACACATCTTTCATTAGGTGTTTTACATAACTCATTATTCCTTATTGGAAAGGCCTAATCAAAATAAGAATAATCAAATGTTAATGCCAATGAAGAACACTTGTATGTCAAATGTCTACCTATTTTATTTACCATGAACCTAAATATACCAAACAGAAACGTTGATTTCCATTCCCTACGACAGCATATATACAATATATTTCAATTCACTGCAGCTATTAAAATGGTAAAAATCAATAAAGCTTCAGTTTTTAGATAAAATCCTGCACTTCATGTTCCAGATTCGCTATCGGGTTAACAGTGAATACAATCTTCTTTGGCTTCAAAGTTACATAAGAATGGCTGAGGAGAAATCTCGTAGCCACATTTCGTAATCCCCGACATTCTTTTGTTCGTACTAGACGGTTCTCTATTGTTATCCCACTTGTTAACAGATATATAAAACAATCTATAGAAATAACAGGCAATGTGGTCTGGTACACGTTTATATTAATTTGTAGCAGTTGTGTTTCGAAGATATAATGTCAAGAGAACTATACTTTCAACTTGAATATATTTACTATAGATAGAAATTAATTTGAGAGGAGTGGAACAGTATACATTCAGTCAGTTAAATATCATGTGGGACAATGTACCATCAGAATACTCATTTATATAAAATTTAGACCTAGCTATTTTATATTGTTTCTAATATATATAAGCGTTCATATCATATTTTCATATCATATTTGCTGAAGTGAATATTTTTACTTTATGACAATAAATATCGGTTGTTTTCTATCAATTATTTCCTTTATAATTGATACGCTAAAGTGAAAATAGTTACTAATGAAGAAAATACCTATTTGAAACTAAAACATATAACAATCATATCAAATTCTATGGAATATTCAAGACTATATTATTTTTCTCAATCACAAAATGTGTTGATCAGCTGGTACTGTTACTGTATAATGAAAACCTGTATAGTGAATGTAATGCACAGTCCTGAGTAATGAACTGCCATGTAAAGTCAACAAATTTTCTTTAGTTTGTCATAAAATGGCCTTTAATTACTAAAAACTAATGGTTATTCATGAAAGACTAAAGAATATATTTGTTCACTGCTTATGGTAGTTCAAAACTCGGAACTATACATACATCCACAATATACAAGATTTCATTATCTAGGACTTCTACTGCAGCACAAATTAAATTTTCCGGTAACAGACAGCTAAATACAATCTCTCCAATTTTATTATTAACTCAAATATAACGTTTTCATATTATGATTACTATTTCATAAATCAAATCAAAGAAAGTTAATCGTTAGACCTTCCTTCCACCCACCACAGATAGTTACGAAATGGAGACCATGTGAATCTGTGTTTCAATAATAACAGAAAATCTCATGATATAAATTTCAAATATTTACTAGGAACATTTTCATAATAATTCCGATAAGACTTATTAGGATTCTCTGATATTTCAACATCACTGTTAAAGATTTCCCGTAGCATGGTTTATAGAGAGTTATATTATTTTGCATGGTACTGGTACTCCTGAGTGCTCTTCCCCACCTTAAGCCAATCAAACTCTTCTTTATTCTCCAGCAGAAGTTTGTAAAAGGGCAAATTCTTATATTCATCCTCTAAAGATTGATTGACTGATGTGTGTGCTGTCAGTTTTACTTTATATTTCTGAAAAAAGAAAGTTTTTAGCGAAGGGAAAGACAAAATAGTTGAAAATATTACGCTCTCTAGTGGACACGTGCAGCTTTCCATTTTACCCTTTCATATTTTATCTTGTTACATTTTACTTAACTACTCAGAAAGATTACATCTTAGGGTTAGGTAAACCCTAAGATTAAATTAGGTATAACTAATTATTTCCTTAAGTTATGAAAATTCAGCTTGATATAAAAAAAATTTCAATAAAGCTGCATGGGAAAAACTTTTTAATTTTCTTTAAATTAATGTGAATGGTAGAATACATAAAAATTACTGTGGTTATTTTTATTGTCAAATCTAGATATTGATGAAATCACTTGCTTATACCTAAATTTATATCAAGTTCCCATTTAGAAATAAGTTGGATATATTTCTACTTTTTATTGTCACCTATAGACTACATTTCATTGATACCAGGGGAATATTCATCAATCTTCAGTACACTTTTTTATATCTCACTTTTATTCGACAAATCTACAAGTCATTCAAAGTAGAGAATGTATATCATCCAAATAATCTTCGTCAGAGCAATCACGTGTGTCGGCTCTCTCCCTCACAGCAACAATTAGCAAATCTGACGGTCAGTGCATAAAAACTCTTCAGTTAAACCTAAGTCCAAAAAGGTGACGATTTTTATCCTGAATGAGGAACTTTTTCCCTTCCAGAGATGATATTGGACCAAAGATCAAACGGTCCCGGTCAGCTATATCCAAACATCTTTTCTGTGTTCAGAACTAATCAAGGGTCTGAAAGTAAAGCTCTCCAAGAAACTGATTAGCTTCGAAAATTTTGCTCCAATCAACGTCTGAGGTCGATTTTTATTTCAGCTTCAAAAACTCCACTTCAGGAATAAACTCTCGACTCCTTTCTGTGTTAATTTTAATCATGTTAGGCTGGTTAAGAGTGTACAACAGGTATATTATAAATTAGTTTGAGTCAAAAGCATCAAATTCAATCTTATTTTTAAACTCTATGAACGATTAATAATTGAGCTGTTCTGAAGCCCTCTTCAAATAGCTTTCTCCTCAACTTGTTTACATCCAGATAAATACCAACAAAAACAATAATCAATCATTCGCCTGCTTTCATTTGCAGCATCTATGAATTCCAAATATCTGATGCTCCCATTTAAAATATTTGCGCTCAGTGAAGTTTCAATATTAGCTCAATGCTCCAGAAAATTGCCTCCAATTGGCCGAGTAATTGTGGAGGACTGAAACAACGCATCTGATTGGAGGTACGTGCTGAACCGCTAACAATGCCTCTTCATCATGTCACGACTTCCCCTGATAACCTAGCAATTTATATAGAGATTTGTTTCCAATTTATATAGCTACCTGATACCTGTAGTGAACTTAGTTTCAAAATCTCCTATATGATAGTCTTTCATAGCTCATAGGTATGTCCTAGCAGTCAGTCATCTAGTTTGGCACGTATACATATAGAGTATAGAAATTTTCTTAAATGTAAAGGTCTGCTCTATTTAATATATTTCAGGTTTAAAGGCTAATACAAATTAAGTATTAATTACTAATAGATAACCGAGTAAAAGGTTCTTCTGCTAGACAATAACTCGCCTCCAAACTGTGGATAAAGGAACTCTATTGTCTCCAGATTAAATAGCTTTCTTGCGCAACTGTCCGGCGTGATGTGTTACTTCCCCCTCAAAACTATATTTATGGCTTACAATTTAGTTCTCGTCCAGACGCTTGGCATACGCACTAAACAACAAATGCTCTAATAACACTATCTAGTTAGTCTATTCATCTTATACATTTTATAAATATTTTCATTTAACCAGTAATACATTTATTTATTTTGGATTACATTTATTTCTATGTTCAGATAAAGTTCAATATTTTAATCTGATAACGAAAGAGCTTTTGATATATTGATATATGCATTTATTTTCAATATAGCATGACTAAATTGTGTTTACTTTCAATTACATCTTAATTAAATGTGCACTGTTATAAAGGTTAAAATGTAATAGTAACGTATCCTTATATTTCCACTGATGATATTTCTGATAAAATTTCATTTTGACCAAAAAACTATCATTTCACTTTTAATTATACTCTGCAAAAAACATTTCAATTTTTTTTTAATCTGACGCTTCACTCCCAATTTGTTCACAACAATTATAAGAATGAAAAGATCATCAGGCCGAGATTGCTCTTGACGTCTGTAAACCGTCTGACGTTATTTCGCATCGTAATATTGCCCGAGACGTCTGCCAGAGACGTCCAGTGCATCTGCTAATTTTCTGTCACTTGCAAATGCTTCTGATGAAAAGAATAGAGTCTCCTCAGAAGAAATGAGAGCTTCCGACCTTAACTAGGATGTCACTTTACAGTTCCAACAACTAACTAATGTCCTTCAAATTAAATTAAAAGTCCTTCACTCACAGAGCATCTATCGTAAATAGAAGCTCTGCAGCAGTAGATGTACATGGAGTGCTTTCACTTCTTTAATTGCTTTCTTCTTGCTATAATGGAAAAGCTGGTGTAAGATTGAAGTGAAATATTTAATGGAATGTCCTGTGCGCTGTGCATTTCATTCTAAATTCGATTGTTACAATCTTATCATCATAGTTGTTCATTTAGTCAGATATAACACTGACTTGAATACTGAATAGTAAATAATTTAATTACATTTATTCGCTACAAAAAAAAACTGTATATTTCCATTAAAAATAAGATACATATTACCCTCAAGTTGATTATATAAATTGATAAAAGTGATACATATGGAATAATATTACTCCTGAATTAAATCATCAATCATACAAAAAAACTTTAAAATTGCCTCCAAACAGACATCGCAATTCACTGTGATAATCATACAGAGCTTCAAAGACTTCACTCTATCGATTTCACTAGGAAATCCTATAAGAATCCTTGAAGTGATTACGCCATTCTTTGAGTAACTCAAGTCAATTCTCATTAATGGGATAATTTGCAAACAAGCTGCCGAAATGAGTAGGGCTAATTGCCCCCTCCCCCTGCCTGTGATTGGGAATCACCCCCACCCTACTCAAACACCATTCCTCAAACAGACTTTCTTCCATCTTCCAAGAATGGCCTGCATTCCCCGGTCCGTTCGAATCTCATTGTTTGCTCACTAATTTCCAATGAAGAACACAGACTGGCATTTCTCTCGCAATTTTCAGTGGAATATTGTCCCCGAGAGCAGATTTGAAGATCTGGTGATTTCTCAATAATTTGGTAATTCATGTCTCTCATATCCATAAAACTGAGAGTGGTAGACTATGCTTAACAGAATGGTTTTTCTTGGAGGGATATTTCATTCACAACACAACCATGCCACGACATGTTTAACACTACGTTAATATTCTTTCGTATGTACATATGCTTTTTTGCATATATTAGTAAATGGTGTCTGTTTTGAAAGAGAGCTAAAAATTATAAACGTTGAAAGTGTTTTTAGGTTTTGAGCTTTCGAATAGAGAGATTTCTATTCATCGTCAGAAACAAAGAGTACGTGAAAAACCTGTATTAAACAATGGATTTTATACAAATTTTCGTATGCTGTTTTAATTTTATTTTATAATTATTTTCAATAAATAAAAAAAATTAAAAATGCTGACATTAATCATCTTTCAGAGCTAAGCCTACTTTCTTTATATCTACTACAAAATAAGAGGTATACGATTAACACTCATATAACCTCTCTATTTCTCTCTATATATAGGAGGTACAATTTACTCTATTCGACAACCTCTTCACTCCAGTAACCTAGATTTACCTAGGCCGCAAAAGTGTATCACTAACCTAGCCACTGGTGCACCAGAACCAGTTCTCACTATAAACTCTCATAAAATCTTAATGAATTGACTTTTCACTATTGACTACACAAAAACATTCATTTAATATTTACACATTTATTGGTTAGCGCCAAAGAAAGATCTTCCATTCAAAATGAAAATAACAAGCAAATAAAATCAAATGTTTCTTTATGCATTACTGTTATATGGACGGGGTTAGTCACTCTGTACGGAGCTTGGTGTGCGCAAATCTAGCACATCTCGCTAAGGCGCTAAGGGTTACGTTTAACTGATTTTCGCGAGATATTCACCCTTGTGATTAAAACACACTCGTGCATCTCATGGCTAGAGAGAGTACAGACATAGCCTTATTTTGCTCATAATATAAGTATCTTACCATTTATCAGTTTCGTTTTTGTTTATTCATATGTAATTGTGTAAAAAAGTATAAAAATCATGAAAAGTCATGAAGAGTTATCATTATTTATCAATGAGAACTGGTACTCCAGCGACATCGGCTATGTTAATTGGGAGCTGTTACGGACACGATTAAATCCTCTGTCAACCTCTACAGCTCTATATATCTAGATCTATTTCCTTTCAATTTATTTTCCCTTTGGAGAAAATATGTTTTCCACAAATGAGAGGTTATAAAAATATTTGAATACATGAAGTCACATATATTTTCAGATCAAAGAAGCAAATATTGAAGATATATTGATATATTTTATGAAAATGTTCGATAACCAAAAACAAGAAACATTTTACATATATTGTCTTTCGCTTATTCATTTACTATTCTTCTCCAGGGATCTGAAACACGTCTTAGTTACTTTATATATTTTATGTATCACTATTCTTCAGTAAAATAAAAGCCTGACGTTTCGTCCACAAACATAGTAACAGAATAGTTTTCATCTATCCCCAGTCCATTTCTAAATTACTTCACTCTTTAGTCTTTATATACAAATTTTCTCAAAATTTGCTCAAATTAATACAGTGAAATTATTGTTTCATTTATTTTCAGTTTTTTAATTTGTCATTTGAAAAAGTCTGAAGTTATCGGATGAACCGTTTATTTGGACAACAAACTAGCGGATACAACAAACTACATTACGAATACTGAAGAGTAAATTCCTTAACATAATCTCCCATTCTTTCAAATAAAATATACTTTATAACAGCTAGGTATATATTTTTAAATTTTGATCATTTAGGGATCGACAAAACCTATATGAACAATGTACAGGTTTACATACACTGAAGCAGTCTCATGGAATATCAGACTTATTAACTGTGGTGAAATGACCAGCTCAAAAAGTACAAGTGACGGTTTTTAAATTGATTGCTATGTCATAATATGACATCACAGTGACAGCTGCTGATTGCTTGCTAGTGTCGAGTAAATTATTTATCCACATGAACGCACTTCTCTCATAAAGTGGCACTATTTTTAGATTCAAATGTCATATTCAATTTTGAGTTCATAAATTCAGGACTGTTTGGTAAAATGGTCAATTTGAAATATATTTTAATTAATATACTCTATATGGGTCTGTATAATACTTTGAAAACTTTTCGTAAAAATTTATGAATTCATCTAAAGGAACATCGTAGTACTTGGACACTCACAGTACTCGAAAAGTGGGTTTTAACAGAAGACATGATAGGTGAATCAGAGACTGTTAAATGTCAGATTGGTTTAGAACTTTAGAAACAAATGTTAATGCCCAATCTAATAGTGAAACTGATCTACATGAGGTAACATTGCAGATACATAATTAATATTAAATACACAATGAAATATGGACTAATAGTTTAAAGGTAAATACAAATTGAAATAGTTCTTTATATATTGAATGATTTTCTCTAGTTTCTATAAATATTGTACACTTTTAGTGTTCATTGAAAACTTTTGGTCTTTTTGAATTAAAGTCATCCTGTTTGTAATTATTTCGAAAAATAAAAAAGTTCAGAACTATCAAAATGATCCTGTAACTGTTGATTAAAGTGCAGAATAATATTGAACTTTTTTACCAGAACTAAAAATTCGTAGATTAATAAAAAATAATTTACAACTGTGACAAAAATGAAGAAAACAGCTTTCCAATATCTTTAATGTTTCAGGGATAACTAAATACAAAAATATTTAGACACTTTAACAAAACGCTTGCCATCCTTTTATTCGAATCCTTTTCGTCAATGTGTTTATTAACCTCAATGTCAAACAATATGCAAGTTATTAAAATGTACAGAACGTGTCCTAGAGTTCTTTCACCCTGCCGATTTGATGTTAGCAATTTAAGTTAGAATAACCTCCCTTGACTTGGGACATTCTATTGTTCAAAGCAATCACATTAATGCACCTCATTGGAACTTTGAAAATCAAATTAACTAAAATGCCTTCAGAAATCTTAATAAAAATGGTGCAGTTAATTTAAATTGGAAAGAGGAAGAGTTTCTACCATTTTACTACATCGTTTCTTTCGGTTGTATTAATAGCTACATATTGACTATGATTATTGGTAACAGTTTATCTAATAGTATTATTAACGTGGTAAATGTACTTCAAATATAAAAAGTGTAAGCTGGCAAAAATTCAATAACAAGTCAACGTTTTATCAAATTAATGTTCCGATAAATTATTCTCTAGAAAATTATTTCGATGTTCGAAACCAATTTCTTATATGCACTACATAGTTAGTTTTACAATTATTATTATTGATTTAATTTTCAGTTTAAATAACCAGATTTAATCAAGCTAATCTGTGATTATATTTCTTTTCTCAGTTTATACATCAGTGACATAATTTGGCTATATTTTAAAACTGAGAAATAGCTGTTACTATGAGCCATCATGCCTCTCGAATTAGCAATAAAATATTCCTCCTTTTAGAAGTAAACCTTGACAGAAAACACGTTTCAAGTGAAACAGAAAAACACGAACCTTTTATTATGAAAGAAAATCCGCTTATGTAGGTTCTAATATCTTCTGCGCGTGAATGTATGGAATATCTAGAGAATAATATCGTTTGTATTTAGTATCAATTCTATTTAACACGTGGATAAGGCTAGAGCAATACAGGAAGAATATGCTCACTCGATAGCAGTGTTGTGAGTGTCATTCCTATGCTAATAGAAGGTCGTGCTGCCTACAAACCAAAAGAAATGATATGGGGAGTGCACACGAAAAATGTTTACGATGGCGTTTAGAAAGCTATTGCTATCGGATTTACCATTTAGAATATAAACAGCTAAAGAAATATAAAAAAAAGAGTAGAAATATTTGATACTTTAAGACAGCTACCTGTATGAATCTAGTTGTAGGAAATTTAAACAACTGTAAAATGAAGAAGTTTATTGACTATTATATGAGCTTCTTAACGCGTTAACTATGTTAAAATACGTCCTATGTTGTACACTTCTTTCATTATTCTGCAAACAAATCTAATCTAAGACCAGAAATGATATAATTTTTCATTTTTCCCTTTATTATAAACTTTCAAGCGAGAAAAACACTCTTATTGGAATGTTCAGTAACCGTGCAAAAAAAGGCAATGCTAATATATTATAGAAACTTATTCACGAGTAATCTGATTTTTTTAGACTAGTGCATTAGGTATACATCAATATATTAAGTTATCTAAACCACAAAACAGCATCAAATTTGGGTGTGAACTAGGATTTCCCCTAGCAGTAATGGTAGGTCTCGTATATTCGATGACTAAGTTCTTATTTATTTTGCAAAACACTGAAGCATTGCTGTAGATGTTGTAAAAATATTTTCGTATTCATTGAGTTATATAAATGTACTAGGAAGATATATCAAAATTGTCTTGAGTCACGATAAGGCGAAGTTTAGTTAGATTATTTCAGTAATATTGAGTTATGATGAGGTTTATAGAATTATAAAGTTATATTGAAAGTTAGAAAGTTTATAAAATTACGTATAATGAACCATATTAAATTAAAATAACTCGCAAATGAGTTATATTAATTTATTTTGAGTATTTGTGCGGTGGTATATTTAGTTTTCAAAATTAATTTGGGTTGAAGTTGGAGAAAACTTACCCAGGCTAATAAACCTCAAAGATATTGAGATGTATTGGTAATACTTTGAGTTATATCTGTAATACTTTGAGTTATATTGGTAATAGTTTGAGTTATATTGGTAATAGTTTGAGTTATATTGGCAATATTTGAGTTATATGTAATACTATTCTTAAGATTATATCCCGAAGAAACTGAACCAACAACAGTTCATACCGTAGACATCCATGAACAGAAATAAATAATGCGTGACAAATGGGTTAAACTCTATTTCAATTAAATGCGAGTACAACTGGTGACATTTTCAGAGTCACTAGTATAGATACAGACACTGTACCACCTTTTGAAGCTCTTTAACGTGTTAGCATTCTGAAGAAAGTCGAATGAGTGTCTATCAGACACACACGTGTCAGTGCCATTATCTTGACGGAAATAGAACCATTTGATGTAAGTGTGGTGCTTATTAGAGCCACTGAATATAGCATCAGACAGTCTCTACAATATCTAATCACGGACTAGTTCCTACACTATTTCGATAGGGCGTTCTACTCCTCTGGAACTGCACTTTCGATTAATGGAAGTGTGTATATGTTCCGCGTCATTTGCCGATTTGAACTATCTCGAGAATGCGATGTGCGTTTTTAACCTCTAATACCGAACGTGTGTTATTACCTCCATTTTTATTCATTATTACTAGCGGATACAACAAACTACAGAACGACCATTTATGTTAGAGTTAGTAAGTAATCGTAATTCATTTCTTGTCGTCTTAGTTGAGTTTTTCAAAGTAATCTACTTATATTTATATATAGGCAAAATGAAGATAATTTTGAAAATTTTAACATAAATGGCCGTTACATCCCAAGCAACACAAGTTAATGGGAGCCATGTGGGCAATAGGTGGATAAATCGTATTGGTACTGTGTTTTTTTTTTTTGCAAAATGGGCCAACATGGTGACACAATGGACTGTTATGTTGAAACCACCTTGGCCCAAGACGTTGCTGATATGTTAATCAAGTTTCAGCCATATAATGTTGATATGCTGTATATTAATCAGGTTGGGCCAATATGACAATACAATGGGATGGATTTGTCACATTGAACCAACCTTATCCCAAGGTAACATTCCATGGGAATGGAAAACAACATTCTAGGTTACTTTTCAGTCTGCCATCTCTTGCCCATCTAACCATCTAGTACCCATCCATGTTGGCACAATGTGTCATGGTTGCTTGGAATAGATTATTGTATCCTCTAGTTTCTTGTACTTCACAATTCATGATTGTTTAATGAACTGGCAGGGGGGCTATGTATATCTATATAATACTATGGGTAAATTACAAATTATCGGTCGGTTTCATATTTTCGGTCATAAAAAAAGATCGATAAAAAAGTAATTAAAAATTAAATTATAATTATTATATATTTTTCTCTAATATGACTGAAGATGTAAGACCGACTGATAATTCGTAACTTACCCTAAGTCCATATTAATGAACCACTTGTGAAATTGAAGTTTCGGATCATGGACTTCGACTCGATGAATTGCTTCAAAATGCGCATTATATAATTAAAAGAAACATATTTATGAAAAGTTTATATGCGATCATAAGCGAATCATCAGTAATTGGCAGTCCAATTAACAAATGAAAAGTTTTATCTCATTGCTGATTTTTCTCCTTTCCTGACATGTTTTTATAATAGTGCGATGATAATAATCATAAAATGAAGTTTTCGTCCGACATTATATTTTAGTGTTGGAGAGACAGTTTTTCATGAATAAATTTTCATTTTTACAAGAAATGATTGCTTATAGGACTATTAGAAGTGCATTTGAAATAGTGCTACCTATCGCTATTTATAATGCTCTGATGAATTGTCCCAAAATGAAATTTCAACATTTAAAACCTAAGAACAAAACCATTCAAAATTTACCTCTCAAATAATTAATAACTAAAAATAGTTTCTATAAGATGGTGGCAGTGTGTCTCAAGTTTCACGGTACATGAATTAAGTCTCTTGAAAGAGAGACAAGCCTGTTCTTTCTGGCTAAAAAGTATCGGCGACAGTGTTGCCATCTGGCGGTCAAGGCGAACCATGCTTGTCAGCAGTCTTATATTCTCCCAATGAGAGTTGTGAGAAGAAGTCGCATAAAAAGTCTGTCAGAGAGCTTCTTGCCTCAGTCCTCTGGCTAATTTGTGGCTCAATTTACTATATCAAATTCAGACTCTGGACCTAATATTTCTCTACAATTTCTTTTTAATATTAAGGTCACAGGTCTAGAGTGAACTATTATTACTAAAAGTATATACATCTTCTCAAGAAAATCTCTAAGTAAAATGATTAAGTGTCATGAAGGTACTGTAGCGATGTGACAAATGTACTGCACAGGCCTCAACAAGACAAGACAGGCCTAAAAAGCATAATAACATCAACATCAATTTATCATAGCGCGACGTAATAAATAGAATGGCAAAGGTACCGTGCACCATCACAATCATATTAACCGAACACCATCTCCAACAAATAGGAGTTACTGTGAGGTATTCTCTCGTCCCTTTTATTCTTAGTTATTGTTTAAAATAGAGCAAATGATTGCTCTTTAATGGTCATATTTTTCACGTTACTCTGACTATACACGTTAATTAAGTAATGGATAGTACTGCCCTCAGACTTTCTCGCAGGACACTTCATATGTTCGGCCAAATTTGAATCTTATTAAATGATGGTGCTTTGTTATTGTTTTTATTACTTGGCCGTCCTATGATGAATTGTCCCATTATACGGCTTTGGATATCATCCACTGTAAACGATGTTGAGCTACATTGCTTAAAGGACTATTTTGAGGGAAAGCAAGGTAGGTAGGAAATCTGAGCTGAGGCAATCTGGTCATTAATTTATGAAGGACTTTGATGCTGAAATGTTGACAGATGCTATCTACATTGAAAATGTGTGTTATTGCTACAGCGATGAATTGAAATAGCATAGTTACGAAGACATGGATTATTATAATATAAAAGATAACATTAAAATAGAAATTCGGTTTAGTATTTATTTAATAATTAGTGTCGTCTTTAAAATCTTCACTTCAAGATTGAAGGAATTTAGTGTGATTTTTCTCACTACGATGGTTTCATTTTTTTAAATTAATTTCTTCACCGTTCTACCTTCAGTAGACAAATTTCAAGACTTGAGTACAGTTGCTACTAAATTAAATGAATATGATGTAAAATGGAAGAAAATTATCATAAACAACAGTTGAAGAATATAAAAGATGAAAAATGTGAATGCTAGTATAACTCGACGATTCATCATGAGATTGAGAATAAAAAACATATATGTTGTGTGAATAAATAAATAACCAATAAATAATCATTCAGCTTCCTTTTTAATTGAATATATATTTTCACCTGTGGTTCGAAATCATAATCCGAATCAATATATAATCCAAGAGTCCCCTCTGCCGTAAATATTATCCTCTAGTTTCAGTAGGTACTATTTTTCAGAAAGGTTTTGAGGCCGAAGACATGGGAACCATTAGAAGTGGTTTGGATTGCTCTTGTGATAGAAGTAGCTTGAATTGAAGAACTTGAAGTAGATGCACCCCTTCGAAAAAAGATCCCTCGGAAACTCCGGAGATAGTTTTGGCGGTTACGCGACTCATGATGGATGGCTTGACAACCATTACATTTGAAGTTAAGAGGATAAAATGGGAGTAAAATTACTTCTACAATGAGACTGCTACATGGTAAGTGAATTATAGGTAGAGTCTTTGATTCAAAAGAGTACGAAATGAAACTTTGCTTTTTGACTGGATTTATCTGATTAAATAAAAATTGACATATATGATTTGGATATTATAGTTCAACAGTTTGATAATCATCAATATGAAGATTTTTCATCAAATATCTTTTATCATAGTTGATAATTCATATAATTTTTTACAGTGGTCCTTCGTTTGCATGATTGAGGGAACATGAAATAGCTTTGTTCATTTACACTTTTTCCTTGTTTTTTTATCTTTAATATGTTCTAATTGATCTGTTTGAAATGTAAAACAACTGAGAAGCAGTAGCCAAATAAATTCAAAAGAAAAAATGGAACCATATCAGAATATCAACATTAGTTACCTAGTTAATTTCAGTTGAGAACAATTTGCAAAAAAATTATTAGTTTCATACTCGTCAACGTTCTTTATTCTTTATAGTATAAATTGAGTATTTGAAGGTAAGAATATACCGTTTAATATAATTATAATCTACTTATTAATTGGTAGGGTAAGTTACGAATTATCGGTCAGTTCCACATCTATGGTCATGTTAGAAAAAACTATACAAAAATTGAATGATAATTATAATATAGTATTTACTTGCATGACCGAAGATGTGGAACTGACCGGTAATTCGTAAGTTACCCTAGCGCATAAGTATGTAACTGAAGAGACTCTAGAGATATTGCTGTAATGGAGTGGGATTTAGATCTACTTCAATAAGAGAATTCAACTGTTATACTACTGTATAGACTTGGAATGGACAAAAGAGTATCGCAAAGCGTCAGGCTTATTGATTAATGAATTTTATAATTAGATGTCAATATTATGAATTAATCCTATATAAATGTCCTAATGTTAAAAACGAACACCAAACGGAATAATTATTATTTTCTATTTTTACTACAAATGGAGACTAAATGGAGTCACCAGATTGGAGACTAAATGGAGTCACCAGATTGGAGACTAAATGGAGTCACCAGATTGGAGACTATATGGAGTCATCAGATTGGAGACTATATGGAGTCATCAGATTGGAGACTAAATTGAGTTACCAGATTGGAGACTAAATGGAGTCACCAGATTGGAGACTAAATGGAGTCACCAGATTGGAGACTAAATGAAGTCACCAGATTGGAGACTAACCACGCTATGTTGGAGCTATGCAATAGTCTCTCCTCAATCTTCGTTTCTCCATTAGTCATGTTACTATTATTAATTTATGAATAATATTACAGTCGTCTGAATCATTTAAGTTGAAAGAATTGTAAAAATGTACATTAGACGTTACTACTTTTTGCTCATATTTAAAATCTCATCCCTCACTCTAAGATCTCGTAGCATTGGTCGATAATCCGATGGTTATTTTTCTATTGGGTAGCATCGTAATCAATTCATTCCTCCTAGCTTTATCAATTACAGGAAGTTTCGAATGAGTTATCGCTAAGTGTGTTTTAATTAAAAGCAGGAAACTCTAATTGTTATTACAAGATAAAAACATGAGCTCTGCTCTAGAAAATGTACAACACGTTCGTACACAAATGGCAGATGAATTTATTAATTTATGAAGTAGAATTGGATACCATATAAATTGATATAACTTTTGTATCACAATGCATTTATTTTGGTTCAATTCAATATATTTTGCATGAATAATGATTATATAATGTACTACACAATTAAATTTACAGTATGATTTATTAATTGCTATCAAAATGTTTACAAAATTCAAATAACTTCCTGAATCATCACTGATGAACATTTCTGTAAAATCGTATCAATTATTTACCCATGGATTATTCACGTAGTTTGACACGGTAAAATGGGCTTATTCTAACTATATTTTACGCATTCTATATTGGATCATATCTTAACTATATGGATTACTATAGGATATATTAATATACGTTAAATTGCAAGCCCAACTAAAGTCTCGCTTTCAAAAATATTAATTCCTCAATAATCATTATTTGAAATTTATTGAACAGATTGAATTGTGATATTTTGTAGCCTGTAATACGAACAGTTTTCCCCAGTGAAATGTCGATATGTTGTGAGTCATTAGAATTTGCTTCAATGTCTCAGAGTCATAAAAAGTGACTCATTACTCTCCTTGATACACCAGTGTTTATAAATAGGCACAGAGTTCTTTCCTAGGCTGAATTGACCCTTCCTAGCAGTCACTTTAGAAGATTGAAATATTATCGCCCTGAGAAAGAAATGTCATAAGATGTTCTGCCCTGATAGGCTCTCTAACCTACATTCAACCTTATTCCTATTAATAAAAGCACAATTGAATGAATGCATTCTAAATGCTATCTGATTTAGATACAATCATCGCTAATGAACTTTATTAATGAGTAAGTAAATAATGTATGAGTTTCTTCAATAATGTATGAGTATGAATTAATGTTTCTTCAATCATACAATTAGCAAATATTGATCTATTAATTTGTTATTGAATAAATACTAATCCCTAATAATAAATTAGGAGAGTAAATAAATTTAAAACATATAGCGTTTATTGAAGAAATGAGGCTGATTTATTATACAGTAAAACTTTTCTATAGGTGACTCCTCTATAGTGAATGTAGAGTCCTGAGTAAGAGAACTAACCCTTATAGTGAACAAACTTTCTTTAGTCTGCCATGAAATGGTCATTAGTTTTCTAAAACGGGTGCTATTTATGGCAGACTAAAGAATATTTATTCACTATACGGACTAGTTCTCTTACTTAGAACACTACATTCACTATAGAGGACTTTACTATTATACCGTAGTACTTTTTACTACATTTTTACACCGTGTTGAATGGAATTATTTTATGATATTATTGCCTGAGGATCCACTTTTGTTTTTAATCTGGCAGTATTAGAAAATCATTAATATTACATGAGATATGTTGGAAAAACTGTAGAGTGTAGATGCCGTCAGGGATTCCGAGATCAATATTTTATTGGTGTATCGTCAATTGAATTGTAAAATATATTTTAAACTTTTCTTCAATAAATGTCATTATGCTAATAAACATGATTTCACAAGATATAAAACATATGAGTACTTGTATTGTAAAAGAATTGTCTCTATAACTTTTTTTAGTACGAAAATTATGTGTGATATATTACTGAAAATAAGCTATATCATAATGAACTTCCAAATATTTCTGATGAATTGTGACTACATTCAAATATAGGTATGCTCTGTACCAACATTGAAATGAGTACAGTAACAATTTTTCATAGAGTTTATATACATGTATGTGTATAAAAATATATCATATATATTAGGTCCTAAAGCTGAATTTGATACTAACTATAATGGTCTTTGAAATACTGAAGGTAAAAAAATAGTAATTATTCAAATGTAATTGAACACTTTTGTCACTCTTGTCATGTCCCATAATATGCATTATAATTTTAAACAAATCAATAAATAGCATTATTCAAATTTCAGTGGAAAAGGTATATTATAAGAGCTTTAATTTTACGTAATGCAAATAAACTGCACCACATTTAGAGTTCAGAAACAGTGTGTACTGTACATAGTACATGCATCTGTACCCTAAAGTGATAAGTCTATATTCGTGTGATGGTAATGAGACATTATCTGTCTCCATCAATGTTAACCGTAAACAGAGGTGCATGTAATGAATAATTACCTACCTACCGCAACTGACAAGTGATAACCATTGCTTATATAAATAATATAATATAACCATACCATTAGGTAACCTTACAAAATGATGACCATTACTTGAATAACCATCTCATTAGTTAAACTTAGAAAATGATAACCATTTTTAAATAACTATCTAATTAGTTAAACTTATAAAATGATAACCATTACTTAAATAACCTCTTATTAGTGAAACTTATAAAATGATAACCATTACTTAAATAACCTCTTATTAGTGAAACTTATAAAATGATAACCATTACTTAAATAACCATTTCATTAGTTAAACTTATAAAATGATAACCAATACTTAAATAACCATTTCATTAGTTAAACTTATAAAATGATAACCATTACTTAAATAACCATTTCATTAGTTAAACTTATAAAATGATAACCATTACTTAAATAACCTCTTATTAGTGAAACTAATAAAATGATAACCATTACTTAAATAACCATTTCATTAGTTAAAATTATAAAATGATAACCATTACTTGAATAACCATTTCATTAGTTAAACTTATAAAATGATAACCATTACTTAAATAACCATTTCATTAGTTAAACTTATAAAATGATATCCATTACTTAAATAACCTCTTATTAGTGAAACTAATAAAATGATAACCATTACTTAAATAACCATTTCATTAGTTAAAATTATAAAATGATAACCATTACTTGAATAACCATTTCATTAGTTAAACTTATAAAATGATAACCATTACTTAAATAACCATTTCATTAGTTAAACTTATAAAATGATAACCATTACTTAAATAACCATTTCATTAGTTAAACTTATAAAATGATAACCATTACTTAAATAACCTCTTATTAGTGAAACTTATAAAATGATAACCATTACTTAAATAACCATTTCATTAGTTAAACTTATAAAATGATAACCATTACTTAAATAACCTCTTATTAGTGAAACTTATAAAATGATAACCATTACTTAAATAACCATTTCATTAGTTAAAATTATAAAATGATAACCATTACTTAAATAACCATTTCATTAGTTAAACTTATAAAATGATAACCATTACTTAAATAACCTCTTATTAGTGAAACTAATAAAATGATAACCATTACTTAAATAACCATTTCATTTGTTAAACTTATAAAATGATAACCATTACTTAAATAACCATTTCATTAGTTAAACTTATAAAATGATAACCATTACTTAAATAACCATTTCATTAGTTAAACTTATAAAATGATAACCATTACTTAAATAACCATTTCATTAGTTAAACTTATAAAATGATAACCATTACTTAAATAACCATTTCATTAGTTAAACTTATAAAATGATAACCATTACTTAAATAACCTCTTATTAGTGAAACTAATAAAATGATAACCATTACTTAAATAACCATTTCATTAGTTAAAATTATAAAATGATAACCATTACTTAAATAACCATTTCATTAGTTAAACTTATAAAATGATAACCATTACTTAAATAACCATTTCATTAGTTAAAATTATAAAATGATAACCATTACTTAAATAACCTCTTATTAGTTAAACTTATAAAATGATAACCATTACTTAAATAACCATTTCATTAGTTAAACTTATAAAATGATAACCATTACTTAAATAACCATTTCATTAGTTAAACTTATAAAATGATAACCATTACTTAAATAACCATCTCATTAGTTAAACTTATAAAATGATAACCATTACTTAAATAACCATCTCATTAGTTAAACTAATAAACTTATAAAATGATAACCATTACTTAAATAACCATCTCATTAGTTAACCTTAGAAAATGATAATCATTTAATCAATTACTGCATCTAACAAATGTTAAAATAATTCGGTTGTATCAACTGATAATAGCCTAAATCACTTGATATATGTAACGTATCGACCATAAATATAATATGTTGTTGTTCTGTACTAACACGGATTTAGTACAAATAATTACAGCAGTCATAGCTGATTCTGTGTGATTTTCTATAGCAATGTAAGTGTCTATAGGGAGGGGAAACAAGTTTAAATAAAATAACTGATAATTTTCCTATGTTCATTTATTGGCTGAAACACAAAGGGACGAAATTTAACATCTGACAAATTTACATCATTTCATCCGAAATCTTTATTTTATAATATTTTATTTGTATAAAATTATATGATAAAAATTACATTTTGAAATATTGTGATTACAAATTAAAGATGGCGACGCTTTAGAAGAAAAATAAAATTCAGCAGATCTTAAATAGATTCACTGTTAACATTTTCTACAGATTTTCATGTAACTGAAATATATAATGCAAAAGCACAACCAAAAAAAATCAGCATTTTAACCATATTGATTAAAAGCATTTCATGTCGTAACAAGAAGTTTCTTTATTTTTGTGTCATTCGTTCTTATTAGAAATAGGCAGTAAATGATACACATGTTACGGAAATTCAAAACTACAAGTGTGATCAAATATATAATTGTAGGTTGCCCCGGAGGCCATAGGCTTAATAAGGTCATAATAAGTTTAGTTAACTATATTGTAAAGTAAATTACCTGAATTACCTGAACATGAATTACCTGAATCTATATCTAAATTATAGCAAATAATTATAGGAAATTTATTTAAATCTACACTATTTAATATTCATGAAGACTCATAAATAATTACCTTCATATAAAATAATACTACATCTTAGTTTTCGATTCTACTGTTTGAAAAACAATTTTCCAACATGTCGAATCTCTTTTTTTAACCAGTTTGCCGACGTGTTTGCTAGTGTGTATGGGCAATTAGCCAATGAATGTACACGTGTCCTAACGATAGTTCTACTCATTAGTTCGAAACTCAGAAAATGAGCTAGTAGGTAACTAAAGGGGCGTCTGTTTTTCATTCGATAAGAACCATTACGGACGCCAACGTATGGCGGTGCAGAAATTACACTCAAATCCTCATAATGAACGGGTGACTTTAACTACCCCTAAAACTGCCAAACAGAGCCCGTTAGTGTGCTTTTTACTGCTGATGACCTCTCACTATATTTCAATTGTTTCTCCATATTCGAGTCCGTCCGTTTGTACGCTTTATTCTCTAGATATTGATACATGCATATTGTTTGTTTCTACTTGAATCAAAGCTTATTTTCAACTATAGAATAAATTTAATAGTATAATCAGTGATAGAGAGTCAGTGAATATAAATATAATTTGCCAATAGCTTTAAGTTATACTACTGGCATATTTGAATCAATTTCCAAATTTATTATTAATATTTTCGGTATTTAAAGCACGTCATATACTAGCACTCAAAACACCGCGATTTCACTGCCCAGTTTACACCTCTTCAATTAATCAGGTTTTAATTAATCGAAGGCGGTAGAAACGCTAGTAAAGTATGAAAATTTGCTTTCCATTCATTTTACTGTAATTAATTGAAGACGCGTAAAGAGAAACAGCAGTGATAACGCGGCGTTTTAACTGCTACCATAGAAGGAGCTTTAGATTTGTCCCTATCCACAATTAGGTGATTTACTAAAAATCATGAAGAGAAGAGGGCTTCGAAGAAGAACGGACTGTGAAAGTAACCGCCATGCACTAGGTCCCACAATTCGCTATCACAGGTAACAGTGTCGACCCAGCGCGTGGATGGCAAGAATAGGCATCCATGGATAAGAGACCTACACAGTCAGTCTGCTTATCCATGGATAAGAGACCTACACAGTCAGTCTGCTTACCCATGGATAAGAGACCTACACAGTCAGTCTGCTTACCCATGGATAAGAGACCTACACAGTCAGTCTGCTTATCCATGGATAAGAGACCTACACAGTCAGTCTGCTTATCCATGGATAATAGACATACACAGTCAGTCTGCTTACCCATGGATAAGAGACCTACACAGTCAGTCTGCTTACCCATGGATAAGAGACCTACACAGTCAGTCTGCTTACCCATGGATAAGAAACCTACACAGTCAGTCTGCTTACCCATGGATAAGAGACCTACACAGTCAGTCTGCTTACCCATGGATAAGAAACCTACACAGTCAGTCTGCTTACCCATGGATAAGAGACCTACACAGTCAGTCTGCTTACTCATGGATAAAGAGACATACTCAGTCAGTCTGCTTACCCTTGGATAAGAGACCTACACAGTCAGTCTGCTTACCCATGGATAAGAGACCTACACAGTCAGTCTGCTTACTCATGGATAAAGAGACATACTCAGTCAGTCTGCTTACCCTTGGATAAGAGACCTACACAGTCAGTTTGCTTACCCATGGATAAGAGGCCTACACAGTCAGTCTGCTTACCCATGGATAAGAGACCTACACAGTCAGTCTGCTTACCCATGGATAAGAGGCCTACACAGTCAGTCTGCTTACCATAGATATCAAGGCAGAAGAAAAGAAAAGGAAAAAGTTGAGGAAAGATATAAAAGCAAGCTGCAACAAAAGAGCGTTAAACTAAGCATAAAACAGAAAGCTACAAAAGAACAAAATGAATGCCTTCCTAGAAAGAGCCTCGGAACAATGAGGGTATTATAAATTTAACAGGAGAATAAATTGATAGCATAAAATTTTATAAAATTTTACATAACAATACATAACATCTGATTATGCATTCAACCTCTCATTTTTATAATGCATATCTTGTTGATGATTACAGTTGATGGTGTCTTCTTTCTGGTGTCTTCAAGACTCTAAATGAATTTCTGAAATAAAATTTAAGACCTTTATTAAAGAAAATTCTTCAATTTAATATTAAGAATAACTAAACACTATGACAATAGCATACATGTTCAACTGCAAATCTTACCTCCGTAAGAGTAAAATTGAGGTCTATAGTAGTCGAATATTGCAACTGTACCATTCTTCATATTCACGACTTCTGTCTCTTTCGTTATTTCCAATTCAACACAATTGGGGTCATCTTGACTCATTTCATCGAAATAGAAGACCACTCTGCCATCATTCACTTCGTAATGGCTGATCAACCCGTACTGATAGAGCTCTTTCAAAGCGCTTTTCTTAGGTACGAATCCTGACATTAGATTCACGTCCATCACTACCAGGTTGGAGACATTGCTGGCTAGATATCTTGCACAAATGGTTAAAGTTTTGCTGTTTTCCTTCTTCCCTTCAGTAGAGTAAATGTTAAAAGAGAAAGAATCGCTAGGCTCAGCCTTTTCTTGATTGAATTTGATGACAGCCTGAAAAGGTACAGAAATGGATATGAATTTTCTCATGAAAATACGCGGAATACTTTCTACCAAAGTTTGCAAATTATTCACCTGTACAGTTGCACATCCTGTTCCATTGCTTCGTATTTTTAACTCAGATGGGAGTGTGACATCATTTTGCATTTTGCCAGTTTGATATTTGTTACGATTATCAATCTTTTAAGAAAATTTACAGAAAAATTAATTAAACCATGTAAAACTGAAAATTTGTAGACGATTCTCAAGAAGACTCAATTCAACATTCTAACCGACTAATCAGTATTCTAGCCTTAAAATTTAACAACAGGTAGGAGCAGTGGACGTAAATATATGAGATTTGAAAACTAAATTGCCGGTTTTGATTCTACACAAAATTAGAATTTGAAAAAAAAAATCCAATTTTTCCAGAAGAAGGTTTGAGTTTGTAATTCGTCAAAATTGAATACCTTCATCATTTCATGTACTGCATTATGAGAGATAGGTTAGTTTGAATAATAAGTTTTGTTGACTTTCCTAAGCTTATATAAATTTTAACAATTTTCAATGATTCAATTTGCAAAACTTATGAGAATTATACTAATAGTTAGGTTTAGAGAGAAAACAAGTGCCAACATCTGTTACAAATTGAATTCATTATAATTATGTATTATAATTATTAGGGTTGTGACAATATGCGTTTAAAATCATAAATCCTGAAAATATTATAGACGGATTGAATTAAAGACTATTTAATCGTTCTAAACCAGAGGTATATAGTATTCGATACCATTTCATTTCGTTTCGTCTATGACATTCTAAAGATCTATGATTTTAAATGCATATTGTCACAACTCTAATAATTATCATTTAATGAAACTAATGTAATTTATATAAATCATATTACCTTGAAAACCTCTTCGTTAACATTATTTGATATGTAGACTCGTAGATCGTTGCCTCGAATTTTGAACAATTTTTTTCTAACTTTTTCATAAAGAAGAAAAGATTCTAGAGCAACATTCGTATCCTGGAAAAAAAAGGTGTTGTAATTGAAATTTAATGGTTGCAATACAATTTTTCATTATGCTTTTTCATCATATTTTCCATAAAGCTGTCTAACTGAAATATTATTTCGGGTGTATATTATAAATTAATTATTTAGTTAATGCTATGAAATGTGTCTTTCGAAATCAATGTATTATCAAAGAGCAGAGTATTAAAAGATTCAATGATGTGTAAATACAGCTTAGAATTTCTAATATTAAATGAACCTTTTTCTATGTGAAATGTACAAGCCAATTAGTACTTAATTAATGGCTTGTAGAATTCTTGTGGTTTAAGCCACCCAGAAGGTAGCCGGCCTGAATGAAAGGTTTCGGTGAGCTCATAGGATGTAAAGGCATGGAATTATGTAACTATAGTGTCAGTTCAGTTCTATTATTAGTTAGTAGGCAGTAGTTATTGACCACTTTCGCTGGGGGTGGCCAGTGGTCAAGCATTCGACTGTCGATACCATCTGTATACTCTACTGTAAGCAATTAAAATAAAACTCTAAAGAGCCGTACACACGTAGGGTTTTTTAAGTCTTTCCACCTGACTTTTTACTAAGCTCCTCCTACTTTTTCCAATAATTATATCGTTTTTTCTTAAATTCTCGTGGAAAATGTAGGAGGAACTTAGTAAAGAGTCTGGTGGAAAGACTAAAAAACCCTACGTGTGTACGGCCCTATACGCTTGTGTCATTATACTCTGTTAATACTCAGTCGAATAGTTAAACAAATGCAGAGTCTCTTTTAAGTTGGACTTGCGTTATCATTCCACCCGTCAATTTAATGAACCAATTGAGTAATAAGCAACAGACTGGATCAACATAAAAGAATAAAAAACAGTTCTGTTTATTAAATTATTTTAAACTTCATCAAAATATTTTCAAAAGTATAAAGAATGCTGTAGAAAATTATATATCTTGTAATACAATTCATAAGCTAGAATTTATATTTCATGATTGATGGGGAGATTTCACGATCACAATTAACCAAATATGTTTTCAATGTTCCCACCTGAGAGCTAAGGAATCCTCCACGACTACTCCTTCTAGTAGTCATCCACTTCATAACTTTTGTAGCAGTGTCAAAGTACCTCTTATCATCCTGGTTTAACATAGCAAGGATTGCGTAACCAGCTGTCTCAATTTCAAATGTCGAAGAAGCATCTGGATAATAAATTTGAAGTTATACGAGTTCTTACATAGTTATTACTATTTTCTTTCACAAAATTCTAGTTTACCGTCTGATATTTTCCAGTATGTAGTTTCAGAAGTATTCACTGCAGTACTCAGAAGATTCTGGACAGCTTGTTCTGCAGTTTCGTTCTTTGCCAAGACCAAAGCATAGGCCTTGAGGGCTAAAGCATACGGATGATCAGACTCTGGAGCTCTGTTGATGCAGGTAAGTGCATTGGCTATCCCTATGAAAAATGTTCTTTCTCCAGCTTCCATCAAAGCTGCTACTACATAAGATGTAAGGATTACGGTTTCAGAATCCGAAAGTCCTCCCTAAAAAGACAATATAATAGATTCATTAATCATTATATTCTCTAACTTAGATTTAGAATTTTCAATGCAAGGTAATTTCCAGACAAATAAAAGTGGGATTTAAAACGTTCTTACATGATGTATATTTAAATTCCTTTCTTAAATAAGTTTGAAGTGTGTATTGAAGATATACGCACAACAAACTTTTTAAGTTATTATAATAGTTGATAAATTTCTATAAAAAAAACTTTACAAACAATAACCGTTAATGGTAATTCCTAATAAGATCTTTATATTGCAACTCACCTTGAAGCCATTGTGAACCGGTTTGCCAAAGATTTTGTAACAACCGCGTAAGTTCAGTGTTGCATTGGTCTCTAATACATCTTCTTCAATTTGAGTTTCTTTCAACCATCTAATCATATGTTTGAAGAGTTTGTCGTCATTTAGGGTAATCTCCCTAGCTCTAGTCATAGCTTTGACGGCGTAAGCTGTCAGCCAGGAAGATTTTTCTGAATATCTAGAACTATTCATGAATTGACTGAATGCTCCATCCGGATTTCTGAATTTCAGTAGACTTTGATAAGCTACGCAAGAAAATAAAAATATTAGTTAAGTATTCCTAAAAATTTTAATCCAATGTCTGAAAATTTATTGCCCCACCTTTATCTACCAATAGCGACATTTTCTTCTTGTTACCAGATTTTCTGTTCCAAATTAGGTATTCGTAGGCGTAAATGGCGGAAGTGAATTGAAGCACAGTTGGTTCTCCGACTCCAGTAGGTATCTGTAGGACGTTCTCTATATTATTAATAGTTGGCCGCATTAGCTCTCCGTCGACTGTAACCCAAGTTTCTACAGAATTTGGGGTGACTTGGTAAGATTCTGGAATCTCCATCTTGAATGTAGCGTCATTCGTTATTTCCGCACCTGAAATATGTTATACATTATTTACTGTATGTAAAAGCGTATGATTTAGTTTTAAGTAAGTATACTTGGTAAAATTGAAAGGTAGGTAGTATGTATCTTCAAATGTTCATAATTTTCTAAAAAAAAAATCCTATAATGATTTCACTGAACTAGTACAAATATTTTTTTTCGATCGACTAGTTATTGTACAGACTATAGATGCATCCCAGCAAACATAGTCGTGTCAACTATATTTCTAAACGATACCACGTGCTCTACACTTTCGATGTAGAAAAAATAAACAAATCGATCCCTCTGCATCGTTCAGATACATTTTTAGATTAGCGATGCAACACTCAAATAAATAAAAAAGAGATATAAACGAAAGCGATTTAGTAATGGAAAAGACACCAAATGCGATATAAAAACATATCTAAATTGAAGATATTTGAAAAACTGTTTCGATGGATTGTTGATACCATTATACTGTATCAATACTCTTTCTAAATTACGCATAGAAACGAAAGCGTTTTTTAGTAACGAAATAGACAGCAAATTCGATTTTAAATATATATCTATATTGAAGATACATTTTCCGAAGAAAGTTAAAATATCGAACTGCATTTCTTACCTGCATCTACTTTATTACATAGAGTGCAATTTACGTCTGGGGGCATATCAATTTTATTAATGTTATATATACAAATAAATGGGGAGAAATGAAGTGATGTGTCTGGGTATCGAACTTGGACCATGCAGTTCTGTGCTCTGGAAGGCCACCACTCTCCCAACTGGATGCATTTGAATAAAAAAATTAATATACACGCGGGCCTAACTTTAATGAAAGCGGTAATTAATTTGAGATGTATCTCGAAATGATCACCATTCGTAGACATAGAAAATGGAGAAAAGTTTTTCGTGATTATTTCACGGCAACAAAAAAGTATCAATCTTATAATCCAGAAGAGGTTATTAGAAGTAATTGGTTCAGAAATTCAACATGTACCCTCTTAGGGTAAGTTCTGTGTTATAACACAGTTCCATATTTTCGAACTCATAAAATTCTGTATATAAAAATCATTATTTAACTTTTATTTTCAATTGGTATACATGATACCATTTAGAATAGAAGTTAAATAATAATTATAATATTTTCTTTTCTGACGTGTCCGAAATTGTAGAACCAACCAATAACTTGGAACTTAGTACCCTACTACCTAAAATATTTCATAGAGCATAAAATATCTGTTTGTTCAATGTAACACAATAATTATAAAAATCTAAGTATCTATTTATTACTAACCTATACTGAGTGAGAGTTATCTATGGATGGATTTTAAAACCTTTCATAAATTCACAACCTTAAACTTACATCACAGTCACAAACACTGAAACACTGTTTAACTAGATTACATGCAATGGTTAGAGCGCATACCTTCGTCGCCGTTCATCCGTTTGCTACCAAAATCTAATAAACTTGTGACTGGGTATTGACCAATCGACCTACCAAGTTTCATGCAATATGGTTCAATACTTTTTGAGTTATCGAGTTATAAATGACCATTACCTTGACCTTTGACCGAATCGCTTCCAAAATTCCACCAGATGGTTCGTAGACATTGTCCAATCGACCCATAAAATTTCTGACAATTTGGTGGAATACTTTTTGAGTTACTGAGTTATAAATGGCCTTGACCTTGATATTTAACCTTTGACCCGATCGCTCCCAAAATCTAACAAAATGGTTCCTGTATATTGACCAATCGTCTCACCAAGTTTCATGCAATATGGTCCAATACTTTTTGAGTTATAAATGACCATGATCTTGACCTTTGACCCGGTCACTCCCAAAAGTCTAACAGCAGGTCACTGGACATTGATCAATTGTTTCACCAAATTTCAGGCAATTTGGTTGAACACTTTTTCAGATAAGCGAATAACAAGATGATAAATAAATAAATATATAAATAAATTCCGATGAAAATATGACCTTCCCGCATTCTGCGAAGATAATAATAGGCTTACATAGAATTGTAACGCTAAATCAAATTTTCTTTCATTATGACTCATAGAAAATGACTAAATGAGATACATAATCAAGGAGTGACAATTATAAATATATACATATTCCTTGTTACTTTTCCTAGCTTTAATGGTAAATTCCTAGATAATGACAGCCCTGTCATTATCTAGGAAGCTGGTAATCTACCACCTTCCTAGTTAACGACAGCATTCTATTCTTCTTTAGAAAATTTATACATTTTTCCTGTTAAATCAAATTATTATGGTTGATCATTATTTTAAATCATCAGTAAAACCATGTAAATAATATGTAACTATGCTACGAACTTTCAAGATATTAATCAATCAATTTCATGTAATAAAAAAAACAATTCCTAATCGTTTCTAAATACATTCTTCTGAAATATTCCCATCATTACAATTCTTGAAGAGCAACTTAAAACTGGTATAGGAGAATTATATGAGAGCAATCTTCACAAGTTGGAACAGTTATTTTGAAGAGAAATCTCTCATAGGGACTTAGTAACATCAGTAACATACAATTAATTTAGATACCATGTTTGGGTAGAGAATTACTAACCATTGTGACCCACACAGTGCTTACCTTTACCACAGATGTAGCTACTCTGCACTATTTCTTTGGGGAAACCCTCGTGAACCACACTGACACTTTTCAAGACACTTTGAGGAGCGTAATATTTATTCTCATTGTTTGCGTAAGAAGAGTCTACTTCAGCTGTAATGTTCATCAGGACGTTCATGGCTCTCTTTGGTTTAATTCTGTAACGATATTGAGATATGTATTCATAAACACTCGTAAATAGTTTCCTTATCCTTATTTTTCTGTCTGTCCTATATTTATTTCTGTTTGTCTCGCTGTAAGTAATTTCAGAAAATCTGAAAATACAGAAAAATTGAAATTTATAGAAAAATACGGAAAAATTGAAAATCCAAAATTAGTAAAAAAATAATGAAAATAAAACAAACATCCAGTAAATCAAGAATCCTGAAAATCCGAAAATCTGGAAAAAACAGAAAACCGAAAATCAGGAAAATTCAAACTGAAAAATCAGGGAAGCAGAAAAACTGGAAAAACGAAAATTCATGAAATAACGAAGATTTGGTAATTCGGAAGAACAAAAACAATATTAGGTAATTAACTCATTTTTCTCCAAATTTAGAGAGGATCTTGAGAGGTAAAATAACAAAAAATCTGGAATCTAAGATCTCAATTCAGAAAAAAAAAATCCTCTTTAAAAGAGAGTATAACAGAAGCACAAAATGATGAAAGAATATTGGTTAGGGGAAATTCGGAATTATTGATTAGACTAAACAAAAAAGAATAGTTAGTAACATTAGAAAATAACGTTTATTTGCAAATATATATTTTGGAAAATTATTATGTACCTTACAAAAGCCAGAGAGCTATAGTTTTTAATATGAATTCGTTTAGGTTATCAAACAGGAAAAGTGAATAGAAAAGCTTCCAAGAAAATGTGATCACAATACTCACTCTAATGTCCAAACTGCTCGCCCATTGGCAGGAACCTGTAAAACTTGTGTTGAAGCTTCTGATTGGTCAACAACAACTTTTCCATCTGATTTTACAATTTCTAGACGATCACTTGTGTCCATCATTAGTTTTATCTGATGATGAATTATTATTAATCTCATTATTACTACTGAATATAAAATAATCTGAAGAATATAGATCAATCTGTATTTACTGTAACTTCTCACCGGTAAAATAGTGGTATCGTTGTTGTACACCGTGATTGTGAGGACCATATGTTCTCCCAGCCTTAAAGAAGGTGAACCCTTAGCTTCAACATAGAATGGGTTAAAAGGAGTGATGAGGGTGGAGTCTGAAATACCCACACCTCTTTCAGGGTGAGTACAAACTATCTTGCCTCTGTATTCAGGGATAGCATCCGAAAATTTAAGTTCTTTCGTATACTGTCCATTCGCACTGAAAATCAAAAAATGAAATACTGTTAAAAATAACATCTGCTGTTGGATATGTTGATAAAAAAATGTTTGTTTCCATACTTACTCCACTGAAAATAGTTCCCACAAGAATGTTTCTGATGAATAGTCGTAAGTTTCTTCCTGTTTATATTTAAACAAGCTATTGAAGCCAGGGTTATCATCCGATACATCTCTACCAAAGAAAACTATTTGAGATTCTTCATAAAATCCATCTTTTGGTTTGCTTTGACCTCCATTGTGAGCTGTGAGAGATATATTTTCAAGTTATTTTCAGTTCTTTCTCCATAATTTATTGGTTATACAATATACAGTTAAGAAGGATGTTATCTATGCCTAATTAGACTTGTTCCTTCTTAGTCTTCCTAAGACTAATACCAAGACTTTTTACGCTAAGATTTGATACTTGGACAACCACTGATTGCCTAAATGATGAAAGTAAACATCAAAATACGAAATACTTACATGTAGTTACTTTGCAAGGTCTCGTGGCATATATAGAGTCAGACATGATGAGAATGCCAGCATTCTGTGAGGAGAAATTGTGATAATACACCATCTTTGCACAACTTTAGTATCTAGCAAAGTCAGAAATATTAAATACGGTGAGGAACTAAGTTACGAGTACCAGTTATTCAATTGAAGCTGTTAGAGTAATCTCATATATCTATATTCATATTCATGTTATAGAGTATAGAGTAGTCTGTAAAAACACATATAACTTACATCAAACATCTTGGTGGCATCAACATAGTCTGAGACATAGTTACGCAATGTGTCCTCTGGAAAAAAAATATTTGAAGATCAAGGAAGAGATTCGAAATTTTCGAATTCTTCTATTAGGAATAAAATTAATTAATTAATATGAATAATGTACAAACTACTATGGCGTGAAACAAGTATTTGGACAGAAAGAAAATGTTTATTTCTCAATATTTTGGTATAATACATAAAATAGTACTTTTGCATATTAATATATAGATTGAAATAATTGAAACTTAACATTAAATATCTATAATTTATACAATATTTCTTGAAATGATTAGTGAAATAAGTATTTGACCAGATACAAAATGAAAGGATAATATTTAATTGAGTCTCTTTTGGCACTAATTATACTACTGTCGTTCTATTTCTGTTCACCTGTTCCTGGCAACATCTTACCGGAGTTATTTCCTCTTTTCTATGGCAATAGTCTGTAATTGAGGCAGGTTTGAGGAGAAAATCTGTCTCTTCAAAATTCATCACAAATTTTTAATGGGATTTGAATGTTGTGATTGGCTGGGTATATATATCATCGTGCCTACCATTTCTGAGTTGCCCTCTCTGTATGTTTGGATGAATGTCCTGCTGGAACTTCAATCATCAAAGAATCCCATTCCCTCCACAGACTGTTGCAGGTTATTGTACAAAAACTTCTTGTATTTCTAACATCGATCATTTCTCTTGGTGCTATCCCCCTTGAGGAAAACAGTTTCAGACCATAATACTTCACCCACCATGCTTCACACTATAGGTTAGGTGTTCCTCAAGTCGCCAGACATGGCTTACATCATTATAGCCAATATGATCGATTTCAATCTCAGCTGACCATATCACATTATCAAAGTTAAGAATGTAACACGGCCAGATGAATCAAAAATCAACTGAGAAATGGTTAGAAGATATGCCTAGCCAATCATTAGACTTGAATTGCATTAAAATTTGTGGCAAATTTTGAAGAGACAGAGCAGGCAAGACGCACCTGAAACCTTCACCAATTACAGACTATTGGCATGGGAGAGTGGGCAAATCTCCAGTAAAATATTGCCAGGACCTAGTCAAAAGTTACAGAATAGTTTGACATCAGTAATTAGTACCAACGGCTAGGCCCAATTAAATCGAATACTTCTTTCACAACCTATTTCAAGAAATATTGTAATTTAATAATATATATAATGTAAAAAAAATTATAATTTGTTTGGTATGTGTTTCACCAAAATGCTGAAAAATAAACATTTCTGTTCTTTCCAAGTACTTGTTTCATGTCACTGTGTACTCTTTTAAATTAAAGGTAATATATTTTACCTGTAACAATATATTCTTTCTAAAGAAATTAACTATTAAAATTTTAAATAATCATGTAGATTATTTACTATTAAACTCACTGTCTCCTCTGAGTTTTTCTTTACAGAATTCATAATCATTGACTTGGTTTGCCGTTACTGAATCAGGTTGTAGATCATGTACCCTCTTCATTATTCTGGAGAAGAGTGATGTTGACGTTTCTTCAACATTTACATCTTCAATTCCTAGAAGTAATAGTTGATGATTAGAGAGAAAACTAAACAAATTCTGATATCAAATGACAAATACTGACTACCTATTAGTACTTAATTGTCAGCAGTTCAAATTGAACATCGATAATATAAAACTTTCACCTATTTTAAACAATGTGAACTAAAGCTATATATTCTTCTTACTATTTCAATCTTATTTTCCCTAGAAAATGCTACAAAAACTATTATTTTACTTAATTTAGTTACTTTCTAATTTACCTATGCTGCAGAAAGAATCAGGCTCCGCCTCCACAGATACAGTTGTTGGTTCTCCTCTACGTGGCTTGGCATTAGACCAGGACATTTTGACTTTGTTATTCAGACATTCTTCCATCTTCATATTGTATGAATCCGCCACAATTTCTCCCTCGGGACTCGTGTACCAAATTAAAATCTATTTTGGGACAATTATTTTGTTTCAGCCAAATCATTTGTTAACTTGATAACCTACAAATAAATATTTAAGAAAACATATGCAAAGGGGCAACTTTTCTTACTATATAAAGAGAGTAAAATAAATATTGAAGAAATATGCAATTTCAGCTTCCTTAAATTCGTATATAAATCTTAATTTCTGACATCAAATTACCTTAAATTCAGGAGACATATTGTACAGTACATCCAATGATATTTCCCAACTTCCCCTGTAACCAGATTCACCGCTTGAAGAAGCTTCCATCGGGAACAAAAGATTGATATCAGATGGCAAATCTTTGGCGTCATATACCACTGGAATCACTTCGGAATACCTAATCTTTCCTCTTGAAATTAACTGCAATGAATGATTGAAGGCACTATTTATGAGTGTATAGACAATGGATGAATAAAAGAGATGTAGATATGTAGTAATGCAGTACTATATATGATATCTTCATTTGTATAAAAATGAACAGAATTCTCACCATGACATTGAGGTTAGTCTCAATGATAGTCGGAACAGCGTAAATAATTTTTATTCTCAGTGATTCTACTTTTCTTTTATCAGCTCTGCATTTAATTTCTTGAAAAGAAGAAGGTAGTATTTGAAGGGATGAGTTTGAAGGAGAGTAATAATCTTCAGGGTAGAAATGGTACACTGGGGCGTGCATGTACAACTGCATGGAGTCACCAGACGGATTAGTAACCTCCAGTTTAGGGTGATTTAAAGCAGTCAACTGGAAAGATATGAAACTTTTACAGTATACCAATAAAGTTTTCATTATTAGATGTGCAAAACTAATTTTCAGACTTTCACAACTTGGACTAAACGTAAATTAGATATTATTCCGTATCTTAAATTTTATTGTCTTATGAAGGAATTTTTTAAATCTATGGCTCTAATAATTTCTAACATTTACGGTATATTAGGAATAGCCCAGGCAATAGGGATTTATTCCTGGTATATTCCCTTAACATTCCAAGAAAAAATCCTTCTTGCTTGTGAGGCAGAATTAGTTGTAGGTGAGCAACTTTTTAGTTAGAGAATGATCGAATATAAGTTAAAAATTTAAATCTATTGTATTTTGACTCACTTTCAGTCTTTGGTATTGCATATGTGGTGGAAGAGAAAACTTAAGGTATCCTTCACTGTCGGTGGTTACATTTGCACATTTTCCGCCTGCACACACAGAGATAGGCTCCAAAGAAGCTGGTGTCTCATCATTGTTTGTAACGAAGATCTGTATTTAATCAACATTGAATTTGTTAAAACTAAAATAAATTTTGCAAACAAGTACGATAAATTTTATGATTGTGGTGTTACTAACCCGCATGGCGTAGGGAATTCCTGGTTTTCTATAATGGAACAATCGGGTATTCTCCATTTTAATTGGAACTCTTGAGATGGGAATGGTGATTCTTTTTTCAACTATGTTTTCTGTTCCTTCTTCTAGGACTTGCAGCTTGATATTCACCTTTTCAGCGATGCTATCGTAAGAATTTATTTCCAGCTTTGTGAGATTAATGTTCAAATTCTTGCAGCCGTGAATAGTGTCGTTGAAGTTAAGTTCAGTCAACTCATACACGCCTGCACCAAAACGTCCGCCATTATCAGCACTTCCTACTAGTTGACCTTTCAGCTGAGCCCCAAAGTTATAAGTCGCACAAACCCTTATCATCAAACTAGGTTCTGTTGCTAGAACAGATTTAGGCTGGGATATTTTCACTTTAAATTGAGGAAAATCATAATCCACCACTTCGAATGTTGTGCTAAAATAGGGTTGATACAAACTTTGTAAAACTGATATTGTGTAGTTTCCTATTTCCGGTTTATCTATCAGAGTGAAATCTCTCTGGACCAATCCATTGGTATTGGACACGTAACTCCACTGAGCAATCGCTGTCGAAGAGGGACTTATCAACTCTATTCTGAGGTACTGCAAAAATATATTATTATCAATAAAATGTGATAATATTTATGAATTACTGAAAAAGAATTTCAGCATTTATAATAGTAACTCTTTCATGAGCAACAAAATGTTATCACATTGGTGGTGCAGAAAATAATTTTAAAACTTTCATTAATGTTCATATTGGCCGGACTTCATCTGATTAATTTTCACCGTAAACTTTAATAATTTAATTATAGTTATAATAATAGCTAATATGTATGTACTCACACGACTGTAGTTCACGGCAAGAGTTAATTCATCCAAGCTAACTACTCTGAATTGAACCGTATCTCCTGGCTGAAATACATTATAAAAATACATTTAGTATCCGATTATTTACATTGAAACTTTTAAGACAATATAGGTATATTTGATTACAAACTTTTAAGAAACATTTTCTCGTCGTCGTGAAGTAAACGATTTCAAAATGATCGCCTAAATACAAAATTTCACATCTAAACTACCTACTGCAAAATTTTCATAAAGTTTGTTTAAAAATGAAGTAATTTAACTGAAAATAATATCCATGAAGAGAAAATTTTAAACAAATAAATTAATTTCAAAAACTAACCATAGAAAAAGTTCATAAAGTATAGATTGTTTTGTAAACATAAATGATATAACTTTTAAATCAATCATTCCTTGATGATGAGAAAGCTTTGAACTAATTGTCAATAAAAATAACGTGAAAATAAATGTTACGTCCACTATATGATTAAAAAGGATATTTCATAATCAAAACATTATAATAAAATGTTCATGTTGTACAGTCTGAAATGATGATAAATTGTATAATTTATTCGGCTACCTCATAAAATTAAGATTACAATGTTTTATCAACCTCTGAACAATAACTGTATTTCTTGCAATGCTATAATAGACATTAGTTGCAGGAGGTACAATAATTATTATATTTTGTGAAACTAACCATTACAGTTTATAGTCAGCAATATTTAACAGTTCAAATTTATGAAGTCACATACATCAGCCAAAATTTTTTTTTTTTTTTTTTTTAAGGCCTCTTGCCAGAAGAAGCAAACCACCAAAATTGTATCCCCAGCCATTGAATATATGTATAAGTTTATAAAAACCCTCACATGCTGTTAATAAAAACAAAAATCACAGGAAATGGATACATTTTTGGTGGGCACCCTGTACAATGTACATGTAAAGCTCGTACAGTGGACGATCTTGAAACGGACTCGCATTACACAAGAAAAAAATGATCCATTCTAAGACCCATGCAGCTCCTGCAACGACCTCTTTAAATTAAATAGTTTAACAAATATTTTATTCGTTTACCAGGTATTTAATTACATTGATTACATTCAGTGGTATTACAATTCACAATCAACACTTAATGTATTGTTTTTTCAGATTTTCAGTATTTGATTTTGTTACCCTTTTCCTATACATTTTCTTTGATTAGAAAAGTTCTATAGAAATTGAAAAGAAGTGTGACTATTCTATAATAATTTCTAAATTTTCATGTAACTCATATATTATGATATATATTTAGTTTCTAATATCTTTGTTTTATTTTACCTACCTTATCATTTCTTATCTTTACATGAGTAAGTTATATAATTATTATAAAATTTTCATTAAAATTTTGATTTAATAATAATCGGAGATCAGTTACTTTCGCTAGGGCTTCTTTGAAGTGCTGTAGAAGAAAACTTGCAAAATTTAAATCCCAAACTGAAGTAATTCTGTGATCTTACAGCAACCATGCAGTAACAACAAGATATGTATAACGACCTCTTTATCTGGTACGTATACTTTCGTTGAACGAGCTTTACCTGTATGTATATTATTCATTGAGATCGAATATAATTGCTAAATCACAATGCTTACAATATATACTATGATAATTAGCAGGAAAGTGACCAATATATGTTTGTTGTTCCTTGAATAGTACGTATACTTATTACTTACTCTATACTTTGGTCTTGCTGTTTCTATGAACGTCCGAGGAATGTTCTGCATGAATCTTATCTCACTTGTTTGGTTCACTGTATTACCATTGACTGAGCCAATTATTTCGACATCTCCGTATCTATCAGTGGTAGGTTGCACAGCTATTTTAACGCAGGAGTAAGTCATATCTGAAATATCGTTGTTAAAGGATAAAAAAGATTATATTTTTTTTTTATCTCGTCTAAGACAATATACTGAGTAAAGAATAAAGATATGATTAATTACATCTAGATTTTGTTTTACCATAGGATATGATTTGTTCAAAATATTTGACGCTCGACCAAAATTATATTTGATTACAAAGTTACAACTTCATTGGAAGGACATACAAATAAAAAATCTTTTAAATACTAAAGGAAAGCAAAGAACAAGCTCATTTTAAAATTGCAGCAAATAGAAAAGCAGTTTCCGACAATTTTGTAATGATACTCACATTCATCAAAGGTTAGGTTTTTGAACTCGGACAACAATTCTCTGTCTTTTGCGTCGTAAGGGACTATTTCTTGATATTCGAAGGAGATGCGAGGTGGACTCGAATAATATCTATAAACATTGATAGTCAGAGAGTAGTTGGGATCCAGTACTTCTTTGGTGGAGAGACAGACCTGATTATCGCCACCGGATACCCATTTCTGAGAAATGGTGAACTCGTAATCACTGGAAAAAGATTTCATTATATACCTAAGATGTTAACTAAGGTTTTAAAACAAATTTGAAAGTAAACATACTTCTCATCTTTAAAGTGTGTAACTATACACTAAGAGAAATTCTGATGCACTCAGGTGTTTCGAGTTCACCCTGTGGCTTTGTCTCCAAAGCGATACACTTAAGTGCACCAAACTATAGTTTGGATGTACTTGGGTGTTTCGAAAGATTCAAAGTACATCAGTTAGATGCACTTTAGTGTCTCAAATTATTCTTATAGCTGAGACACTAAAGTGCATCGAACTGATGCACTTTCAAGCTTAAAAGCACATAAGTGACTTGCTTTGGATCTTACAATTTTTACTGATAAAATAAATTTGCAACGGGTCAGATTTATCTGGTTTGCGGTTATTTTTTGTTGGGTTATTCCACTTATACGTAAAATGATGTGAATTCCTCCCTACCGGATAATCTGAATAAATTAAGAGAATGAATAACGCATAGTGTGAATTTTTTGAAAGATAACACTGATATGATAAAAAAAAGAAGTTAGAAAACGGTAACATAAATGTATTGAGAACAATGGGATATAATGATTATTTTTGGTAAACAATATTTTATTTTAGATTTTCATAATATACAAATATTTCTGTATTATAACTAAGTAAACAAACTTTTTTTAACATTCTTTAACAATTACATATCTCGCGCAAGAGCAATTTCACCACCTTCTACTTATGACAACCCTGTAGAAAAACTATTAGGAATATAAAAAAAAACGAAAAATATTGTTATAGCTGATAAAAATCTGCATTAGCTAAAGAAACCCACACGAAGATACGATGGTTCTTGTTAAAGTTATAGTGATTTCAATTTCGTATCCACTTTTTTTTAATCCTACTGTATGTAAATGTTTGATAATAATATACAATTCCATGCATTTTCTATAATTTTGTACGTTATACTGAAGATGATTATTTAGAATTAAAAACTAAAGTTAAGATATGAATTTTGAGATTTTCCATGTTACGATTCCATACATCTTAGACTGAAGTTCAGAGATTTGAATAAGAAAAAACTTGCATGACAATTTGTCACTCAGCATTACCCATTTGCAAGATGGAGACAAAGAGTGACCAGCAGCAGACGGAGCATCTTGAACCACCTATCAGTACAACTGCAGATCTAACGCTGCTGTAGGACCAGATTTAGTACCGCAGTAGAGTCACCTTCCTTGTATACCAATATGACGTCACATCTACTCATCAAGGCCACATTTAAAATCTGAATAAGGTTAAATAAAATAAAATATACACAAGCATGCATGAAAATGTTTAAGAGTTCCTCTTATAATATATATTCAGATTTATGAATGACCAATAGGAATATTAACTTTAGGTGTGAGATAATTTCAGCAAACTTTGCTTAGCAACTCCTAACGACCTTCGGTATGAACTACCTGTGGTATGTACTCTATTTGGTTGAATAAACTATGCTGTTTTATTTATAGCAATAGCAAACAAAGTAGAAATGAATCTAATTTTAGCTGACTTGAATAGTAGACCTTTGTAACATTCTAAGAAATTCATTTATTATTAATTAATAATATCAGTTGCTGAGAGTCTGTAGATGTTTGTTTTTAGAAATTAATTAGTTACCTTTGTGATGTAGTGGAGGAAAACTTTGCCAAATTATATTATTGTACAGTTTCTTCACACACTTTATAAGAAAATTATGCTAATCGTTTTTATTACTCTATTTAGGGAATACATTGTTTCAAATTATCATAAAAATTTAGTCATTAATAACAAAAGGGTGTTTATTCAAGCAGTTCCATTTTAGGTTTGCAAGACACTATATTTTAAAGATTGGTAATTTCATTGTCATCTTTTTCTTCTATTAGAGCTCTTGTGACTCCCTTTACAGCTTTGATAATTTAAAAAAAATAATCAGGGAATTCCAGAAGAAGCTATAAAAAAAACTAAAATCGTCATCATATTTTTAAGCTGCAATAGTTACTAATAGTAAATTGTTAAATTAATGAAACTATATATAAATGTGTCTATTTCTTACTTATTGAATTGTTAATTATTATATTTAAAAGTACATGGATTTTTTATAAAAGAGAGTCATAGTACTGAAAATTGTCTATGGTTATTGCATATCAATTACTCAAAATTTAAACGATGAAATAGAATAATAATAACTTTTCTTTGTATCTACATTCTACACTGAGCATTATTATTTTTATGCATCAAACAACACAGCAACTCTTCAGTAGGATTGTAGGAATAATATTAAATATTTCCAAATATTGAAGTAATTCGCATCTTATAACGCATCTTTCCTAGTAATAGTGGTGCAATAGTGCAAAAACTTGTCAGTGATATCGCATTGAAAAATTTATTCAATATACCTATAGCCTGAGGTAATGTAAAGGAACTATAAAAGATATTTCATGGTTGTAAGTTACACAGAGACAGATAAACAACTCAATTTGATGCACTTGATGGGCTTTTATCCAAAGCGAGACACTTAATTAAATGCACCAACTGTAATTTCGATGCACTTCGGTGTTTCAGCAGCTCGAAAATGTTTCAGTACGATGCACTTTAGTGTCTCAGAATTATAAGTGTACTGAAATTAATCTCATTATTTCAACGAAGAATGATTTGAGAAACTTAAGTGCATTGAACTTAAAACACTTTCAAGCTCTTGAAACACCTGAGTGCATCAAAATTACACACAACTAAAAGTGTCTCGCTTTGGAGACAAAGCTTATAGGGTGAACTCGAAACACATACATGGTGCATCAGAATTTTTTGAGTATAGATGATTGCTGTAATTAGTTCAAAATTTTCAGTCACAAATAATGATATCATAAATCGCATATGGTTTTTTTTCAGTATTTCAATGCAAATAAATAATAGGTTATAACAATTTTGTGAATATATTCCATTTTTAGGATTTCTAAAAATGGCCAAGGAGGATTTGAAAATAGCGTAGGACTTCTGAATTATGAAATACAAAATTAAAGACTATCCAAAATTATGGAAACAATTTAACATAACCTCCCTTTTATAGATTACTATCATATTTAACAATAAAATTAACTGCAAAAGAAAGGCTCCTACTCTTGAAAAGATTAGGGGCCATTCTGAAAGAAAATTGTGAAAAATTAAATATATATTAGGAAAAAGGCATTTTTTACCTAAAGTCACTTAAAATACGGGCTAATGGAAATGAATATTTTACTTCACGACTTCTTTTCCATTTTTATTTCACCGATCGAGTTAATTATGGAATACAAAATATATGGATTCCATTATAATTGAAAAACTCTACTGTATATGTATTTTCAATTTTCGTAATATATGAAACCCAGTCCACAAATCCTACTCAACCAATCTTAATCTATGAAACCTAGTACCTACACGAATCTTACTCTACGAAACCCAGTCCACAAATCTTACTCTACCCCAGCCCACGAATCTTACTCTACGAATTAATCCCATTCTACGAATCCTGCTTTACGAATCCCAGTTCACGAATCTTACTCGATCTACGCATCTCAGTCTACGAATCTTACTCTACGAATCTCACTCTATGAATCTTACTCTATGAATCTCAGACAACGAATTTTACTCGACGAATTTAAGTCTACAAATATTACACCACAAAACTCATTCTACGAATCTTTCTCTGTGAATATCAGTCTACGAATTTTAATCTACGAATCTCAATTCACGAATCTTACCCCATAGTATCTCAGTCAACGAATCTTATTCTACGAATCTCGCAATGTGAATATCAGTCTACGAATCTTACTCTACAATCTCAGTTTACGAATCTTACTCAATGAATCTAAGTCAATGAATCTTACTCTAAGAATTTCAGTCTATGAATCTTGATGTATCGTATTTCGGTCTACGAATCTAACTTTACGAAAATCAGTTAACGAATCTTACTCTACGCATTTCAGTCTATGAATCTTACTGAATACTACACGTAAATACCCACAAAATTACACTGTGTATAAGAATTGTCTCATTAGATAAATGTTTGATAACATATTCGTCCATCAAAATCTGAAGTCAAAGACTACACATAATGAAAGTTGGGAAAGATGGAAAAGTGTGACATAGAGTTTTTAAACTAGTTTCTTATTTTAGTAAGTTAGTATCAATTGTAAACCGCTCGGTAGCACAGTGGTATGAGCGTTCGCCTCACGTTAGTGAGGTCGTACGTTCGGGTCCCGCACTGACTCCGTGGAATTTATGACCTGTGTAAACGATTGGTTACTGGCCAGGATTGAGTCACCTAGCTGGGATTAGGTTAAGGCCGGGATTTAGTACATATGGGCCCACTTGTAGGCCTGAGTGCTGTCTCTTATAGGAGCGTCCCATCAACTTTAATCTTTAGTATCAATTGTCTGAAATTTAAATATTTAAAAACTGACATTATATAATGCATGCAGATCGATATGATTATATAATATGTGTGTCTATCATATTATATATGGTGAAATGTAACTAAAGATGTACAATGTTAATTGATACCACCAATTAATACCTATCCTAACTCAATTATAAGTAATTAATTCTTTCATTAGCTAGATAATTGAATACGAATAAATAAATATCTTTTTTTACAAATTCACTTATGACGCACCTGTAATCTGCTAAAAAAAATTAAGAGAACTTTAAGCTTATAAATCTTATTTACCCAAAAAGATAGTACCTATGAAATAGGGTACAAATTCTAATATGTAAACTTTTGAATTATAACTTTTACATTAAACTGTACTAATATAGTATTATTGTCAACCAGACTATACTGGTTAACATTTTAACACTCTGAATTATTTATCTGCAAGTTTGTGTAATAGCATATATTGGAAGACTAGATTATGACAACTAATATGATATTAGATATTGCAGCCGACACCCAAAATTTTACATACAACAAGCCACTCCTGCACTTTTCTCTCCAAACTTCTCACCTGAGAATCGTTCGTCTCATATCAAGTCCATAGAAATCTTTAATATTCTCTGCACTATTTGTTTCTGATTTGTGCTCTGGTCATCCTAATCTGTAAATTTCAGATAGGTTAATAATATCTTCAATACTTGAAACTTTGTCTTGTAGATTTTAGATTTTCTTAACAATATGGGGGAGCCACAGGCTGCATTATTACTAAAGAAACAATTAGCAGGTGAGTACTACCTATTATATGACGAGGTATCAATCTCAACAATGATGCCTAGGTAGGTATAATTTAGAGAACCGAATCAGCGTGAATCGCGATTCTCACACATGTTATTAATTACTAGATCGATTACATTTGCATATCCTCATTCGATTCAAACGTTTACGTACTACCTAGGTATATCAGTATATGTATACTTTGAAATTTGAATTAGGAATTCTACTTTCAGTTCTCTAGTACCTAGGTACCTAATATATAGTAAGTAGTAGTTAGCCTGTTTAATTTCGAATTGCTTGATTCATCATTCCTAATTTTATAGGGTCACACAGGTAAATTCAACTAAATTGCGGCACTTTAATTTCCAACTGCGGCCATCTCAAGAATTTCTCTAAAGCCTGCTGAACCTAATTCATATTGAAATGTTGCACATAAAAAGAAGCTCAATGCTTGCTATATATTTTTAGTATACCTAATGTGTATTATTTTTTTAGCTACTATTTTTGTTGGTGATTTGTGGTTAAAGGCTGCAGTTAGCTACAGGGCCACAATTTACCTGCTTCACCCTAGTTTTGTTACAGAATTACAGTAAGACTACCTACAGGGCACAGGCTACAGAAACTGTTCAAAAAAAATCCCAGCAGTTCTCTTATTTTTCCTTCTATTCAATAATTCAGACCCAGTCTGGCTCTGCTGTCTTGAGTCTTCAGAAACTGGTAAAGTGTTCATAGAGATCTCTTTCTGTTCACAGTAAAATATAAAAATAATTCTAAAATTGATTGTTAATGTAGGTACCTTAAGTCTTTAAGATAGCTGATAGGGATTAATTTTTAAGTGTTTGTAGCTAAATTAATGTAAATATTGGAATTTATTCATAATTGTTCATAGAGAATATCCCAAATATCTCTCATATTCTGCAGACCCATTCTGGAAAAAGTGGTCTTTTCTGATGGATTAATTACTCTGTTGGAGTTTTGCTGCTTTTGCAAACCTTAAAATACAGTAATAAATTAATGGGAACTTTACAATCCGCAGCATTTAGGCTTTAGCCTCTAAAATTCATCTGTTAGCCTAAGGTTTTTTCCAGAGTGGCTGCAAGCCAGCAGTCTGCAGACTGGGTTCAAACTGTTCTCAAATCTCTCCTACCTATGTGCTATGTTTTCAAAGTAAATTAGTATGGCTTGTAAACTCTCCATTTGTCTCTCTGAAATCACCAAATTTCTCTCCAAAATATTGAAATCTTAAATTCTCTCCTAAATAACATTGTAGCATAAGCATAGGAGAAAAATAGATATTCTTTGCCATTTGCAATTGAAGGGCTCAAAATAACTCAAAAACTTGCCATTAAAATGACGAGTGTGGACATGCCCAATTACCTGGCAGGCTTCCAGTCTGCAGAATGTGTCTCTTCTTCCGCAGAGATTTTATTTTGAGAGAGAGCTATTCTCTTACTCGCAGCAGCAGATTCAGAATCTCCCGCATCTAAATTAATGGTAACATAGGATTTAATTCAAAATCTCCCGCAGCAAAATTAATGGTAACATAGGAATTAATTCAAGATCTCCCGCAGAGATCTCCAATTTCTAAAATTCTATCAAAAACTCCCGCAGAGAGTCTTGGAAAAATGTTCCATATTCTGCAGACTGGGCAGGCTTACTGCACCAGTCTGAAAAGTATAGCAGGATTTGTGGATTAATCCTGCACCCAAGTCCTATTTAATTCCTATCTTCCCATGTTATTAGCTGCACCCAAATCACAATTTCTGTAAAAAATCCTGTGTCTGAGGTGACCTTCTTTTCAGACTGGTTACTGCACACAGTCCACTTTCCCCACTCCCAGACTCTTCCAAGATTTTAATTTGAACTTTTGAACTAAAGTTAATCTAAGGCTCTTCACTGCAGATTTTTTTTTTAATTATTTTGTATCAACTGAATTGCTCTCTGTCTCTGAAAAAACATCAAAATCAAATTTAGAATCAACTCGCCTAAGCTTAAAGTTACAGTACTACCTACCTACAAATTACTATAATTATAAAAAGGAGAACTATTGAAAAAATAAAAATCATTTAAAATGTTTTTTAAAATTTTTCTATTAATCAAACGTTTCGGATTATAAAAAATCCATCATCAGTGGTATACAATTGTGAAACTTTATGTAAAAATATAACATGGTTAAAATTGATTTGAAAACTAAGCAATGTTTAAAATGGGAAACTTTATTAAAACATAATAGGTCTTAAAACACATTTATAAAATAATTCTAGTTAAAGCATTAAAATATAAATAATTAAAACTAGATTTAACTAGAATTATTTTATAAATGTGTTTAAAGACCTATTATGTTTTAATAAAGTTTCTCATTTTAAACATTGCTTAGTTTTCAAATCAATTTTAATCATGTTATATTTTACCACTGATAGATTTTTTATAATCCGAAATGTTTGATTAATAGAAAATTTTAAAAAACATTTTAAATGATTTTTATTTTTTCAATATTTCTCCTTTTTATAATTAGACTTAGACTCCCAAGGAACAAACCAATTTCAACCAAATTACTATATATATAAGAATATGTTGGTTTAAGCCAATTAATTGGCTTACATTTCAAAAGATCAAATTTCAGATACATATAATTGTTTTACTTTTTTAAATTAATTCCTATGTTCCCATGTTAATTTTGACTTGAAATCTTCATAAATGAGCCAAAATTGGCTTGGCTTGTGTAAATATTATAGACTATAGTTCTAGCTTGTCTGCAGTGCGTACAGTAGGCAGTGGTAGACTGGTAGGTGAAGGGGTGACTAGGATTGCATCCTCTCATCCAGATCCCATTCCCTAGATGTGGTGTGAGAGTTAATTTGGGAGAAATCAAATCACCCACTGCACTCTACTTAACTACTTCTAGGTTCCAATAGGAAATCAGTGCCACACTGACTTTTGTATGAAGAGAATGAGTCACTGGTCAAGTGACACTCATCCTTCCAGGAGACTTGATTGTAGAGATATTTCAATCTCTTGATTGAAATTGACACTCTAAATCATGTGATTGACATCTAAATCATGTGATTGACATCTAAATCATGTGATTGACATCTAAATCATGTGATTGACATCTAAATCACTGTCTGTTTTTGTTATAGAGACTTAGCAGAACTTGTTTGAAAGAGAAAGATGTGCTCTATAATACATCTAAAGTTTTTTTAGATATCTGAATTAGAAAAAAATATAGCCAAAAGAATTTGAAAAATAGGGTCTTCAAAAAAAATTCAAATATAATTTCTAAAACATATCTTTCAATTTCAAATATTGTTATATTGTGAAACCACTCTTTATCAAATGAATCCTATCTCTTCTCTCAAAGTGTAATTGTGAAGCTGATATAAAGCATTTAAGTTACTCCTAAAATATTAGTTTTATATTTTAAAAAAAACTCATTTTCTCTTAGCTGTAGCCAAATTTTTGCACAAACAAACATTTTCTTTTGCCCTGTTCTACATTTATGCCAAATTTTAGAATTCTCAGATTAGTAATAAAGAAAAAAAAATTGAAGGGTATTGATCCACTTAACAATCTAATCTAATTCATTGCAGCCAATAGCTACAACCAATTCAAATATTTTCTTCAAGCTGTCATCATTTGAGCAAAACTTTGTTCATCTTAAATAAATTAAACTATTAGATAATGATGATTTCACTCGTATGCAGAATATGCCATTAGTCTATTAGTGTGAAATTATGAAATTATTTTTGATTATGGCCAGCCTAGGTATTGGATTTCATTCAACTATGTTGGGTTGATCATTAGTCAACTTCCCCTTCATAGTGATTCATGAGTAATTCTGATAATTTAACTTTGCCACCCTGTGTGATGGATGAGGTTACCCTGTTAAGATCATTGCTTTCATTTGAGTTGGCCAATATAGGGTTAGAACTATATACAGTTGGCTGAATTTGGAGAATTTAGTTCAGATGGAGGCAGTTCAGTAAGAGAGTTGGTGGTAAATCTGCTGACATCTTGGCTGACTGACTGTTCATCTTTCAAAATATATATTTTTTCAATTCCTTGGCCTTGCAAATAAATTCAATTTACTAAAAAAAACTTTTCTTTTCTCTCTTTCAGAATTGAACAAAAATCCAGTTGAGGGTTTCTCTGCTGGCTTAATTGATGACATAGACATATTCAAATGGGAAGTCCTGATCATTGGCCCTCCTGATACTCTCTAGTAAGTCTCGGAATTTTCTCTTCTAGGGTACTGAACTGATTATTAAATGGAAATATTACAATAAGCATCATTATTGCTAACTAGGATGGTTAATGACATCAAAAGATATTGATTGTTTAGAAGATAATGATATCTACACAATGAATTTGTTTTAGTTATAAACCTTCATTATTGATTGTTTATAATACTGATTGGTAATTGAATTGGTTCATTACCCTTTATAAAGTTTAAGTATATAATCATTAGCTATAACCTAATATTTTCAGAACCTCTTCATAAGTAGTTAGTTAATATGAAATGATCAATACTTAATTAACTTAGAAAAGAGTTAGAGTATTGTATTTGTCATTGTCTTGCTGCTAACACACGACCATAAATGATACATTGTATTTTTAGATTTAATACTAGTTAATTCAATTCATATGTGTGAATATGTAATCACATATTCACTTAGTGGTTTTGATTTATTTATCATATTGCCACTTACAACTCGCCAGCTATTGAATATTTCTACATAATTCAAATGATTTTTTTTCATTACAGTGAAGGTGGATTCTTCAAAGCTCATTTAATTTTCCCTAAAGAGTATCCCCTCAGACCTCCCAAGATGAAGTTTATCACAGAAATATGGCATCCTAATAGTGAGTAGAATGCTAGCACTGCTTTTCACTATAAACCTATTGAGAGATTTTCTCCCTGAGGAATGATTAATCGATCATATAAATAATGAAATACAATATTAATCATACACAAATTAATTATATCTATTTGCTTAATATTTGTTCATTTTCTCTCCAATTGATTAAAAACATATTCTTAACAAAAATTCAATAAGTTATATTTATTTTTATTGTCAAATTGCCAATTTTAAACTTGCTTTATGAACAATATATTTATTTTTAAATGGGAAAGTTCTAACATTCACGTGTTCATTTCAAGTTGACAAAACCGGAGAGGTGTGTATCAGTATCCTGCACGAGCCTGGCGATGACAAATATGGTTATGAGAAAGCTTCAGAGCGTTGGCTGCCTGTGCACACAGTAGAGACAATCCTAGTGTCTGTCATCAGCATGCTGGCTGACCCAAATGATGAGAGTCCAGCTAATGTAGATGCAGCGGTGAGTAAACAACTGTTAGATGCTGTCTGATAGAGCTTCTTTCCACTACGGTCAGAATAGACGTCTGTGGATTGTTAAAAATGAAATGTGATTGAGGTTTGCAATAGCTTTTAGCTAGCAGAGTTATTATGTCGATACTTAATAACATTCCTTCAAATTCATTAGGAACAATACTAGCAAGAAGCTGATTGTGATACTCTGTATAAAATATATTGATGATCTGAAAAATTTAACTAACATAGAAAAAATTATTTAATTTTCGGTGACAAAATTTCTCACTGTATCAAATAACAAATGGTGAAGCAGGTTCATTTTCTATAATAGCTCTATCAATATTGTTCATCTGTATTCCGTTTGTAACAAATGGTTACTCATTTAATAAAATAGTACTTAATTTTTTTATTAGGTCAAGGATAATTCTTTGTGCCATATTTTGTTAGAATTAGAACTTTAGCTAATGAATGCATATCACCCATTATTGTAAATAGTCTAATTTTGATTTCATTTGATAGGGTAACCTGGTCTCAGTGTGCAGAAAGTAGCTACTGTAACTATATTAATTGTGAAATGCAATTACTGAGCCTATTTTTTCTTTTACAGAAAGACTGGAGGGAGGACTATACTACTTTTAAGAAGAAAGTTGCCAGGGATGTTCGAAGAAGCCAAGAGCTCTAAGAACTTAGGAGAAATATGGAAATTGATTCAATTCATGGAAATGTTCACTTGGATAGTAAATAATGATAGAACTTAAAAACAATATGTGTTAATTTGCATGATTAGAACCTTTGTGTTCCTTTGAAAGACTGATGATAAAATCTAATTAGTTAAGTATTTCAATTGAACATAGCTGAGAAGTTGATGGTAGATAAAGATGTGCTGGTCCCTTGGATATAATATGCGAGAGTTAGGGGCAGCAAATACTGTGATCTATGGTAGTGTTCACACAACACAAACCTCCATTTTCACCATTTTACCACGTACTCTTAAGTTGTCTAATTTGTATAAGACTCTTCACCGTGTAGATTTGCTGCTCTTATTGGTTTCCTATTTTCTATATCGGAGCATGTTAATGTCCTGTTCTCAGTTTTAACCTCTGCATCTTTAAAATAATCATGAAAAGGTCACCATTATAGAGCGTCTACCAGATCAATGATACTATAACTAAGTTAGTTTTTCCTTTGAATTTGTAGTGCTGTGTTTGCTCACTGTTTTAACTATTAAATGTATTTAATTCATATCTATTTTCCTTGAAATTGTGAACATGATATACAATAGTTGCAGCATTCCTTTCCAGTTGGGAGGAAGGATTTAAACTACACTGGTAGTTTATTTGAAGAGGGTATTTATACTTTGCAAGTTGACAAACCAATACATTGTTTTTCTTGTCTTCTCAAGAGTTTAAACTGAAATGAAAGAAAAGAAAATTGCCAACAAAGAGTATAACTGCGCTCCTTAATATTTCTCAATATAATAACTGATAACCAACTGGTAGTGTTGACTAAGTACTGAGCTCGGTAGCTCTATTTTAGGTGGTAGTCTATTTGTATCGCGATAAGTAGTTCTACTAAAGTGACCGGTAACATTCGGAGTTTCTCTCATCCTATTACAATTGGATATTACTCTATTGTGTACTCAGATAGCATCATATCTCAGGAGATATGCATGGATTTAAAAAGTGGATGAGCCATTCAATAATTTCAGTTTTGGAACTTAAACCAACTAAATACATTTTCGTCTTAAGTTCAGTGTGATTAGCTTTTCCAAAATGAATAATCAATATATTAGGCCTAGGGAGTTGAACATCTGCTTAGGAACCAAAGACCACTAACATCAAACTGAAATTAAATGCTAAGTACCTTTAAGAAGTCTTGAAAGAAAGTAGCCCTCAAGAAAAGTCATCTGAAACAATGTACTTGGTAGTAGTCGATTGCCAAAATGTAACTAAAAAAGTTTCGAAACCCGGTGAAAGCGGCACTAATTCGTAATTTCCCATCTAATTGTGCGAAGAGTTAAAATCTATGAAAAAATCTTACCATCTCAAAAATCTAAAGACTTCTTAGTTTTAGAGCAATAACCCCTAGTGTTATTCTCTTAAAACTGTAGGTAGCATTAAAATAGAAAAAAATATTCAAATTAGAACAGTTCAGGGCCCAATGAACGTATTTTTTCATTATCCACTCTGTCCTTGTCTTGAGCCTACGGGCCAAGACTCTGCTACCAAAGGCAATATTGAAGACAAAAGATACTGCTTATAATACCTGATCAACTGAAAAATGTATTTAGACTTACCATAGACTATTTGTTGAAAAATTGAACAGCCTCAAATAGTTAATACAAGGAAGTTTAAAAAGAAACTAGTCTCCACTTAAAATAGAAAATACACGTTGAAGCTTGTTCACACGCATCCTTGACGGTGTCCTCTCAGGGTGACGTGCCAGTTGTCCGACAGTTACATCTTTCTGTGTTATTTTTTGATTAAAATAAAAAGTATGATTAAATAGGTATACTAAATTAGTACCTAATCTAAATAATGAAATAATTTTTCACTTCTTTCATTTTTTAAATTTTATATTACTCTATTTCTAATATTAATTTATGATGCAATCCCTCATTTGATTTCATCATTCAAAGTTGTTTGTTGTACTGCACACTTCAAAAGTGTCGGGACTACTGAATAGTAACCTCCTCTCAGTACTTTTGTAGCACTTTGAAAATATGGTACCGAGCCTGACTTGTGTAAACGTGTCTGTTTCAAAGGTCCTCTCCAGGCTCCGGAAAAAAATGAGTTTATTACATAATATAATAGAACTAAGGTATACGATAAAAATAATATTATTAATCATTATTCCGCATAAACGATCATTATTCCGCAAACCGCATACAATTCGGTTCAGTATATATTTTATTTGCTTTTAAAGTTTTTTAATACTCTGTGAGAAACAATTGAGCGAATCACTAACCTGACGCCGAAAAAGAAGATTGTACACTCTTTGTTTTGATTTCAAATTTAGATTTTTAAACATACAATACGTTTTTGGCCTTCTTTTAAGATAGTAATTGTTTCTAAAAGTATATAAACGTTTCTGTAATAAGTTAATCCAAATTTAAACCTTTAAACGAATAATATAGATTTATTAAACCAAATACCTAGTTGACAATCAAAACAAATGGTGTACATTCTTCAGACTGAAAATTAGAAAGTCTGAAGTAAAATAGGTTTTGTAGAGTTTGGATTTTAAAAAACTTTAAAAGCATATAAAATTAATAATCTGCTACCAAATTTTATGGGGTTTGCAATAAAATGATAAACCTTAGCCTCGTTGATTTAAGTAATAAAAAAATTTGCTTGGAGAGGACCTTTAAAGGTCCCCTCCAAGCAAATATTTTTATTGCTTTATTCGACGAGGCTAATGTTTCTTATCATTTTGCTGCAAACCGCATCGAATTTGGTAGCATATTTTTAATTTTATATGCTTTTAAAGATTTTTATAATCAAAACTCTACAAAACCTATTTTACTTCCGACTTACTAATTTAAGAAATTTTCAGCCTGAAGAAAAAGAATATACACCATTTGTTTTGATTGTCAACTAGGTATTAGGTTTAATAAATCTATTTAATATTGGTGTAAAGGTATAAAATTGAATGAACTTATAATAGAAACGTTTATATACTTTAGGAAACAATTAATATCTAAAATAATTAAAATAAAAGCCGAAAACGCATGGTTTGTTTATAAAATTCAAATTTGTAATCATAACAAAGAGTGTACAATCTACTTCTTGAGCATCAGATTAGTGATTCGCTCAATTGTTGCTCACAAAGTATTAAAAAACTTTAAAAACTAATTTTATAATATATACTGAACCGAATTGTATCCGGTTTGCAGAATAATGATCGTAGACCTTAGTTCTATAATACTATTTTATAAACTCATTTTTTTCCCGGAGCCTGGAGAGGACCTTTAAAGTAACTTCATATATTTTTTTCAACTGACAAGAAGCACTAGACAACACTGATGTTCGTGAAGAAACTTCTAAGGGTCTCCTCCGCTGTAAATTAATTTTTTCTAGAAATACTTTAAATTTAGTAAGGTTACCTATGTAACATATCACAGTGAACATAAATGAAATTGATAAAGTATTTGCTTCATAATTGAAATTGTCAGACATTTCTATTAGATTGAATGGAAGATCCAGAACGAAATAAGGGAGCTTTAGCCAGTGCTATCGTAATTTTTATGGTAATTAGGTATTTAATGTGCCTAATTATTTTAGGGTAACGGTATAGGTAGCCATCTATAACATGTCTAAAAGCTTTATCATAGTTTTGAATAATTCATAGATATTTTGATCATTTTCTCTACTTGAAATTCAGAGGGTAGAAGCAAAAGCACCAGAACAAATTAAATTGCAATAAAAAATATGAAACCCCAAATTTGAAATGGTTTGCAGTTTCATATTCATTATTCTTAGTTCTAATAAATAGGTAAAATATTAGAGTGGAGGGACCTTTAAAATCTGGGATAAAAGATTTAATTCTTTTAACTGCTGAATCTAAGTAGCAAGTTATATATTATTGAAAGAATAGAAGCAATCTTCAGTAAAATTCCATTTTTTATTACAAAACAAAAATACATTGATTCAAAAACTTCATCTGTGAAGATTTTGAAAACATGTCCATTATCTTCCTTTCGTTAGCTACTCTGTCATAAACTTGAATAATTTCAAAGGAACCCAAACATTAATTCATCCCTTACATTATGCCTGAAGATTATTAGCCAAATTTCAATAGACAAATACCAGATATATATTTCTACTGTCATGAGTTTACTCTGATTTTCACTATTATATATCAAGAATATAGGTATATATAAGTCCATTATTAAATAACATCACAACTTATAGATACATCATAAGTCCCCCAACTCATGACTAAATATCACATATAATATAGAGCTAATCTTCTACTTCATTTACATTATCAACAATATTTTACATTTAAAGGATACTAGAAAAATTTAGTTGATGTGAAAAATTACTTATTCCCAGTAATCATAAATTACTATTGTCCATCAAACTGCAGGTACCCACAATGGAAGTGAATAAATAATATGTAAAAAGAAAACTACTGAAATAATTAAAATCAACTAGTTTTCTTTCTTGAGTTACTGAAAATTTATGGGATTGTTTCATTTGATTAATTTATAAGCACTAAATTAGTACATAATTCAAAATGTAATAAGGCAAAGAAAATAGTAGCCAATTATAAAAAAGACTCAAATAAAAATTGTATAAGAGATAAATTACCACAAATACATATTTAACCACCAACTAATTATTATCATCAAAGATCTCCCAATATTCTAAGAAAATTTGTTATTTATGATGAGAAATATGTAAAAAACTTTCAAAATGGTTACCTGGTGACAGTATATATAATAGATGACTTAATTTCTCATTAGAAGCAAACATTCGAGGATGACGTAGAGACAGATAGACACTTATCTATCCGAATAGTAATTTCAATGGCAATGAATACAGTTTTACATAATCTTATCTTACTATTAAAAAGAAATCAAAAGGAAAGGAAGAAAATGATGAAACAATCATCAAAAATTAAAATAATAAATCAACACATTAATTATTTATGAAAATTACATTTCACAAGGTGGTAGTTGTTGTTCACTGTAGCTCACAAGGCATCCCCACTTCATTCAGGTCTTCATCATCATCCTCTTCCCCTTCATCACTATTGTTGAGATCTTCTTCAATATCATTTCCATGGAAGTTCTGAAAAGAAACAAAGTGAATGGAACTTCTTTCTCTAAACTTTAATTCCAGTCTCACAATTGGTTAATAATTGAATTAAATACAAAATTAACATTTGCTTCAAAAAATTCTAGGCATATTAAGGACATAAAGGTGAAACCTATCAATATTCAGTGGCAGTAGTGTCAAAATAAATTTTCACAACCCATTGGCAATAAATCTATTCAGATGATTTAATTAAGCAACATTAGTAATGTATAGCTATTTGTTACTCTTAGAAATGTCTTTGTAAGATAGAAAATTAAAAAGGATGCCATGAATAGGTATGCTTACAAGTGAGCGATCATGTTTGTTGTCAAATGACAATGATTAGGCACATACTGTAAATCGAATTAAAAAGTAAAATAATCCTACACACGTAGGGTTTTTTAAGTCTTTTACCAGACTTTTTGCTAAGCTCTTCCTACTTTTTCCACGAGAATTAGAGAAAAACGATAAAATTATTATTTATTTTAGTTGGTATCCATGATACCTGCAGGTATCATGGATACCAACTAAAATAAATAATAATCAGCTAACTAGAACAGAGATTAAGCTATGGAGCCTTGAATTAATTAGCTCTTCAAATAAACACGTGACAATACAATGGCACTATATTTCTAATGACTGGGATATGAACTGCATCGAGATAGAAAAAAAAATCATTTCATGAAATATTCATACTTCAGATGCATATAAAATTTATATATACCTAGTAGCTACCTACAATGATATGCAAACAAAAAATCGAAACATTTCTACTACCTCTTTAAACTCATGGTGACATTAGTCACATGTCTTATGGTAGTTCAATATGTACAGAATACTACAAATAATAGTAAATGAAGTCAAAGAGCTGGAGCATATATTTAAGAACTAGTACTTTCATTTAAATATAGATCTAACGAAACACTGTCAGCTAGGAAAGTAACTAAAAAGGAACTTCAACGGATTTAACTCACTCTCATCCGCTGGAATATCTCTAACATGTTATTGGCAATGAATGGAGAGTACAAGTAGGTACGGCGGCTTCTCAATTTGTTCAAGTTTGAGGTGATAATCTGGAAAAGAATATACACACTTACAATATTATATGTAGAAGGTATTCTAGGGCTATCACTTCAATTACTTATACAACTCTTACCTTGGTGATGTTGCTCAAATCAGGAGGAGAAGTTTTCAATGGTAGCCAGACTTTAACATCAGAATCGAGTCCTGAGGAGGCCAGTACAGGTAGATGTGGGTGCCACTCCAGTACATTCACTACTCCGCATGCATCTCCTCTCATACAATTAACTATCGCCTCCGTTTCTCTGTCCCAAATGAATATATTGCCACAGTCACTACCTGACATTATAAACCTGCTATCAGGACCAAACATGTTAACTCCTTTGATAGTGGCACTATTCTTGTGGCCAGAATATCTCTTGATTGGAGCACTACTGTCAGGCAACTTAGTATCAAATAAGAAGATGTCATCTTCATTATAGGAAGCACAAATTGCATCTCCATTGTTGCTATAAACGGCACAAGTAACACTGGAGGAACTTTTGCGAGCTATAAGATCATCAGCAGCATACTTTAGTACGGGGGGTGTTATCACAGATGTAATACGCCTATCATAGACACAAACGAACTTATCTTGCCCACTAACACAGTACTGATGTTCGTTGACAGGATTGTTGTGTAAACTATATAATGGCACTTTTCTGCCCTCTGAATTCATATTTACAGCAATGGTTTTTGAATTTTTAGCTCTTATATCAGATTCCTTAACTTCACCTCCTTCACCCGCAGATAGAACAACACTAGGATTGAATTCAGAGAGTCCTAACTTGTGACAAGCAGAACCGTGCTTTGCCAGTACTGATATGGATTTCATATTACCATCTGGGGTTAAAATGCCATGCCTGACCTGACCATCTCTAGAACTGGTTACAATATCTCCGTCACCACCTGGGAAGAACTTGCATTGGAAAACATTTGTTTTGTGTCCAGTTGTAAAAGAAGATATAAGTTTATTCTTATTCCAGTTCCAGAGACCAACTTTTAGATCATCAGAGCCACTCAGAAGAAGAGAGCCACTTTCATTGAAACCAACAGCATTCACACATCCCCTATGGTGCTTCAGTTTATGTAATACTTCTAATCTTTCAACTACATGCAATGAATTATAAAACTTATCAGAAAATTGTAACCCAAATCGAGATTGTCCACCACCGGGTATTCTTTTACCTATAACACCTAATCCTCCATATTGCCTGTTAAGAAGCTCCCTGGTAATATTGAATGTATGTTTGGGCCTCGCTTTTATATTTATACTCTCGACTTTCTCTTTTATTTGATTTGGAATATCCTGATCATCATTTTCAACATCACTATCGGAGTCTTCTTCTTCAGAGCTCTCCTCAGAAGAATTGCTGCTAACAGATCTTCCACGCAAGAAATTCCTCAACCGTCTACCTGTTCTTTCTCTATCAGAAAATTCCACATCATACTCTTCAGCTGAAGAAGCATTTGATGCACTATCATTGAGAGGACTGCTTCTATTCTCCTCAGCATTTTCACCTGTAAATAATAAATGAAATAAAGAGCAAATATTACAAAAAAGTTAAAATTAGCAAAAAACATCATTATCAAGCTTAAATTGATTAGCTACTTACCACCTGTAAGTTCACTAGCAGAATGGTTTTCCTCTTCATTTTCATTCTCAGAATCAGAACTTTCCACTGTTCGAATTCTATACCTCCTTCTAGTTGGTTGGCTAGAGTTTGCTGAACTTGTGGATGGATTTCCCTGATCAGCAACATCCATATTTGAAGAAGCTGTGGTGCCTAAACCTCCATCCTCTGATTTCTTGGATTCATCTTCTAGGTCACCTGAACTAGAACAGGCACATTTCATAGAGGATTCCTGAACACTTTTTACATCTGATGAACTTTTATCACTTTTCAATTCAGGTTTGGATTTGGTAGGAGTGAATCTGTTCTTTCTCTTCTTTTTCGTGCTTTCATTACTATCATTATCTGAACTTTCATAGGACATGGCTTCACAATCACTCTGTGTCTGAAAAATAAACAGAGAAATAGGCTAGGATACAGCTAACTTATCATTACCTACAACTTAATTTTAGCACCTTTAGCACCCAAGATATATCGCAACCCCCAATTTTTTTTTTGATAAATCAATATTACATAGCTAGATTGTATGAAAGAATGTTAAAAAAATAACTTTTTAATTTTTCTAAAGTCTTATGTCCTTAAGGAAGAACATTGGGTGGTTCAAAATATAATATCATTGTATCACAGCCTACATTTATTTGTGTGTTTCTTATTGCTACTTGCTAGAATATGATGAATGAAATTAAAAATTATTTAACGTTATTTAAAATGTCCTCCCAAAACAACAGTATTCCTTAAAGGGTTAACGTTGATAAGCATTTCAATATATCAGAAAATCAATCAGTAGTTACCTCTCTGTCTCTCTTTCTACCTGTTGACGGGGAAGACCCTTCCAAAGGTTTCACATCTTTAGAAGAGCCAGCACTATTATCATCATCCATGTCTTTCATTTTATTAATTTACTTCAAATGAACAATAAGTGAATCTGTAAGTAATATTAAATGATCATTGGATAACAAGAGAAAGAAATAACTTAATAATATTTTTTTTTTAATATAGCTAACTAATTCCAAGTAGCTACCCATATTTAAAAAATTACATATTTATGATTTTAAGAAGGCCTCCAATCAGGAATTCCAATTTTATAATATGGCATAACTCTATACATATAGATAAAAAACACAAAGATATTTGACAAACATTACACACTTACCTCTAACTGATCAAAGCAAGCTGAGCTCACCTCAAACACAAGATATAACTTTTATCTACATCAAGTTTGATTTCATTTACACATAGCCAGTGATGAATTCTAGACAAATTATCATTAATAGTAAATTGAATGTCATAGACAGATTGGCAGAGGGAAGCTGCAGGAACTATGGAGTACAGTCTGCCAAAAGATGCGTGAAGATTATCCTGAAACTGCCGAGGCCTTGAAATTGGCCTTCTGTAATATCCATCAACAATTTTCCATTTAATTCCTGTGTTCACATGTAGATAATTATTGGAGAGTATTTTGAGATTTTTGGCCATTACGGAGAAAATTTTTAAAATCTATGGAGACAAATTGCCCCAAAAATTAAATATCTGGAGACTAATTGTGTATACTTTGCAGACTGGTATGGAGTCATCAGTAAATATATTGAAGGTGAAAAATGGAGACTGGAAAGTGAAAAAAAATTTGTTTTTAATGGAAAAATAATGTCTTATAAAATAAAAAAAATAACAGTGGCCTTGATGTACTACATCTCCCATCTTAGTCAATGGCCTCATCAAAACTGCCAGGCCCTTCTCTCATTCACACATGTCCAACAGTGCTGTTCTTTTCCACATTTTGAACAAGTTACCTAAAAGTAGATTTTTATATTTGTGCCAAATAAAAAGTGAACAGGTCATTAGATTCTTTCATTTTTGGTATAATTGATACAGTTTCTCTTATGAAAATAAAAAATAAACAATTAATTCTGAAGGGATAAATTTGCATATAATCCAATAAAATTAGTTTCTCTCACATGAATCACATCAGTTATGCTTTATGTGAATGCTTCATGATTAGTTTACGAGTAATGTACTGGTTATTGCACATTTTACAACTTTTCACCTCTTCTAACTACAAAGTTGCCAAGTTTCAAAGAATGACAGCACAGTCACCGGTGTTGTGAGAAAATGAATTTGTCTCCAAGTTTGCTGAACTCAGCCCCCATTGCCACATTTGATGATTCAAGATATTTAAAAAAGCTACTTCCCTGCTGTCTCCCTGTGATTTCTTATTTCAACTGTTTTTTTAAATTAAGAATTTTTTCCAAGTATTGTGACTACAGATTAAGCTAGTTCTATTCTCTCTCACCCCTTTGTTCATTCAAGAAAAGATATGGATTATTTATAGACACTCGTCCAAAAAATTGACAGTGAAGAGAAATGCATAAAATATTAAAACAAGAGGCAATGAGGAACTAATCGTGAGATACTTGAACAGCTAGCTAGATTGCTATTTAGCCGAGTTTCCTTTGGCGCAGGGCTGTGGAATCTGAGTCGAAGCTTTTTTTAGTGGAGTCGGAGTCAGGAGTCAAAAATTTGTACCGACTCCAAGCTATAGATACAAGTCAAAAATATTTAGATCCATTTTATTTGTTGATCATCATGTTAAATATCTCGTAAGAACTAATAACTGCTCATAGATATGAATTAAATGAATATTTGAAGTCTAAACATTCAAATGAGTCAATATTGCTTATTAAAATACTGTAAAACTGTTTGTTGCAGTCGGAGAAATTCTTTATAAAGGAGCCGGAGTCGATAAATTCAAAATAAAGGAGTCTGAGTTGGAGACATTTTATGTACCGACTCCGCTGCCCTGCTTTGGCATTAATCATCTTAAAATATATAGGGTGATAATGTATTTAAAGCAATTCATTTGCTGAATTTTAATTATTATATCCACCAACATAATAGTAAAAAATCACGTTTCAATAAATTTAGGTCCTTTAATACATTTGTTTCAATAAAATCAGTATCCAAAATACATGGAGAACAAATATTATTTTTATTAAAATGGAAGTTGCAGGGAAATAACAGGCAAGTACCAAAAAAAGGAATTTAACTCTCAGGTCACCAGGTGAAGATTTTTGACTTGAAAATGTCATTAAACTTTTTAATCTGATGCAGGTGCTTCTTCTATTGAGACTATTTTATGAATAATTTTTCTTTGAGAACAGTTCACCAGTTCCTACAGTTTGGTTAGTGATATATTACCATTAATTTTAGGTTAGGAAAGGGAAAAATGGAGGATTAACAAAAGTTAGGGAAAATATTCCAGTCTGAAGAGTATAGAAGGATTTGTGGATTAATCCCACACCCAAGTCCTATTTAATTCCTATGTTCCTATGTTATTTGCAGATTTGCTGCACCCAAATCCCAATTTCTGTAAATAATCCTGGGTCTGTGGAGACCTTCCTTTCAGACTGGATTTCTGTGAAAATCCTGGCTCAGAGGAGACCTTCTTTTCAGACTGGAAAATATTGAGATGTTTTCAAGATTTTGAAAAAATCAGAGGAGAGCTCTGTGCACCAAATGTCCAAATCCAGACTGGGGCCAGGTAATAAACCATGTCCTTTCTCACAATTTTATTGGCGATTTAATGACAGCTGTTTTGAGCCCTTCAATTGTAAATGGAAAGAAATATCTGATTTTTCCTATGCTTATGCTATAATGTTATTTTTAATTTTGGTCAGGTGATAGTTAGTTAGTTAGTTGTATCCAGAATTCATGGTGCTTCAGCGACGTGGCCATTTCGCACCGCAGATCATTCATTCTTCAGGTTCTCCCTCCCTTATATACGTCTGATGTCAATATTACAGTCTCTCAAGAAGTTAACTAGTCCACCAATGTCAAATACAGCCCCCTCCTTTTCACCCAAAACATTTCTCAAAATCTCTCTGTGACTATTCAAGCCAACAGTAGTAGGGAAGTATCTTCTTCTAGATTCGAGATGGTTAGGACATTCAGCTAAGAAATGTTTCACTGTGGTCAGGTGATAAAGCAAGTCCAAACTAACCATTTTAATGGTGAGTTTGTGACAGTTATTTTGAGCCATCCAATTGCAAAAGGCAAGAAATATTCATTTTTCTCCTATGCTACATTTACAATGTTATTTTGGAGAGAATATTGCTAGTTTGATCATTTTGGAGAGAAATTTGGAGAGCTTATGAGCAATACTATTTTACTTGGGAATTTTGGAGAAATTGTGAGAATTTGATCATTTTAAAGAGGAATTTAGCTTCTTTTGGAGATAGTTGGAGAGACAAATGGAGAGTTTATTGCCAAGTTATGAGCCTTACTCTTTTGATTGGCCACTCTGCATAATGTGTCCACTGTCCACTCTCCCACAGAGATTTTGATAATGATAATTTTATTGAAATGAATTTTTGAAAATATACACATAATATAATGCAAATGGCTTAATGAACAACACATTAAAATCAAATACATGTCAAAATTAAAATCAAGCCTATATTAGACAAAATTGGTCTTTTAGGTAAAAAGTTTAAGAACAAATTACAAATTCAATGCACTGCTATCACCAATCATACTACACATTACAACAATGAGGCACATTTACTGAACAATGGAGTCATTCAACAGGTATGATTTGAGTTGTTTTGAAGAACTATTTATTTTATTAATTTCTTTTAAGTGGGATGGAAGGCTATTATAGAGCTGTGGAACAATATGTGAAATAGATCTTTGCGAAGAAGACAATCTTTGGAAACTAGGGATAATGCAATGGTTTCTATTTCTAGTATTGTGCTCATGATTTACGAGATGAAATTTATTATTATTTTTGCAGAGATAGAGGCAGCCCAAGTACTTATGAAGAACTCCAACATTCAGGATTTCCAAGCGTATAAACAAAGGATCAGAGTGTTCCAAAAATGAACTACTCGTAATTATACGAACTACCTTCTTCTGAAGCAATAATAATTTATTAAGGTGAAGAGAAGCTGCACTACTCCATAGAAGGTTACAATAAGTCAAATAAGGATATATAAATGCATAGTAAAGACGCTTCAATACATCTTCCGGTAAAAAGTCACTCAATCTATACAATATACCTACATTTTTAGATATTTTTTTAGAAACAAAATTTATATGGCTTTTGAAGGATAAAGATACATCAATGATGACTCCTAAATACTTGGTTTCTGCCGAGTAAGCCAAACTATTTTGTCCAATCTCAATTTTCTTATGATAGTCAACATTTTGCGATCTATTAGAAAAAACCATAACGACTGATTTGCTAGTATTGAGAGTTAACTTGTTTCTGATTAACCATTTTTGTGTTTTTTTCTAGTTCAGTGTTAAATTCCGCCACCAACAATTCAAAATTTCTCCCAGACATAATCAGGGTAGAGTCATCCGCAAACAGAATTGATTCGACTTTATTGGATACTCTAGGTAGGTCGTTAATATATAGCAAAAATAAAATACATCCTAATACCGATCCCTGGGGGATAGAAACATTCATCACAGACCTACCAGATATAGAATTACCAATCTTGACAACACAATTTCTATTCGATAGGTAACTGGAAAACCAGTTCAAAGCCGTTTCCCTAATTCCACAGCATTGTAATTTATCCAACAAAATTTTATGGTCCACCATATCATATGCCTTGGATAGATCCAAAAAAAGAGCAATACAATGTTTTTTATTATCAAGATCCTCGTATAGATAATCAGTCAAGGAGCATATTGCATCAGAAGTAGATTTATTTTTCTGAAAACCAAACTGGTCAGCTGATAAAATTGAATATTTATTCATGAATTTTGATAATCTGTGTGCCATGCATTTCTCAAAAAATTTTGAGAGTAACGGGAGTACTGAAATAGGTCTATAGTTCGACATGACAAGTGGATCACCTGACTTAAATACGGGAGTATTTACAGCAATTTTCAAGATATCCAGAAATACACCGCTATTAAAGGATTCATTTATTAGTCTAGCTATAGGAAGAGATACATAATTAACAATACGCTTTATTAGTCTAACCGATAAACAATTTCTTCCATAAGACAAATTTTTAAGCTTGGAAATGGTACCTTCACACTCAGCTACAGACACAGGATCTAAGTAAATAGAATTTACAAGAGGAATGATCAAGGAAGTGACTGGAATGTCATCCGGGGGAGGTAGCTCATCATGTAACTTGTGAGCGACCGTTGAAAGATAAAAGTTAAATGCATTAGCAATATTTTCATGATCAGTTTCAATATTATTGTTAATATTAATTTTATCAATATTCGTTTTGTTATAATTTCCTCTACCAATCAGTGACTTCATACCGGTCCAATACTTCTGTACATCAGATTTGTAATTTAGGAAATAGTCATGATAAAAATTTAGTTTAGCTTGTTTTATTTTAGAATTCAGTTCATTTTTATAACTATTATTCAGTTCTTTTGAGATTAACCTCTGCCTATACATTTTGAAATATTTAGATTTCTGTTTAACCAGTGCTAGGATTTCATTAGTTAGCCAAGGTTTATTAATCCTCTTTTGAGATAAATATTTTACTTTCACTGGACAGTGCGTGCTTACAATAAATTTCATTGAGAGTATCAGTAAAGTATCTCACCTTCCCATCAAGATTTTCAAGCTCATCAAATGGCCATACAGTGCCACTAACTTCCAGAATAAACGCTTCTAAATTAGAGAATTTTAATTTGAGAGACAGTTACTCTCTGACTCCCAGTCTGCAAAAAACATCCATGTCACCAAAGATCTTTGGAGACATATTTGGAGGGAAAATATATCTTTCCTTTCCTAATTAATTCCTATGTTTACATGTATTTATTAATTATTAGAGACATTTTGCAGAATTCTGGTCATTTTGGAGACAGATTTGAAAATATTTGGAGACAAATTGTCCTCAAAATAAAATCTTGGAGACAGAATTGCCACACTTTGACCCCAACTAAAATAGTACGGATCATAAGCTCTCCATTTGTCTCTCCAAAAATCACCAAATTACTTTAAAAAATGATCAAATTATCATAAATTCTCTCCAAAATAATAGCATTGTAGCGTAGGAGTAGAATAGATATTTCTCGCGATTTGCAATTGAAGGGCTCAAAATAGCAATATTATTAACTCGCCATTAAAATGGCGAGTTTGGACATGCTTCATTACCTGGCACTTTGCAAACTGGTCTGACTCTCAGTAGCAGATTCAGAATCTCCTAAAGCTAAATTAATGGTTACATAGGAATTAATTCAAAATCTCCTGCAGCAGTGCAGCTAATTGCTAAATTAATGGTTACATAGGAATTAGATATAAATCCCCATCAGAGTCCAGAGATATAAAATTTCTAAAATTAGGCTCAAATTTGTCATGTTTTAGAGGCTGGAAAATTGTAAGCCAATTTGCTCATATTTGGATGATTTCAAGCCAAAACTAACATGGGAACATAGGAATTAAATTAAAAAATTTAGCCAACCAATCAGACTTAGACATATCCCAGTCTGTATTTGGTGCACAAAATCCCACTGACTTTTTCAAAAAGTTGAAAAAATCCACTAACAATTGCCAGTAATTTGGCTGATTCACCATCATTTACTCAATTAATCATTCATATATTTATTGTAACATCGTAACATAAGAATAAATAGCTAAAAATCCTCCAACGTTGGCCCATATTTTAAAGTGTGGCAGGATAGTCGCCAGTTTAATGAGAAAATGGATCCAGGTCGCAACATTTAAGATACATTAAAGTTTAAAGGACAAATTTGGCTTCTTAGTGAAGATTTTACACTAGGAACCATCTTTGGCTTCATGCCTGATGCATGTGTATCTCTTGAGACTATTTTAGGAGTGATTTACTTGTTATTTAGAGGTTTTCCAACTTATTTAACCCTTCAAAAGTCGCCAATATACTGGCGACTTTGTCCATACTTTGAAACATGGACGTTGGCAGAATATTATTTTCAAAGGAAAAAAAATGGTGGAATATACCCACCCAGTCTGCAGAATATGGAACATTTTTCCAAGACTCTCTGCGGGAGTTTTTGATTGAATTTTAGAAATTAGAGATCTCTGTGGGAGATCTTGAATTAATTCTTGTTACTATTAATTTAGCTGCGGGAGATTTTGAATTAATTCCTATGTTACCAGTTACCAATTTAGCTGTGGGAGATTCTGAATCTGCTACTGAGAGTCAGAGAGTAACGGTCTCTCAAATTAAAAGCTCTGCGGGAGAAGAGACGCATTCTGCAGACTGAGAATATACCATGAAATACAGCCTGCCAGAGTCTGGGACATAGGTAGCTATCAGAGGCTCAGAGCCAGTTTGCAGAATATGGGACATTTTTAACATTTTCTGTGCAAACAATCCTTAATTTCTTACTATATTTACATGTATTTTACCGAGAACAGAAGCCAAAATAGAGGATTTCTCGAAGAACACTTAACCAGTTCCTGCAGTCTGGTATCTGAGTTTTGTAACTGTTTTGACTAACATTTGAAATCTAAGTCAATTAGGTAATTGGCTTTAACTGATATACTCTGTATCATCCGGCCTGGCAGATTTGTCACAGAGACTCGCAGAGTCTTGGAAAAATGTTCCATATTCTACAGTCTAGTTGCTTACCGCTTGGATGGTTGTCACTCAGTCACTCTTCAGCAACACTGCAACAGTCTGCAACTCTGCAGTATGAGAATATGGGACATCTCTAACATTTTCTGTGCAAACAAACTATATTTCAATGAGAATATAGGCCTATTTGCAAAACAGATTATTTCTTGGAGAGCTTTTAAGCAGTTTGGGCAATGTTTTATCAGCTGACTTTGAGGACTAGTTAGGGTCCAACCGTCCAGGGAGTCTAGGGACCAAATACCAACTCATTTAATTTTTCAGGATCCTGGCAGGCTGGCACGGCTATCGGCAAGAGCCACTAAAGCGAGAGAAATGGTCCTAAAGCTAGATAAAAACAAACATTCAATCTACCAATCGAAACTCATTAGAATGATTAGATATAATACCTACCAATCACGTAGTTAGGTACCTACGTAGTTAACCCATAGTAAAAAACCAACTGTGGTTAACCTAACTGACAGTTTATGCAAACCTTGCTCAGTTGTTCCACAGTACAGAGTGGTACCACATTACAGAGAATATTCTATTCTATGTACTGTGGTGGTACTGTGGTTGTTCTGTGACTGAGAAACTTACCTCAGTGCTTTCATAATGTTAGTTTAGTTCGACAGCACTTCGCACAACGCAATTCTAGGATTCATAGATAGCCTGATATTATGTTACTATGTATCATCGTATTTACCTGACTACCTACTACATCTTTGTCTTGTGTATCTAAAACAATGTCACATCTATCGTGACATATTAAATCTGTTTCTGTGTTATTTTTAGACTCTTAACTAGAGGCAACGTTCTATCTAGGCTACCTAGTTGTCGCAAAATAAAGAATTTCAAGAAAACTTTAAAAATGTGAGAGGCTTATTTAATATGTATTGGCTAGGCTCTTGCTACATTTCTTAAAGGTTAGTTAAATAGGTACCTAGAACCTATAACTCATTTGGGAATTTAAGAAGAGTGTAATTTCCTCAGTACCTAATTACAATACAATACTGTTCCCTAGGTAGTATTTAGTATTTACCATATTAGGGTTAGCTAGCTCGATACCGGAAAAATTGGAGCAGCTGATCTGTTAAATATATCGTTATTTGTCATCCAAAAGTATTTGTTCTATGTGTAAATTACCAAAGTAGTTTTCGCGTAGTAAGGTACCTAGGTAGTTTATGTCATGCTCTTTTGACTGATCTGCCAAATAGATCGATCGCGCTCCACCGTTAGCGCAACTATCGATCGATCGCTTGTATTGAAGGCAGCCTTAAATATAAAATGTTAGGTTAGCGGTCATGTTGCTGCCGTCAAAAGGAAATTATATACAAGGGACTGGAAGAACCAGTCAGAAAGGAAAGTGGCTCCATGAACAAAATAAACCTACCTAACTAGACTACAACCGTCGGTGTAGAGACTCGTGAATGCAGAAAAGCTACCCTATGAATGCAGTCACTCACCAAGGAATCTGATGAAAAGGGACACAAGCACAGGTTATTGAAATCACGAAGAGGAAAAGTAAGAGGTGATAGTAAAATTAGCCCTACTAGCCTACTTAACATAAAATCTTGTAGTTGAAGAGCATAACCGTAGCGCTATCCTCTAAAACTGCAAGTAGCGTTAAAAAAATGATAAATATGGTAAAATGAAAAAAAAAACATTCATAATCAAAATCTTTCCAAGTAGATAAAGATTGTAAGATAGTAAATGAAATTTAAACTAGGTCTATATCTAATTTCCTAAGAAATACTAGCTGTAACACAATGTAACTAGTAGTATACCATAAATACTTTAATCGAAGAAACTAACCTACTTACCTACCTACCTAAATTTCGTTAGGACCAAGAAAATTATGAATCCACTTTTCCAACACGCATAGTTTACTGAACATTAAAATGAGTGACAGTTTCAAGCCTGATTAGTAATATTAGAGGTTATTATTTGTTAGTAGACAGGGGAATGATAGATGAAGTTAGCTAGTTATATTTATTATCGTGTTCCTGTTTGTTAACTTATACACGAATAGTTAGTTGAATAAAATGCAGAAATACCTATCAAACATTTCCATCATTCATCAGGTTTCGATAGAAAGTACTTGACTGGTTAAATGAATCAGAATCTCTTGGTGAAAACGTGGAAATGTTAGGTAAATATATCATTCAAAGTGTTGATAATCATTTCTATGAATCTCAATTGATTATATTTCAATAGCTATCAGATACATTAATATATTCAGATAGCCAATATAGATTTAGTAATTGCATGCATATATATTTATACAATACATATTATAAATACATATTTATTATAAATGCACAAGTTTATAAGTTGAAGTTCATGCAATAAGCTTACAGTTGGCAGGAGAGAAATCGTGATGTTAATATGAGATCTAATGAGAGAAATAACCGACAATGAATGTATCTACAATTTTAATGACATTTCATTTCCATTTTTTTTACTAATTACATCAAAAATATACGAATTGTAAGTAATTGCAGCATTAACACTGAAATTTCAATTAAATATTTGGTTCATATTTCTCTTTTTGTTCAAGATATCATCTTCAAATAAAGTTTGATTTTAATAACAATAAGTATAAAGTCTAAAACAGGAGTACATACATCTTATACAATATAATATACACACACAATACATACTATAAATGTGAAACGTAGAAAGCCACAAATCATCTAAAAAGAACTTAAAGTTCAATTCAGATGAATGCATGCAATTAATCGTGAAAAAATAGAGAATGAATTTAAGAAAATTGCATATTAGAAGACTGGAAAAATTTTCATTTTCATTTTGCCTGTATCTATCATAATGCCCGGTATATCAAAACACTGAGACCATCTCAATTGAGTTATTTTAAGGTTAGATGTGCAAGACTATGACAGAGGAAAGGGCTACACGGATATACAAATTACCTAACTAAGGTCCAATGCCACAAGGCCAGACCTAAGGACACTTTTTTCAAAGATGCAATATGAAGAGAACGAAAGAATGGAGGGACCAAAAATAGGATCTTGATTTGGAGAATATTTCTGGACATGAGGTACTGCATCGCTAAATAGAATCAATCTACTAAATCTAGAAATAATAGACACATTAGAAGTCGGCAACCCGAGCTAGTGAGTAGACAAAAATCTTTAACCTGAAAATTGAAGCAACTGAGTAAAAGCGATGATTAAGAATGCATTAATACTGAGAGGTGAAGATGGTAATCTTCTGCAGAGGATAAAGGACTTAGGTGGAATTAAAGGCAAAATCTATTGGCATGTAATAGGTAAAATATTACAATCGGCAGTGTTTCAGTACAGCTCGAACATGCAGCGGGAAAAAGTGCGATTTAACATAAAAATGAAATAATTTCTGGCAAAATAAGTAACAAGACAATTAAAAAATAGTTAAGTATGAACAAAATAATAACTAGACTATAATTAACATTAAATGAATATGGGAGCAATGACATACTGTAACTTTGAAAACTAATATAATCTGAGACTCATGTCGTCAAACTACTGCTAATCTATCAAATTAACATTAAAATAACAACTAAACATTCATGCTAAAATTGTAAAAAGAAAATAACTATGATTCAACTAACAACATCAGTCTACCAATAGGCATGCCTCCTCCTAATTAATTTTCACCTCTAATTAGTACTGTAAGAAGTCTTTTTCTGCTATAGATGGAAACTCAAACATTTGTAGTCTATAACTAATTTCATTGAATTTCTCATCAGTTTATTTACTTGAGAATAGTTTCATTTATGTATACAATATTATTTGTCTTTTGATATAAGAAAGGAGCGTGATATATTCATTTTAAATCAACCAAAATTGTAAGGCTCCATTTGATTAAAAAATTATTTCCAACCACCGGATTCTCGTGGTGATATTTAATTAGAATTGATTTTTAATAGAAGTATGAAAATATTTTTCATTTACTTGTCATGGAAATATTGAAAGTTTCAGACACCAAGTCTATGAACTCATAAATTTACTATTTTATAATATCGCTCATTAGTCTTACCATCATTTCAATCACTAAAAATTAACACAGATACAAAAACTAGCAACACGTTCATTCAAAATTCAGAAAGTGACATAGTTTATTACAAATAGAATAAAAAATTACCCCAACACCTATGAATGCTTTTAAGAAACGCATTATTTTACTGAATAGAGTGAAGTAGATGGACTATGTCATCACGAAGTTTGAATGCTCGTTCTTAGTAGCTAAATCGTAAACTGATCGAAATCCAAGGGTCGTGCTGAGATTTACAGGATTGACGTAGAAGAAATTAGATGGCTCGTACGGGCTGCAAAATGCAAAAAGAAACATTAAATACAAAACAGTAGAATGAGAATATATGTTTTTCAAATTAATAAACTACTCTACCAGTACCTTCTAAATAATTGGAAGTACAACACATTCTGCCAGTAACATTTTGTTCATTAGTTATATTTTAAATATTCGAAAGTGACAGGGTATATATTTTTGGCACTGTGTTGATGTTCTTCAGAATGTACTGTATTTAGCTAACTTTGAAGAACGAAGATACTTTACGTATTATATTCAATATTTCAAATAGCTTATGTTACTAACTTCCCTGCAACAAGTCTAATGACTAATAACTAACTACAAACACCTAATGTAACAACTACCAGCTACGCACCTCTTGTCAATCGATTAACAAAAGAAATACTTAATTATCATGACTATTGATATGGAGTGGATGGATTGATTCTTCCAGAATGGACGGGGTTGGGAGGAGTCTATAAAATTAAATGCATGCATATATTTAGCTAATAAAAAGTGACAATTTAATGATTTATCGTAATGGAAGGAGATGATTATGAAGCAGAAGGATTATTGATACTTTAAATATTATATATCAGTACAAATAACATCTTCGACAATTCTGATATTTTAAACTTTTAAGTCGATTGACAATGTGCTCTAAAACCTGAACATCTTCTTGAAAATTCTCTAGTTAACCGCTATTCTAAATCTAAAAAAAACTCTAATCTGGTAACCATAGCTAACTAACATGCCACAAAAAAAAGTTTAAGTCTACATTAAATTTCTACTCTAAATTCGCTCAGGTACGGACATCTAAGGATGCAGGATGATGAGTATGAGGGATGGAAATAAAGAAATGACTTCAAAAGCACCAGGATATTCCGAACACTGTAAAAGTTCAAACCAAGACCAACTTCTTTACACAGAACTTCATCTGAGAGAAATAGTAGTCACCTAGAAGTAAAGAATTACTGGTGAAACAGTACAAGCTACACTAGAATATGGAGACAAAAGTTTCTTGACTTTCTTCCTTACTGGTTCAAAAATTTACACCCAATATAATTTGTAAATCATTAAGTCGCATATATATTTAGAAGCTGGTAGAAAAATATTGTTTCTAAACAATCAACAGACTTACATACCTCACTTATTGAGCAAAAATGATAGAAAGTTGTTCCCAAATAGTCACTTTAAATACTTGCACCAATCGTTACAGTCTATTATAGCTCTTTGTAATAACTAACAACTCTCGATAAGCGCTAACTGATGTCATTTCCACCGAGGCTGCTTCTGTTTGGACGATCTGTCACTTGTTCTGCTTTTAGGTCTCACTCCCCCCGAATCTCTACTGCTCTCTGACGAACTTCTCTCAGACGAACCACGTCCTGAAGATATAGCAGTCGAAGAACCTTTCTTTCGCTCCTTTGGTTCATCTGACACTCTAGAAGATTCTCTCGATCTTTGTAATGAAGAAGTCGAAGCACCTTTAACACTTCCACCATCTTTACCTCCAACTTCTCTCGCTACCTCCACCAACTCTGATTCATGTTTCTCCTTCACTGACTTGCGCTGGTGTTTCTTGCTCAAATCTAATTTCATTTGGCTTTTCAGCTGGGCTCTTCGTTTGGCAGCCTCAGGGTCCGTATCAAATAGTCTGCCAGCCTCAGAAGAGCTAGTGCGACTGGTTGTAGAAGAGGATTCTGTCTTAACCTCAGAATCACTGCGATCACTTGATGAACTAGTGTCCCTAGAAGCTACTAGTTTGCTGTATCCTGAAGTCTTTTTGACAGCCTTCTTCTGTACCACAGTAACGACGCTACTAGACTCACTACTCTTGTCATTGTTTTTTTTACCGTCAGGGGAAATGGTGGACATAATGAGATTTTTCTCTAATTCCGCTTGTTTCAACATAGCCTCCATTTCCTTTCCAACTAAATCTAAAGGTTTCGAACTTGTCGAGGGACTTCCTGTTTTCCCACTAACAGTTCTAGCTGTGGATTCAGCTCTCGGGACGTCAGAACCAGACCCAGCAAACTGAACAGTATGAGCTACCCAGCTTTCTACTATCTTCTCTTTATTCCTTTCCATCAAAATATCACTGAGTCTCACAACTCTAGCTTGGGCATCTGCAATTTTCTTCTCATCTCCTTTATCTACAGACTTCTTTACTTGTCTTGCTTCTTTTATTGTTAGACCTCCTTTATCTTCTCCCATCCCTTCCAAAATATCCTCATCGGCACTAGTTTTCATTGGACTAACTTCATCAGCCTTTCTGATGCCAATTAACTGATCTTTATTGATGGTTTTAATGGAAGAGAACTGTTTCACCTCTGAACTGGCAGTCATTCTTTTGCTCACAACTCTCTCTTCAGGGATTTTCTTTGGACTGGCTGTAGAACGGGGCAAAGGTTGAGGTGCTCCGCCATACTTAGGCCCAATTCCTACTCCTGATTTCTTCAAGATAACAACACCAGTCTTTTCAAGACTCACGGCAGATCTCTTAGCGGCCTGACTACTTTGCTCAACATTAGATCCTTCTTCCTCTATCTTCTGCTTAGAGCTATGCAGCCAAAATCCGTTACCTATCGCCCTCGTGTCTCCCACTCTGCCACCTGAACTAAATTGTTTAATATCTGTTAAAATGTTCGATCTTAATCCTAAATTCAAACCGCTTCTATCTGGTCCAGTGACTGTACTACTAAATTTACCATTCCAAGAGCCTTCTTCACTAGCATCACGCGCCCACCTACCACCAAACGTCAAGTTAGATCTAGCGAGATCCTCTTTGCCTAGTATTAGATCGTAAGCCAACCCTTCACCACCGCCATTGCTTCCGAAAGAGACCAATGGTTCTTCAGACTCCCCTACACTACTATCAACATTCTCACGACATCGATAAGGACGCAAGGCAAGACTGTGAATGGAGTGCTGGTGATGGTAATCTAGACTGTTAGTGTATGATGATGATGGTAGAAGCAGTTTGAAACCTGTCTGTCAGCCCACCTTGGCAACATCAATTCCTGTCATCTTGTGGACCATTTCAGGGACTCTGCTTACGATGTCCATGATCTCTCCAGTGAGTTTGGCTGCTCCAACTTCGCTATTTCCATTGCAAACCATTGTCACTTTGTTGGCTTGACTGAGGGGGGCTGCAACTTCAGCTGCAATCTGAGAAAGAAATAGCATTAGATCAACCGAGATTTGAACATTTAATAGTAGTTAAAATAATTACAACAATGATATCAATTTTGGGATAGCAAAAATAATTAAATCTTGTTGAATTTAATTAACAATTATGACAAAGAGAATGACTATATACTAATACTGTTGAAATGATGATACATACCTAATACATTAGGATTTACTTAGTGGGAGATTGACTGACTGCAACAGTTCCAAAGGTAATACCAGCTGTTATACATTTAAAAAAATTCTCACAAATTTAGACAACCACTAATATATTATAGGAGTCACTAACTTTAGGCAGAGTCTGTAGGTAGAGGTCCATCATAGCTGCCTCTCTGAATTCCTTCCAAGCCTCTGCCTTCTGAGTCATGATGGCAGCCTCAGCCTTTGCCTTGGCTTCAACTGCACCAGCCTCAGCCTCACCTTAAGCAAACACAAGCAATTAAACAATACTCACTAGTACCAACAGCTACAACTCATTCCCGATGAAAATTCTCTTTATCGGCTAAGAATTGGTTAAATATAAGACGAACATTGTTTCTTTTCTACCATTGAAAAAAAAACGAGTCCACTAGTCTTTATTCTAGTATTAAAAATATTAAAGGTATGAGTTCCATAGTCTCTCATCATATCAATCATCTAATCACTCCATAGATTTCTCCCTCACCCTTCACTTTAACAGCCTCTGCCTCGGCCTCAGCCTCTAGCACCAATCTGTTACGGGTGGCCTCTGCTATCTTCTCCATCCTGTACTTCTCTGCTTCAGCTGGCTGCCTCACTGTACCTTGCAGCTCCTGAAAAGTATCACACGCATAGTTACAGCAAAATGTTAAATAAAGAAATGATAGACTAAATTAGAATGATAGTGTTACTTGAATATTCATTAAACAAACAAAACTGGAACATTGGTTATACGAGCTTCTTTCACTTTTATTGTAAACAGAAATTATTGAATTTGAATAGAAGTTGATTTAAATGCGACAGTCATTATTGGATTTTTCTAAATTTTACTTAGCCACTTAGCTATAAATTATTTCTATTAAGTTCGTTTTTTTATATTAAAAAAGTGAAAAAAGAAGAGGTCTAATAATCACTCACTGATGAGAAATTTAACTTATAACAAAACAAACTGTTAAACGAATTGTAAACTGTTCAAGACTATCTGACCTTTTCACGCCTGAGAATTTCCTGATTCTGTAGCTGTACTTCCTGTGCTCTTTCCACCACCTTGATCTGCATCTGCTCTTCCTTGATCTTTTGACGTGTTTTTGCCTCTTGCAGAGAAGATGCAAGTTCAGCCTCGGCTCTCTTTGTTTGTACCTCTGTGTCGTAAGTGGCTTTCTTCAGCTCAAAGTCTCTCTTGGCCTTAGCCATTTGTGTGTCGTTAATGTACTTGGCAGCCATTCTTTCCTCCTCAGCTACTGCCTCCTTCATGCTAGATTCTTTCTTAGCTTCGGCTTCACCAATGCGGGCATCACGCTTCACCTCGGCCGTTCTGGCCATTCCTAAGGCATCAAGATATCCCTGAGAAAGAAAACACAATTCAAACCTCTAGGTGGACAGTAACTAATTCAAATATGATTCAATTACAGTTGTAGAAGAGGATAGTAATAAGGCATTCTGACGGGTGATTTTAGGATGAAAAACAAGATACTTATTTATATACCATGCAGGTGGAAATATGGTGAGGGTGTTATGAAAATGACATGCTTGCTTCTTCACACAAATTAGAGTATGAAAACAAACCGCATTTATTCACTACCCCATGCGAAACTAATAACTGTGATGGTATCCTTTATAAATATAAATGGTTATCTAGATGAAAAGGTATGTAAGGGTACTAGCACATTCAGCCCTCCATTTCTAGAGCCACAAGTAATAGAATCAAGATGAGATAGTATTGAGAAAGCAAAGAGATAAAACCTTCAGGAGTTGACATGAAATACAAGAGGTGCTTTCCATTCCCAACATTCTACATCAACAAAAAAAATGTCAATAGTGTGGTCATGAGTAGTCTGAAATTGCTTGAACTAAATTACTTTGTTATCAAATGGGAGCATTAAAAAGTTCCTGTGCACTTTGTGAAACTTAAATAGCAAGAATAAAAATATAACTGAATGATATAACTGTAACTCAATATTATACAAAGCAAAATATGGTTGTCAATAGGAGATAGTCAGTTCAACAAATATTTGATGTAGAATTCCTAGCATATACAATAAATATCTTCCCCAATATCTACTTTACCACAGGGCAGCTAAATGTACAACTAAATATTAGAAACTATACCTTCTTCATTAATCAAACATTCATTTGCATGCTTATACCCCTATTGATTTAGATAAGCGAGTGAACTTAAAATTTAGATGAAACTGACTACCTAATTTATTTAAATGATAAACGATATTTCAAATGGATGATGAGTGAAAGTGACTTCCCTTTATTTCCATAGAATTAAACTCTCATCCAATTACTATACTTTCAACTGGATAGAAGTTGGCGCTATAAAGTCAGTTCATAAGTCAAGGTTGAAAAAGGGAGGAACCCAAAGGATAAGATAATTTACAAGCCAAGCTACACTCTTTTTTTCATGAGGGTTCTCAGTTAAGTAGATAAATGCTTCTTTAAAATGTTATTACAGTAAGAACTTTGATGGACTGAGAATCTCCTGACACCGAATTTAGCAAAGAAATGTGCGCTAAGAAGAAGTCAACACCAACACAAGAATAGGAATAATTGTACTGACCTTAGCATAGCACCTCTGAGAAGGAAAGCCAAAAACAAAATTGTAAGGAAAAATACACACAATGTATTAGGGGTTTGATACCAAGTGACAGCAAATGGTCAACTGTATGGAAAGTGAGTACCATTTTTGTATTACTCACTTGGAGTGGAAGACCCTTCATTGTATATTTTTGATAGAAACACTTCATTATTTAGATTTTCTGGTGCTTGTAAATTACACTATGTGACAGGACTTGGCAAAAATTGGAGAGCTCACAGACTTCATTTAGCAGGAGTCTTATACCATCAAAGTGAATTATACAATGCATCAACATTATACGAGATTGGCAATCTCTTCCAAGTTAGAGGTAAACACTTATCAAATGTATTGAGTTTTTGAACAAGAAAAAATGGATTGTATCTGTATGATGGAACTTCAAAATTACACTAAGTTGAATATATAGATAAAGAAATTTACTATATGCTCGTTATATTAGCTATCTATTATTGTACATTTTTCCAAAAAAGTTTCAGAAGGATCATAAGTTATTCTCAAAATCCAGTTCAACAGGTCTCTCAGTTGAACTTCAGTTTAAACATAAGAGATTGTTTAATAATAATAAGATTTGAGAAGGTGTATTGTTATATCTATTAATAAATAGAACACCAACAAGCATTGAGAATGAGCAAACAAACATAAAACACTTATCCCCTGAATAGAAAGTGGCAGTGACTTGCCCAAATTAACATGGTGAAATGGTTACCACATAACCATCACTGGATATTTTGAGCAAGTCACTACACAATTTTCAGTCAATGAATAGTGATTAGGATTCAGAGAAAGATGCTGAAACACAAAATGTGGCAAGAAATATGCAAATAGATTCCATTAGTCATTTATATGTGGATGGGTATAATGTTGCATTGAAGGTAATGATAGCATGGAGACAATAAATGCCTAGTAATTCTACATGGCCTAATATTAGTCAACTGAACCCAAGTAACCTCAGCTACACAATTAAACATTCGGGATGGTGCAACTTTGGATATTCATATTTGTTTTCTTGGTGCTTAACATAAATCAGACAATTGAATGAAATGATGAAAACTTATTTATTAGACTTTATGAGGATAAAATTTGCTATTCTGCTTAGATGGCTTTCCTATACCTGCAATGTTGTATAAATTGATTCATCATTCTCTGGGAAGAACAGATACTAAAACAAATCCAAATACAACTAGTTGATTGTGAAAGTTCCTTTGATAATGTTAACCTAAGCAATGTCATAGATTCTTGTCCCCAATAGTGTTAAACTTACAATACATAATATAGTATTGAAGTGGTAAACTATTAGGATATCTAAAAAATGAGTTCTGTTAGTGAAACTCTGTTTTAATTAAAGAATGAGCGATGATTTATAGAGAAATAATTTGCCAGTTACCATCTCCCACTCAGCTCTTCACTTCAATTTTCTCAATAATGGATGTGTACAGTAAATTTTCAAAGCAGCTGATACTTTTGATGGGATGCACTAGCAGTTAATTCAACAAAATGGAACTGTTATAGTATATTACTCTTAAATAAATTAATAATGCTTGAAAGAATAGTACTGTAGGTGTTTTGATTTACAATAACAAACTTAGAGCATAAGTGAAAAATGATCGAGATGAGAAAATGTGTGAATGCAGCAGCCTATAACACTTCAGCGGGCAAGTGTCCCAACGGATACATCATTTTTTATCTTTATTATGCACTCGGGTCTAGCTGTAATGTATCCTATGAATAGACTACAGCCAATAGTAGACATGTTAACTTTCAATTAATCAATATGCGAGTTTCCAGAGACCAAGTGTTTTGTATCGAATAAAATATAAGAGAAAAACCCACAAATAATATATCTTGGAAAATTAATAAATCATGACATAGTAAAATTCAAGTCACATTTGACAAGTTTATCAATAAATTTTTTGGATATATTATTTAAATCTGGGTTTAAATTAACTAATAAATGCTTTCCTTCCAAGAGGACAGATTATGAAATGATAAAAATTTAAAATAAACTATTTAATGCAAAAGAACTATACTGTATAAAAATATATCAAATGCTATCATTACATGATAGTAAATAATCAAAGGTAGTGCTATGAGTAGAATATTGAAAAAAGTGCCGGTATTACCAAAATATCTAAATTAAAAATTTAGATAGATAGAATAAGTAGAGAAAGTTTGAATAGTAGTTGGATCAGAGGTTACAATCATACAGGTTGAGGATAGAAAGAAGATAATTTACCTCATCGTCATGGATATCTTTGAGAGTGTACGACAGCACGGTGATGCCCATAGTCACTAAATCAGTAGAAGCAACCTCAAACACATTCTGATTGAACTTCTTGCGGTCTTTGTAGATCTCCTGAAGAAATACAAGAGAGACTTTTTTATAGATTACAGTTATCTTTGGCTATTTGGTTATTTCAGGAAAAAAGCAAATATATTAAATAGCTATGAAGCAGCACTAACTTCAACACTCATGGAGCCCATAATTGCACGCTGGTGTCCTTCAAGAGTCTCCAGGGCAATGGTGTGCACCTGGTTTTCACTCTTGCCAAGGAACTGCTCACAGGCAGCTAACAACATCTCTTCATGCTGACCCTGAATCTTCACCTGTTACAATTCGTAATTAGAACTAGCTACTGATCAACAGCTATCTTAACTCTACAAAAATTAAATCAATATTTTCCCTGCAAGTGGAGTCTCATGGTTCAATATATTGGATTTCTTTACCTGAGCAATACCAGTAACGGACAGGGGAACACCTTGCGCTGTGTAGACACGAGGACTCTCCACATTCAGTGTCATAATATTGAGAGAAATCCTGCAAAGCACAGTTCAATGGTCAGAAATTATCAAATAAATAAATCCTTATCTAAATTGTAATATATCAATAGAATAAAATTACCTAGATAGTAATAAGGTATTAATAGTCATACAAAATACATGAACATTTAAATTTTCAAGATAAGAATAGTTAGCACACATAACTAGGTATTAGATACATGGATAAGTAAAGTGCATCATAGTTATTGAACAACACGAGATAGCTACTTAGCATGCAAGAGTTCTGGATAAATTAACTATTTGATGAGTATGTATCAACAAATTCAACTGATCTACTGTGATTAAGAATATGAAAGATTGAATCGTGAATGCAATGGCAATATATTAACATCCAAGAACTCTTGCACAATTTAGTGAAAGGAAAGAGCAGTGGCTAATTAAAGTTGTGGATAACTGGATATCAAATATCTTCAACATTAACTACTTCAAGTAATTGTGATAGAAAAAAAAGAGAGATAAGATTGTGCTATATTATAGTAGTCAATATTTCTACAGTATTGGATAACAAATGTCCTCAAAACAATAGACCAGTTACAAAGATATTAAAAGGAAGAAATGGTACTTGTATGTGTATAGTCTTTAGAACATGAAAAAAAGATATAAGTATGTCAGGTCTCTAACATCCAAATATTATCAATTATTTGCAACAGTGTTAGTTTAACTCTATCATTCAGCAAACCAGTTTTCATACTTAGTTCAAGTGACTAACTATGATCACTAGAATGATTGAGGGTTAAAGAAAGGAATAATAATTTTTAATGCAGCCAATAGACATTATAGTTAAGAATTTCAAGATGCAAGTAGATCAAGTTCAAATTATACAAACTAAAAGGAATTTCATTCACTACTTACCATTGCTAGACAAAGTGTGCCAACAAATATTTCTTGACAAAATGTAATTGGTGTATTATTTAGGTTTATAAATTAGATATATATTTATAAATTAGAGTATCATTTAAAGGATTGTAACAAGATTAGAAGTTAGTATCATGCAAGGCATCCATTACAATGAACTATCAACAAAATCATGCAATAACAGCAAAACCAAATTTGAAGCATTCATATTTTCAAGCAAACTATAAACGAGCAGCAATAACGGAATAAAATAGCTAGTTAATGAATAGCAATGTATGGTGAAATACAGTGAAACAAGAAGGAAAATTCAAAGACGAGACCTTATTGATGAGCATTGTAAGAGTAAAATGGGGATAGGAAAATTGATGGAAGAACAAGAAATAGATGCAGTAATGGTTAGGATGAAATTCAGAACACTGATATGTCTAAAAAGTGCCTTGTGACAACAGTTAATAACAATTGGACACTGATATCTCAGCAGTATCAAATAGTGTGAATGCATGCTCTTAAAACTTGTTAAAATGATATACGGGATGTGATAACAACATCTGAAAGAGACCACGGTGCTCTCCACTACCTCTGCACTCTCTGGACTGTAGGCCAAACAAAGGCACGACCGCCTGGAACAAGGAGCGGCTTTTTGTGACAACAACCTGCAGGACAGAGGAAGACAAACTAAATGAACACAGTGAAAAGAACACAGGTGTGTTGAGAGGTAGAGGCTGTTAGATACCAGAACAGATGATCAACCATTGAGCATCAGAGTGATGAATGATCAAGGGGAAGCAATCCTCCAAGTCTAAATTAATTAATAAAAAGGTAAATTAACTTTTTAAGTTCGAGAGTAAATCAATTACACCAGGAAAAAAATTAATCGGGATGATCTTCAAACAATGCAATAAACACAGTAAGAGCAGCAAATCACCACTGGATAATGAATCAGGTGAAGGAAAATTAAATTGATCATGAAGATTGAATGGAATTGCTCACACAAGAGTGAAGTGATCACCAACTTCCAGAATCATATTAGTCGAAATGATGACTGAAAGTAACCGTATAAAATAGAACCATTCAGACCATAGTTTGAAATGCTTAATTTTCTAATTAAAAAAAAAAAAAAGACACCTTTCTCCACCAAGAGGTAAGACTTAGCACTTCCAATAGACCTCTTCCTTAGCACCTCATTACTTGTAAGTCTAAATAACAGAACCTTTATAACACATGTTCTTATGATTGCCAATCACAAGGTGATACTTCTTCTTCCACTGTGGACTGTATTTCCAGGATTACTAGCGTCCTCCCTCACCCAATCAAATGAGAATTCTGCATCTTAATTATGGAAGGCACAGTTGCACGACATAGTTACAGATTAATAGTCTAACGCAACACTTTTTGTTGATGCATAATCTGTTCATAATTTCAGTAAATCCATCACAGATCATCAAGTCAGCATGACCACTGTAAACTTTACAGCCAAACATTAGTTTATGAATACAAAATAGTTGTCACGACTCTTTAATTCATGTAAGGTACCTTTGTTATAATAAATAAATAAAATAAAAAATATTTCAACTTCAATAATCAAAGGAACAGTTCATAGTATTCACTGTAAAATAAGTGATGTTAATTTTTTTTTTCTGTGCATCTTCAGTACTTTGAGATATTCTAAAATGTAAGGAAATTATAGTACAAAATCTTCATCAAGAATTATATTAAACAACAATTATTCAATATTTTATATTTGTAAACTATTTTTCTCCTAAACATTCAGTATGGCTGAGATAATTCATGAATTAGCAAATTAATAATTAGAAAAGATCCCAGAAAAATAATCATTGATAAAGAATTACCATAGTAATCAGTGAAGCCAACGGATAACCAAAGAGACCCTGAAGATAGAATCTTAACTCATCGATTGAACATCCCATTGTGATTTATTGATAATGAGCTCTCTAATAAAAACTATTACTGTTAGCATAGTACTTTAGAACCATTTGTGTAATATGTTACAGTACACACTACACAGTGCATGACATCTAATAAATGAGTGAGCATTATGATAAGGAGCATCTAAATCCAAGTCACGAAATGATGAACTTCTACATTGTATCTAGGCTAGTAGCTCATAATACAAGAAAATGTGTTCAATTATTTATGCTTAGTCCCAACTAACTTAAAATTTCATTTCAATTCAGAACCTAAGTCTATCTGATTATTGTGAGGCATAGATACACTGTAGATGGCCATAACCACAATTTCCTGAATGATTGACTAAATAGTTAGAAAAGCATATCAACAAAATTTAATAACAAAGCAAGGTTAACTCATTTGTCAACATCAAAACTGATCAATCTTTTGACTTAAGAATCTATATTCAGAAGAAATCAGTACTATCTCTTTAGATTAAAAGTTATACCAAATTAGATTGCCAGAATATTAAATTGGAAAAAAGAATATAGCATTCAATTCCATTTGATCAGAGTGATTATTTACATTAGAATTTCAGTAGATTTATATCCATGCCAGAAAACGAACTAGAGAACAGTCACACAGTGAACAACCACATCAACTACTTCTATCTTCTCCATAGCAGGAGAGCAGCAAATTAGCTCAAATAAAATTGTGTTGTGGCATGTGCACTTATGTGAAATTTGATTTAAGATTCAATTGGAAAGAACAAACCCATGTTCAGTTAGGAGACATATCTGAAAAAGGTACCTTTGTCCTTGTTGAAAACAAGGAACAATAAATGCTCTCCCTCCAACAACAGTATGTGGTTGACCACCAGTGCAAGCTCCTGAAAATTTATCCACAGATTTATGACAATTCATTTAATCTTTTAGGAAGTAGCAAATATTTGAAAATTATTAAGAATTCAAAAATAAATTAGACAGCATGAGGTAATTTGGTAAATAAAAGTCATAAATAAAAGAATTGTGGTCTTTCTCATTAACTTTCTAGCTATTTACTTAATGACAAAATAATTTACTGTCAAGTTGTAATAATGAATAAAAAAAGGTGACTACATTATTCAAAGTTTAAATAAAAAATTTATAGAGCTATCATAAGTTTATTTCTTAATATTCTAAATGCATTATAAGTACTACTAGATGGTCTAAGATGAGAAGTTTATAGAACACCCACCAAGTAGAAGTCAAATTACCTGAAAAGAGGAGAGTAAATAAAGCCCGACTCAACCTAACTCAAAATGAAAGAGCTTAGTAGAAGAGCATAACTCTAGCATTATCTCCTAAAACTATAATTAGCACTAAAGAATGAAATACACTCCATAATCCAAATCACACCATATCTGGGACCAAAATTTAATATTTTCTGTAGAGTGAATTTTGGGTAGAAAATTTATAGCATAAGTGATATTCAAATAATTAGTTGAAAACAGGAAAGGGAGATCATGAACATATTACATCTTCATTTTTTTCAGTTTCAATGTTTGTAAAATTGTGTGCATCTGAAAGATATACCAGTTTACTTTATGGTCATCATAGTGGTACTCTATGTTACATAATTAGGATAGGGTTAAATGAAATACAGCAAATAAAAAAGCTGATATGGTAAAAGTAAATAAAAATGGAGGATATCACATTGTTGAAGATAATTTTAAAATTATCTATCAGTAGGTATTGATTATTGAACTAGGCAGCATCATTCTTTTTCTATACTGTAATTTGTTAAAGTCTGCAGAGAAAAAACAAGTAAGTTTTCATAAAAAATTTCAGTCTGCAAAGTTTGGCAAATCTGTCTCCAAGATTTAATTTTGAGGACAATCCGCCTCCAAAGATTTTCAAATCCATCTCCAAAATGACCAGAATTCTCCAAAATGTCTCCAATAATTACATGTAAACATAGAAAATAATTAGAAAATTGTTCCCATGATCTTACAAAGATAAATTTCCATTTAAAAAACATCTCCAAAGATCTTCGGCAACATGAACGTGCTACAAGTTCACAGAATGGCAAATTTTCATGGTTGAATTTCTATTTTATTCTAATTTTTCTCATTTTATTACTACTTTGAGGCCCCAGTCTGCAGAACATGGGACATTTTCAACATTTTCTGTGCGAACAATCCCTAATTTCCTCCTATATTTACATGTATTTTAATGAGAACAGAAGCCAAAATAGAAGATTTCTTGGAGAACACTTTACCAGTTCCTGCAGTCTGCCATCTGGCTTTGAGCCAGTATGAAATACTTGGTGAATCATAATTTATCTCATCAATAATAGATTTGAAAATATTTCATTAAATTTTCATAATTATTTAATTGTTCTCCTCTCCTGACAAATCTTATTAAGTTATTAGCCACACCAACTCATTTCTTTATTTGGTGCACAAAATTCCACTGACTTTTTGAAAAATCTGAAAAAATCCATCAACAACTTCCAATAATTTTGCTGATCCACCAACATTTTCTCAATTTATCCACCAAAAATTAATAATAACAGAGAAATAAATAGCTAAAAATCCACTGACTTTGCCAAAATATTATTTTCAAAGAGGAAAAATTCTAACGACATGTCAGTGGAATTTAGTCAATTTACCATGAAATACAGACTGGACTTTGTAAACTCTTGCCAAGTGATACGTATCTAAAAGCTGAGCGGCGCACACCAGTACGGCGCACCAGATTACGGCGCACCACTGTACATTCTATTAGATAGGTAATTTGAATACAGATTAATGATAAATGGAGTGAATTTGGTAGGTAATTGTAGTATCAAATTTATGTGACGCCTGACAGTACCTGAATCCAATGTTTATACCAGTCTGTATTTGGTGCACAAAATTCCACTGACTTTTTCAAAAAGCTGAAGAAAATCCACCATAAATTCCCAGTAATTTGGCTGATCCACCAACCTTTTGCTCATTTTTCCACCGAAAATTAATGGTAACATAGGAATAAATAGCTAAAAATCCACCGACTTTGCCAGAATATTATTTTCAAAGGGAAAAAATTCCACCGACAAGTCGGTGGAATTTACCACGAAATACAGTCTGGTGTTTATACTACACAGTTTAATTATTTGATTGAGATGTTTAATTTGGAATAGAAAATAAAATTCATCATAGAAAACTGTAATTGTAATTTTATGGGGTAACTATTGTAAACTTTCAGTCTGAGATGTAAATAAAAACTTATCAGTTAGCCGTTAGGTAGATGTATCGGGGGGCGTGCCGCCCCCCGAACCCCCCTGCCAGGTCATTAAGCAATCATGAAGTGTGCAGAACAACAAACTAGCGGTTACAACAAACTACATAACAGTTTTTCACATTGAGGTCATTAATAGAAAGTACAGTGGTGCGCCGTATTGTAGTGCGCCGTAATGTGGTGCGCCGCTCAGCTTTTAGATACTTATGTGCCAAGTTGCCTGAAAGCTGGAAGCTTAATTTATTTTAATTTTTTTCTCTTGAGTTACATATTTCATATTTGGGTTTATAGATTTATGTTTATATTTTGTTTTCATATTTTCTGTTCATTCTTCAGACAGCCAATTATATTACCACTGTCTACGAGACTACGGTCTACCAATAAGACAGTTAAGACTTAGGACAAAAAGGCAAACACTAAACAGTTATAAACTAATGTTATTTATAAATAAGCTTTTATTAATTTTTAGAGGATTTTTATATTGTTTAATAAGAGTCACCATCACTAAAGATAATAGTAGAGCCTAATTAATTCGTAGCGGTGTAAAATAGAAATATTATTTGCGAAAATTGAATTTGAAACTTATAAAGTTATAATGATGAAATACCTTGCAAGTGCCAAGTAGCATATGGCATAGGTACCTACTAGGTATGCAATTTGACTTATCAAAACAGAACTAGAAAAATAAACATATATATTAAAATTACTCACCTGATACAACCAGAGCTTCATTAGGCCCACAAGTAACAAATCCCCAAACCATTTTGATAATTTCAATAAGAAAATTGGATTAAACAAACACAACAAAAACGCTGTTGATACTCTCAGCAGACGACGCAATCACACCCTGACAGTGTTGCCATTTTATAAAGGTATGCTAGAACTTTCTTGAGGTGTTCACGCTAGATAATAAACATTTTGTGTTTAATGTATATATCTAATCTAAAAACTTTTAGTTATATTGGAATGCTAGAGCAAGGCCATATTTAGATAATTGCAATTCATTGATTTCCAGTGGATATATTTTTATTCACTGATACAGTAACAGTTATACTAGGTTTATATGTTGATCATTCCAGTAAACATTACAATTTTGGGCCAACGTTGGCCCAATTCTGAACAAAACTCTGGACCAATGTTGCCATGCCGATCTCGGTGTATTGGGCCAGCAAAGGCCCGATGTTGGCTCACCTCACGGATGTCCATCGGCCCTGAACAGTATAACCGCGTATAAACGGTTTATTAGTACGCGTAATACTTAAAGGTCCTCTCCAG
>CANNZV010001106.1:0-181985 GCA_947561585.1 Caprella mutica | reverse complement strand
AAAAGAATTATTAGAGATTGAAGTCACCAATATTTTTTTTTAGTCTAGTTCTTTTAAGTCATAGTAAATATTATATGGACATACTTTTTCTTGCTGTATGCTTTTAACATGTGATCGATCAATAAGCTTAATATTTTTATTAATAAACTTATTATTATTATTAATAAACTTATCATTTTTATTAAATTGGGTAACGAACGCTTTTTATTATCATTATATGCTATTTCAGATTCTATATGAATAAAAAACTTCCTTTAGGAAATTTTAGGATATAAACTGCAAAATGAAGGAATCAAATAGTCTTAAATAATAATATTCTTTATGATAAGAGAAAAGTTGATAATAAAATTATTAGGCAAAAACTCTGCCGTGAATCCATTCTTCAATTCGACCAATCATATTTGAGAGCTTCAGAAGATCTCCATGGAAGCAATAAAAGTCTACGGTGTCATAACGTTATTTATCATTTCATTGGAGACTTTATCTCAACCTACTTTGTCATATTATCTCGTGAGAAGAGAATCTCTACACCGAGATAAGAGATTTCATTCCATGGGAATCATAACGTCAATAAATATCTCGCGATTGACTCGAATGAACTGGAGACAACAGCTGGTACAGGTGTCCTGACAGGTGAAAACACCAGTTGGTACAGGTGTCCTGACAGGTTTTCGGTGATAGAGTGATTACCAGGTTCTCTTTTTGTTTGGTTTAGGTTGAGTTACGTAACTGTCAAATACAGGTAAAACTCGTATAACGATAGTTTATGTATCTTAAAAAGAGGTCGCTATACGGATCTAATGGACGCTGTAAAGTTAGATAAAATAGTTCAATGAATTTAAACTGTGTGAGTTTTCTTTAACAGCATTACAAAGAAGTGCTAGTGAAGGTAGATTTTAATGATAATTTCATAATAATTATATAACTCACTCATATAAATGTATATACGAAATAATGAAGTAGGTAATATAAAACAAAGAAATTAGTGAATGAATGAATGATATTTTTTATAAATCTAAGTAGTGCTTAATTTTTTCTTGTATAAAAGCGAAGTATTATTCTAATAAATCAAACAGTATTTTAATTAGATAGTTACGTTATAAGCTTAAGATTCATTTATTATAAATGTTGATTCGACTATTATAAATGTTTTCAAATAAATGCAGTCTATTGTTTTTAAAACTAAACCAAAGCAAAAATACCATTGAATCATAAGTGCTGCAATCAATATTCTACTTTCTACAGAAAAAAAAACAATTTCCCCCTGTGAATGACCTAGCAAGTACTGAGAGGAAAATGTCGCTTGCATGTGCCTAGTTCCCATACAAACACTGTTGCCTAAATTACTCTATGGAGAAATAAGTTTGTATGTTGCAATGTAAGATGGACCTAATTTGTTGCAGGCTCTGGACTTTGCTTACGCTTATTGTTATAAGAACCATACTGCAGTACCTGTTCTACTTCCATTGGGAATTTGATTAATATAGTGGGTCATAATGTAAATGAGTAAATCATAACTGATGACAGAGTATCACATTCTTCTTCATTATTTAAGATTCTTCTTCATTATTTAGGATTCTTTTTCATTATTAAATTATTAATCATCTGACTAAATCTCGTACCTTTATTGACGTTAATCTTTACAAATATATTTTATTTATTAAATATGAAATATTATTAGTTACTTTTAGTGGCAAATTAGCTTAAAAAGTGTATTTTTTTCATTTTTATTTCACTTTTTCATATATATTAAAATCACTGTGGTATGAAATAATAAAAAAATATAGCGAAGTATGTGATAATATTTCACTTTCTATGAAAACGAAGAAAATATTAACTAGAACCAAAATTTCTATATGTGGCACTCTAAATAAAATTTCTGCCCACCTCCGCTCTAGAGCGAGGTGACCTGATGGTAGAGATGTTGCAGTCGAAACTTTCGTTTGCGGTTGATTGACGCTCTCTGTCAGTTTTTGTTTTTGTTGTACAGAATTTGTTTGAGAGAAGTGTTCTATAATATAAGATTGGAGTATTTCAGATATCTGAAATAGAAAAAAATTATAGCTAAAAGAATTTGAAAAATATGCTAAACAATAGGGTATTCTAATTTTTTTCAAATATAACTTAAACAGATTTACAATTTCAGATATCTAAATATTTTGTCTTGAAATCACTTTTTCTCTTTCAATTGAATCCTGTTTTGTCTCTCTAAGTGAAAATGTGAAGCTTATGTATAGAGTTGAAGTTACCCCTAAAAATTTAGTTTTCTATTAAAAAACTCGTTTTCTATAGACTGTAGCTTAGGTATACTAAATTTCAGAACTTTCAGATTATTAATAAAGAAACAAATTCTGAAGGCTATCGGTCCCTTACTCAAAGTTAATTTATGGATCCAAATGACTGTATTTTCCAGGACTGAATAGTAATCTTTAATCATAATAATAAATTCTAGGATTTTAGTTTATTGATTATACATAAGATATTAATATAGGTACTTATTCTGAGACACAAACCAATTATATTAGAATATTTTCAACCGTATATTGGTTTTCTTTCTTAAATAGGAATTTAATGATCCAAACAGGATACAGGAAGTCTAAATATTAAAATTTACAACTGCATTACGTGATCTTCTGTAGGTTCATATTCTCCACCTTATGGGAAATTGTTGCTCATATCGAAGTCCAAATGCATTAAATTTGCATAATCTATTTTTGAAAAGTTGTTGGACCAATTTACAAATTGTTACGGATGTAGCCTTATGGAGCTTCTTGCTTTAAAATACAGATTCTTGAGATGATCTTATGTGAAAATCTGATACACATATTTATTGTTTATCATATAAATTCAAAATTTACTTAGACATTAAATAGTTTTGACGGCAATGATCTTCATAGTTTAAGCAAGAAGACTCCACTTGCGATTATAATATTATTTTCAGCAATTTACTGGTTACTTCTTCATAATTTAATCCAAATGTGCTTTTTAATTCTCTCCAAATCGATTAATATTATTTAAAAAAATATTCTCTTGAGGCACCAAAATTAATGTAGTATATAAATATTTATGTATACGTATATTACATTGAGAAATTTGTTTACAGGTTAGAAAATAGAAGGTTTATATCTATTGAACATGAAGAATGTTAAAATGTTGAAAGAGGACATTTCCTGCAGTATAATCTTCCTTTCTCTGTTAGGTTGGATAGGGCGCGTATATCCTGCAGTATAATCTTCTTTTCTCTGTTAGGTTGGATAGGGCGCGTATATCCTGCAGTATAATCTTCTTTTCTCTGTTAGGTTGGATAGGGCGCGTATATCCTGCAGTATAATCTTCTTTTCTCTGTTAGGTTGGATAGGGCGCGTATATCCTGCAGTATAATCTTCTTTTCTGTGTTAGGTTGGATAGGGCGCGTATATCCTGCAGTATAATCTTCTTTTCTCTGTTAGGTTGGATAGGGCGCGTATATCCTGCAGTATAATCTTCTTTTCTCTGTTAGGTTGGATAGGGCGCGTATATCCTGCAGTGTAATCTTCTTTTCTCTGTTAGGTTGGATAGGGCGCGTATATCCTGCAGTATAATCTTCTTTTCTCTGTTAGGTTGGATAGGGCGCGTATATCCTGCAGTATAATCTTCTTTTCTCTGTTAGGTTGGATAGGGCGCGTATATCCTGCAGTATAATCTTCTTTTCTCTGTTAGGTTGGATAGGGCGCGTATATCCTGCAGTATAATCTTCTTTTCTATGCTAGGTTGGATAGGGCGCGTATATCCTGCAGTATAATCTTCTTTTCTCTGTTAGGTTGGATAGGGCGCGTATATCCTGCAGTATAATCTTCTTTTCTCTGTTAGGTTGGATAGGGCGCGTATATCCTGCAGTGTAATCTTCTTTTCTCTGTTAGGTTGGATAGGGCGCGTATATCCTGCAGTATAATCTTCTTTTCTCTGTTAGGTTGGATAGGGCGCGTATATCCTGCAGTATAATCTTCTTTTCTATGCTAGGTTGGATAGGGCGCGTATATCCTGCAGTATAATCTTCTTTTCTGGCATTGCGGTCATTTTTGTGGCAAATAATCAAGTTGCAATGGTGGCTCGGAGAGGTAATAGAATATCAATATATTGATCCTAAATTGGATGTGCCCTGGTTAACAATGCAGACGGAGACTGACAGTGTGTGCCGCACAAAAGAACGGCCCGCTGAGAATTTAATCTTAAAAGAAATTGAGAAAACCTCTAAGTTGACGTGGGATTTTGATAGGTTGGTGTATGTTGGTGAAATGGGCAATGAATTGTGAATATATATACTAATATATAGATTATTCTTATGTTTTATTTAACCGCTAAGTCGGTTTGAAATGGATCATTCTAGTGCGAATGCTGAGTTTAAAAGCTACAATATGCACACTAACTAAATTGAACAATAAAGATTGACAGATTGTCAATTGTGACACGGTTTCTAATAAAGCAATTGATATAAGGGAATCTCTGAGTTATTCCACATTTCCTTTTATATAGGAAAAAATAATAGATTAATAATTAATAAAATAACTAGTTAAATAATAATTATTACGCTTGCAAATGGAGGATGGCTATATCGGTCGGCATTTATTTATTTGTAATCTTGTTATTAGCAAAACTAAAAAAGTATTCAACCAAATTGATTGAAATTTGAAATCCAGAAACCATATAATTAGATTTTGGGAGCGAACTGATCAAAGGTCAAGGTCATTTATTACTCTCGGATTATAGAATGGTCTCGGTCATTTATACCCGGCAGTGAAGGTATGCGCTCTACGAGTGCTCAGCATTTAGTTATATATTTTTTACTCATATTGTAGAAAATGTGGAACTGTTCAACAACTCGGAATTTACCCCCGTTATTACAAATAAGAGAGAAAGAAACCTTACGAAAAATTTGTTTCAAGATTTTTTATTCCATATTTAGATCAGAGTGCTACATACCAAAAAATGTAACATCGCAACTGGTTTTCTGAGAGATTAAAACATCAAAAGATCTTGTTAAATGAAAGAGCAATCACAGAGATTGTAAAATAAACTGGGAAAAGTTGAGATTTTATCAGATGAATGGTGATGTTGCTTGTCTTTGATTACATTTCGGTTGAAGATTGTTTTTGGCGCAAAATATTTAGACACGTAAAAATAGAATGGCTTTTACATGACTACAGTCAACACGTTTGCCTTTGAATGTTTGCAAACAGTAACAGATATAATAGAAATAACTGAAGTTACTTTTCTTTCTAATTTCTTAATAAGTCTCCCATTTCATGATTAAATTGTAAGAAGGAAAATACTTGAATATATTCATGAACGTGATTTTTTTGGTCATTAGATCAATTGACAATGTTTATCTGCCTAGTTTCTTGTAATTAATTAAAGTGCAAAGTGTATACATTATATCTGTTGGAAGCATAGCAATGTTCATTTCTTAGTCTGATTACAGAGCTGCACAGGGAATTAATTAGCTGGTCAGAGTCCTGAAAACAGAAGATTGTTTGTAGTCCAAGAATTTAACTTAAACATGTCTACAGGCAGTGCTAGAGAACGTTTTGGTGGGCCATAGAAGATTGAAAGAGAAATTTCTGGTAGGCCATAGATTAAATTATCTCTCTTATTCTTCCATGGCCCCACCATAACTTTCTATCTATGATCTGCCTTGATAACAAAAAATTATCACAGTAACGGAATAGAAATGTTTTTTTTTTCATTTGAAAATCCAATGTGTAAAAAATAATGCATAAATGTTCCTTGCAACAGGATTAATGGTTATTAAAATAACAGAAAAACAATCAATAATAATTAAGATGCATTAAAATATGTTATAATTATTCAAATCTTAAATTCAAAGGAGAAGTGATTATTGTGGATAGCGATAGGCCTTTCACAATGAGTGGTGCATGCCTTTAACAATGAGTGGCGCATACCTTTTACAATGAGTGGTGCATGCCTTTTACAATGAGTGGTGCATGTCTTTTACAATGAGTGGCGCATACATGTTCTATATTCAATCTGTCAAAATCAATATTTGAAATAAACTTTGTTTTAGTTAATGTTCTATATAATTAAAATACAAATATAATATGTACATATCAAATCAAAAGTTAGTTTAATCAACAACGAAAGAACTTGTTCGTTAATGGTAATCAGGCGACTCCAATACAAATTCTGTTCACAACAAAAAGCAGATGTTGTATAAAGAATTTCCTCAGAAAAGTGCTTTAGATGGCATGTTTCGAGAGTTTCACTTAAATATCAAAGGAACTTTCTCCAATATTCACCAGAGCAGTTATTTCAAATTAGGAAGAACAGCGAAGTGAAAACTCTCCTTTTTACATCTTGGAACAAAAGAAGTCAGTTATTGAATTGACCGAATGGATATAAGCCGAGTGGTTAGAGACACACAAATGAAACAGATTCAGATTTTTAAAGGCAGAGTAAGACTGTTTGAACAGCCTTGCAAAGGGTAGAATGGGCTTGGAATTTGAAATTCAATGTCTATGAATTTCTCTTTAGTTTATAGAAATCTATAGAAGGGATTATTAGTTTATTACATAGAATTTAGCTAATTAGAATTTGTGCTATTATTATAACTAGAATAATGTGCCCAGTATATAGGTATCACGATCTGTAGTGATGGATGAATAGATCAACTCACATTAATATAGGTACCTTAATTATTATAATCAGATAGAACTACACTTCAATTTGGTCAAAGAATAATAATATATAATTTAAAATCAGAGTAATTATTTAATCTATGAATACTAGTAAGACTACACATTATCTGTAAGAAAGTCTTTTGATATTAAATTATATCTTTTTGATTGGCGGGATGAAAAACCAACAAAATCCAACTTGAAAGGGGCGATATAATTCATCATTAAATTGAACCACAGAATACTACAGATGATAAAACAATATGTTATAATCTTATTAATTTGGTTACAGTACAGTCATACAGATGGTGGAAGAAGTGAGCAATCCAGACGGGACTGGACTTTTAAGTAAGGTACTGAATCGCCTGCTCCTAAGCACTGGCCACCATCTTGTTATATATGCATTCTATTATTATTTTATTACTCTTTCAATTCCAGGCATTCATATACTTCTAAGTTCTCTACAGAAAGTTATTACTGAGCCGGTTACCCCGGCCATAGTTTGGTTGGTCTCATATCCCTCAGTAAACAACATAGAATCTTAATAGTCCATTGAGGCACTGTTTGCTCCATACATTTCACATAGAAAAAAAGGTTATTACTATTGCAAGAATCCCTGAGCTCTCTCCTCCTTCTCTTCTCCTACATGTCATTAAATATCCATGGAAAAGATAGATATGATTCAAAGCAGGACAAACAATCCATTATTTAGTGACTTTTTTCGAAACTTTAAAATTTTAATATATTTTTACCTATAATTGCGAAAACTAAATTATCAATTTATTGCTAAATCATGTTATGCCGAAAGATTGCCTACTTAAATAATTTATAATAGATGAATTATATTTGAATCAATGTTGTAAAACCTAACATACAAATATATTTAATGTTTTTTATGTTTTTTAGGTGTTTCCAATTTATTGTTCAGCTTCTGCAGATATTGCAGATAGGAGAGACTATTATTATAGGACATCTTTATTCAGCTGATGACTCATTCCTGGAGGTGTATATCATCTTTTTATTGTCGGCAATAGAGAGAATGTCACCATCTAAAGAATGCATTACAAGTCGCCAAGAGATTCATGACCGAAGAGAAAAAAGAAACCACGAATGTGATTGATTCGAGTAAGCAGAAGAAAAATTTTGGTAGGGCGATAGAGAATTGATATGGACTACTATGTAATACTCTATGACGAAAACTCTTTCTCATGATATGTAACTACCTGGAACGAAAAATAATTAGTAAAAATTATGTCGATTGTGGGATTGATTACAGTTGGCCTGGGAAAAAATGGTGTGGCCATATACATTAACGAATCTTCTATGGCCCAGACATAAATTTTTCTTTGTAGGTGACTACACATCAAAAAAGTAAATAAAAATAGTAAAAAAATATTTTAAGAACAATTGGAGGCTGCTCCATATCCCAGATAGAAAAATATGATGGGGTCAAAATATATTTCCAATGTCCCTTCCATTAACAAGATATGGTGGGGCCATATTTAATTTTCTACACTAACAGTAATTTATCTTTAGAATGCTTATACGAAATTAATGAAATGTATTTGGAGTGAATTAATTCTAATTACATTGAAGTATTTTAATCTGCTCGTAATGGTCAATTAAAGACGAAGAGATCTATGAATTAATACTTAAATGTGGTATTTTTATTTTTTGCAATAGAATAATGAACTATATGTGAATATTAATTAGAAGTAAATTTTGTATTTGAATTATATTACATTTAAATCAAATATTTTGAACAATTGCTAGAAAATATCTTATATAGATTATTATTGATGATTCTGTAGATGTATAAACAACGTTTATTTCTTTCAAGGAAACATTTCTTATATTCTTCTTCTTCCGAGTTTCTTGTAATTAATTAAAGTGCAAAGTGTATACATTATATCTGCTGAAAGCATAGCAATGTTCATTTCTTAGTCTGATTACAGAGCTGCACAGGGAATTAATTAGCTGGTCAGAGTCCTGAAAACAGAAGATTGTTTGTAGTCCAAGAATTTAACTTAAACATGTCTAAAGGCAGTGCTAGAGAACGTTTTGGTGGGCCATAGAAGGTTGAAAGAGAAAGTTATGGTGGGCCATAGAATATTGAAAGAGAGAACGTTATGATGGGTCATAGAAGATAGAGAGAGAACGTTTTGGTGGGCCATAGAAGATAGAGAGAGAGAGAACGCTTTGGTGGGCCATAGAAGATAGAGAGAGAGAGAACGTTTGGGTGGGCCATAGAAGATAGAGAGAGAGAGAACGTTTTGGTGGGCCATAAAAGATTAAGAGATGGTATTCAAAAATTTATTTAGATTTTTGTAGAAATTTTGTTTAAGCTATTTTAAAAAATCTGAACACTAAATCTAAATTATTTGGTTGAAATTTGTTTTCCAATATAAAAAATAATAATACTTTATAATTAAACTATGGATATCTCCTTGGAAATAGTACATAATCCAATTTTATTTCTATCATAGATTGTATTAATTAATTTTCCAATATAACTAATAAAGAGAAGATATTATTTTTTAATTAGAGATACTATCTAATTATTTTCTCCATTTAATTGAATACAAAAGATATATTTTATTAAAATTAAAATTTATCTTATTAAAATTAAAATTTATTTTATTAAAAGAGAAGTTGAATAATAATTTTTATATTATTACTACAGGATCGAAGACATGGAACCGTCAGATAACTTAGGATTTATTCTTTATCCACATTTAGAATAGATAGACTTGTTCAATTTTGACTGTGGATTTTCTTCAAAATTTATAGGTTGAATTTGGAGAAAATCCTACGGAAGATTTATGAGCAGGAGAAAGCATTCGATCTTGCGAGACTTTCTACATCGCAGTGACTGATATTGAAGAAAACACATTCCAATAAAATATTAATCACTTGGAATTAATCATTATTATAAATAATTAAAGAACTATTTCAATGTTGTGTAATAACATTTAAAACTTTTGTTATAGAATTAGTTCATTTAACAACTAATTCTCTTTCTAATTTGCTCATTTAAAATGACTGTAAAAGGTTCATTATTTATAAACTTGTTCAAAAACATTAATGATAATATACAATAACGATATTCACTTCGGTTAGTCGTGTAAATTAAATCCATTAAATTTTCAATAACCAACTAAACAAAAATGAAAGCTTATTAGTTAGATCAACGCAGATTCAATATCTCATCTCGATGTATCCATACAAAGTTCATAATTATAACTTTCATCATATCCTAACTTTTGAGCAGCGTTCTTATGATCCTCTAGTCCAATACTGATCAACAATTTGGATCTGTTTATGAGTTATCAATATCTATGTGATGGGATTAGCCTGTGATACTCTTAGCACAACTTTCTCAAGTGTATTAATCCGCCTTTATCTATACTAATAATATCCTTAGTGTGTTTATTCATTCTTATTTATTTGGTGTCCGCTTTTATTCGACGGGTATTAAACATGAAGAATGTAACTATGATAAGTACGTGAATATTTTGACTTGATATTTAAATTCTCCTGATTTCATTCAATTTTTAAATTTATTTTATCAGTAAAATAAATTAGACTATGCTGAAAATTTAATTTTAATTGAATTCATTAAAAGTAACTTAATAACGGGTAATAAATTGGTATTGATGATGACTCGTTATTCTTAATGGGAAAATACACTAGTTTCGAATCTCCGTTTATTCCTGGGGGTATTATTCTGAGTTTATCTTTAGTTATTAATCCGCGTATCTATGGATTAATACCTCTATATCTGTGAATGAGGGGATTAAGGCTTGCTGACACACGTCAGTGTTTAATCCGTGACGTGTCCTTTCCGTGCATTTTTAGCACTTAGAAAATACGGTAGTTTGTGAACGTGTAGGTTGAATTTAATGTAACGATATGTTTTTCACTGACATTGAAGCAATGAGACGATACGGAATGGATAGAACACTGCTGTAAGTGAAAAAGTCTTACAAATCAGCGTATCTTCAAGTTATATATTAATGATATTTTCAACACTTCTTTAAGAAAGGAGAGATGTTTATTAGTTGGAGTAAAATTATATTGCTAAAATGAACTATTTTATTCCAATTCTCTCGACTATGCCACAGTTCTTTCCCACCCAATTTTAACCATGCCATAGAATTAATTGATATTCTTTCATTCAGAGGCTGAAAAAGAAATAGATTAGTTCTGAAAAAGAAATCATTGAAGTGTCACATTGTAATTCCACCATTGTGACACCAAGAGTTACCTACAAAGAATGTCACTGTTCGAATTCATCACTTTACTTGTGGCTGTCAAAGGCTCTTTGTTCGAAAATAAAAGAGTTTTCAGTGCACCTCCGCAGATAAATTCAAAAGGTGCAATTTGAACTAACGTAATAGTAACTAAAAAGAATATACAAGATATTGTGTGATATTTACATGGAGTATAAATACATGAATCTCACCATAAAACTCAAATCCATTACCACAATCTTACAACTTCTATTAATAATTGAAAAGAAACCTTAAAAGAAACATGAAGCCAGTAAACATAATCTTCCCACACAGATATATGTTGAAGATCCTGTTAGACGATCTAATTAAAGGCTCGCACAGAAATTATTGTATGTTTGTGGAAGATTTTTGGAGGACTTCATTTTATATTATGTGGGTAGCAATTGCGGTAATTCAACATCTTTTTATTACAAGCTATCGACTATTATGTAATATAGATAAATCTCGTACAACAGACAGAACATGCACCGGAAAAAGTGTCCGCTATGCCAATCAATGGATGCTATGCGCGACTGAGGTTTTACTTCAGTTAGGGATTTAAACTTTGATAGTTTTCTTTAACAGCATTTCAAAGAAACGCTAAGTAAGAACAATCTCAGATTAGTATCAAATGAAAATCTTGATGAAAATCTTATAACTATATAACCTACTCATATAAATGTATGAAATAATATGTCAGGTAAAACGAAACAAAGATATTAACAACTAAATAGATATATGAATAATTCAGTGAAAATATAAGAGTTACTCCTCCTTTAATTTCTATAGAACTTTCTAATCAAAGAAAATGTATAGGGATGAAGTATCGAAATAAAATTACTGAAAATTGTAAGAAAAACAATTCATTAAGTGTTGATTGTAAATTGTATTACCTCTGAATATAATCAATGTATGACTAGATACTTGGTAGAAGAATAAAATATTTGTTAAACCATATAATTTAAAAAGGTTGTTGTAGCAAGCTGCATGTCCGGTAGAACGAACAATGTTTGTCCTTTGCAGGTGGAGTCCGTTTAAAGATCGTCCGCTGTACTAGCTCTAAATCTATTAGTTACTGTGTCATATCGTCTATGACTCTATAGTGTATTTACTATACAGTATTTCAATTCGTAAAATAATTTAATCTGGTAAAGTTATATTCAGTATACATCAATATTCAATTCCAGGATAGAGGTTTCATTTTGGTGAGCACTAGTGTGATGGGCATCTGTCGAAATCCCACTCGCCTTTTCGAATGCGCACTCGGAGACCATTTTTGCTGATGGCAAAAGTTGGCTAATGACGAGAGAGTTTGGCTGAAAGCCACCCATTTCGATTTGGGAATATTCGTTTGTGATAATAGCAACGACAGACGAAAAGGCAAAAGCGGTTCGAAGACACGTGATAATTCTATAGTCTTATACAGGATACGGAAATTGAAATGTATTGAAGGCACACTACCTTTTAGATCTTAAAATTGAAAAGGTAAATTTATAGGAGATTTTTAATTTTACTGGATGCCAAAATTTAACTCTCAATGTTAGACATCTTTACTTACTCATATGGAGAGAAATAAGTCAGAGTTCGTTCACTAATTGTCCATTAGGCCTTTTTATCAAGAATGGGAATTTACTGCAGTATTTCTGTTACTCTTCGACAAACATTTTAGACCAATAATTGAAAAAAGAACACTGAGATATCTACATATATTCAAATTCAAATTCTTTATTTAGAAAATAATCATATACGTACATTGAAGTATTAATTTTTAACTCAAGCTCTTGTATGAGTTCCAATTAACTCTTCGAGCTAACTCATATTTATGAATTATTATACTATCACCGTTCTTTTTGATTTTGAAAAGTTGGAAATGGATAATTATAAAAATTAATATTTGATACACGAGAAATTGAAATATACGGAAATAATTAGAATGGCCATTATTGGTATGTAAATATATAATATTATTTATAATAGCAGGAGATATATCATTGAATCGAAAACATTCTTCGTTGTTTCTTTCTGACCAACAATTCGAGCCTAGTTGAACACTAGTTTTTGATTCATGAAGTAAGATCATCTTGACTCAATATGTTGACAATATGAGTCACTGTATTGAGTCAATATGTTGACAATATGAGTCACTGTATTGAGTCAATATGTTCACAATATGAGTCACTGCAGTGAGTCAATATGTTTACAATGTGAGTCACTGTATTGAGTCAATATGTTCACAATATGAGTCACTGCAGTGAGTCAATATGTTTACAATGTGAGTCACTGTATTGAGTCAATTGCTTCAAACCACAATTCAGGTCACTGGACTCATTTTTCAGTATCCGCCTTTTAGAACAAACTGTTGGGCCGTCATCAAAAATCTCTACTGAACCTTCGGATCAGAAGATTGTAATTAAAGGTTTCGAACAAAACTTCAAGTTTTACGACGCGTTTGTTAATTCGTAATTAGTAGCGACATTCGAAGAAGTAGAAAGAATATACTAGCTACATAATTTTTAAGGCTATTAAATTGGGTTATTAATGTTTATAACTTTATACAACATCTTGTTATTAGTGTTGGCACGTAGTTAAAATATGTGTTCGATTTCATTTTTTTGCAACATTCACTGATAGCAGGATATGAAACTATATATCTTAGATTAATATAATCGAAAATCGTTCCATTTTAATACTGAATTTATTTATCATTGGAATGCTCATTAAAATTAATATTTGATGGTATAGTATCTATACTAATAATTTCGCTCGTGTGTTATTTATTTATTTATTTGTTTGGTGTCCTCATTTGCTTGACGGGTATTAAACATGAAGAATGTAACTATGATACGCACGGGAATATATTGATATGAAATTAATTTTTTTTATTCAATTTTTCAATGTACTTTATTATGAAAAAGTATCAGTTTATGCAGAAAATATGAATTTTATTTGAATTCACCAAAAAATAACGTAAAAACGAATAATAAATTACTATTGAAGACCCGTTATTTTTAACGGGCAAATAAATACACTAGTCTATACTAATAATTCCCATTGTGTGTTTATTTATTTATTTGGTGTCCGCTTTTACACGACGGGTATTAAACATGAAGAATGTAACTATGATATGCACGGGAATATATTGACCTGATATTTAAATTTCCCTGTTTTTAGTCAATTTTTAAATGTATTTTATCTATAAAATAAATTAGAAAATACAGAAAATTAAATTTAAATTTTAATTGAATTCATTAAAAGTAACCTAATAACGGGTAATAAATTGGAAATGATGATGACCCGTTATTTTAACGGGAAAGTACACTAGTCATTCAATATTCTTCCTTATTTTCTATGGTATAATCATAATATTCATTGAGTACAAAATATAAACACACACATTGAGTTTATTGTTGCCTACAAGAGTATAATAAGCATAGCAGTTGTTTAGAGCTACAGGAGAGAGCTACCTATCATATCAGGTAGCTAGATTGCCCTATCGCGGCAAACTATAAATCGTATTTCTTTTTGAGGTATGGCTGCCGTAAATCAGGTTAGCAAAGACAAATTGATATAATGCATGTAAATGCAGTCTATTTACTCAGGTATGATTTTGTCTTTAAAAATTAAAAGGTTGTTTTGAATATAAGTTAAGCCTAGAGTATTCCTTGTTTATGATTTTACCATTCAACTTATAAAGACATTGATTGAAATGAATTGTGATTATGAAAATGATTTAACTGTCTGTTTTTAAATCGTATAAAACTTCTTTTGACATTGTGAATAAGAACCTAAAAATTTAATTAACATAAACAGCATACAATATTTATTGCCCAAAATAGCTATTCTTTATGTGGTATGATCTACAGTTCACATTTCGATTAAATGCTTTCAAAACTGTGTAACTACTAACTTTCAAATAACTGTCTAATATGGCTTTTAGAGGTGCGTGCTGTGTAATTTAACATAATGCCATATAATTTAGCAGAGTCTCTTATGAATGCACAACAAATTGAACTTCAGAACAATTTAGCGGTTGAGATGATTTATGTCACTGTTACACGTGATGGTAAAAACCTGCTAAAATTGATGAGGTGGAAGTTTTCCTTCTTTTAGCCCCACCATAACTTTCCTCTTCCAATCTTCTATGGCCCTACCATAACTCTCTCCCCTCTTAATTTTCTATGGCCCCACCATAACCTTCTCTCCTCTTAATCTTCTATGGCCCCACCATACCTTTCTCATCTCTTAATCTTCTATGACCCCACCATACCTTTCTCATCTCTTAATCTTCTATGGCCCCACCATACCTTTATCATCTCTTAATCTTCTATGGCCCTCCCATATCTTTATCATCTCTTCTAATCTTCTATGGCCCCACAATACCTTTCTCATCTCTTAATCTTCTCTGGCCTCACCATATCTTTATCATCTCTTAATCTTCTATGGCCCCACCATACCTTTCTCATCTCTTAATCTTCTCTGGCCTCATCATATCTTTATCATCTCTTCTAATCTTCTATGGCCCCACCATACCTTTCTCATCTCTTAATCTTCACTGGCCTCACCATATCTTTATCATCTCTTAATCTTCTATGGCCCCACCATATCTTTATCATCTCTTAATCTTCTATGGCCCTCCCATATCTTTATCATCTCTTCTAATCTTCTATGGCCCCACCATACCTTTATCATCTCTTAATCTTCTATGGCCCTCCCATATCTTTATCATCTCTTCTAATCTTCTATGGCCCCACCATTCCTTTATCATCTCTTAATCTTCTATGGCTCACAATAATACACAGGAGATATTAGAAATAAGATAATTAATTCAGTAGACGTGCATCGGAAGACTATGTTCCTATTTTCAAACCTTCATTCAAAGAATGGTATCTTCTCCAGATAAATCTCATAAAGTCTAACACAGAATTACTGATAAGCCATCAAGCTCATTAATTATTTAACAAAGTTGTAAATTTCGATTGGTACACATGATCTTCTCCAGTTAAATTTATAATGAAATTAAATATAGAGATTGCCTTTATGTATCATTTTATTTATCCATAATGAATTAGATTTATTGATTCAGATCAGTGGTTCACAAACCGGGAACCAGAGGTCCCAAACGATCGTGAAAACGATCCAAATGATCGTGAAATGCATAAAAAAGTATATTGTATCATAGTAGAATAATTTGATAATGTAGTGGTATATAGTAGAATAATGTAGAATAATTAGGTAAGTTTTATACCCTTGAGACTAGGTAAGTTTGCCAATGAAAGTGCCGTAGTGATATTTAACCTCTTGAGTAGAATAACACTGTTAGCTCCCTTTGTTTGTTTAGGGTGTTTGCTAGCTATGTCTTACTGTCGTGGAGGGAGTGTGAGACATGTTTGCGATGTTTGTTCTTAGGGAACAACTTAATTAATGGTCCTGAGTTCGTCTTGTTCGAGTCCCTTTGACTCCTTGGAAAAAGATATTTTGACTCATTGGTAATGCAAATTGTGCTGTTAAAGTAGAGCTGCTAGAACAGGATTACCGTCTGGGAACAGAACTGAAGAAGGTAACTGAAGAAGGTAACTGAAGAAGGTAACTGAAGAAGGTAACTGAAAAAGATAACTGAAGAGGATAACTGAAGAGGATAACTTACACTGAAATTGCAACAACTCTGAATATAGTCAATATATGTCTAGATACTTGGTAAACGAATAAAATATTTGTTAAACCATACAATTCAACGGATCATTTTAGTCCTTTGTAGGGCGTGTCCGTTTTATATGAAACTATACATTTTCATACACATTTTACTGTTCATTTGTTGAACATAACACCTGACTTCACAAGAGTGTTGATAAATTCTCTAGTTAGTTAATAATACTTCCTTTATGAGAAAATTTGTCAGAACTTTAGCGTTTTATATCTGAGAAGTTTGAAATTGTTTGAAATTTCAGCGCAGATTTAAATTCTTCAGGTCGTCTTTCTGACACTTCAACAGTTCGTTAGAATAATAATTTCTTTTATAGTTCATCTAAGGTTAGCTTAATATTTTTTAGAAAAATTGGAAAATGCAATAGGGTTCTATCTAAGTTTTGAACATTTTGCTTAAATCATGTTGGATGAAGAAAAATTGAATCAAAATGACCATCTGGCTGGTTATATTTTGCCTCATGATTGTTAAGTCAAGTTGACTCACAAGAGGTTTAAAGTAATCTTACTTCTGGTCAAAATGACCAGGTTTCTTAGGTTATAATGAATATTAATATTCAATATTCAAGCCAGTCTATTATATGAAATTTTATTTATTTTAAGTTTTAGGTTCTATCCCTATTATAAAGTTTATTTAATGGGCCGTCAACATTGGCTCTGCCTGTATCAATAAAAAATCATCAATTGAAGACATACAGTTCAATATCCACAATATCCACGCCACACATACAGTTCAATATCCACAATATCCACGCCACACATACAGTTCAATATCCACAATATCCACGCCACACATACAGTTCAATATCCACAATATCCACAATATCCATTTCTCTCGTTGGTGCTAACGAAGAATTCTTCTGTCTTTTAAATACGCTAAGCCTTAGGATTTTGACCTGAATTCCTCTGGTGTGTGCCACTGTACCAACGGGATGAAAAAACAACATCTGGTGATAAAAACAACTGATGATAAAAACAACTGGTGATAAAAACAGCTGTTGATAAAAACAACAGTTGATAAAAACAACTGATGATAAAACAACCTTTGATAAAAACAATTGTTGATAAAAACAACTGATGATAAAAACAACTGATGATAAAACAACCTTTGATAAAAACAATTGTTGATAAAAACAACTGATGATAAAACAACCTTTGATAAAAACAATTGTTGATAAAAACAACTGATGATAAAACAACCTATGATAAAAACAATTGTTGATAAAAACAACTGGTGATAAAAACAACTGATGATAAAACAACCTTTGATAAAAACAACTGTTGATAAAAACAACTGATGATAAAACAACCTTTGATAAAAACAATTGTTGATAAAAACAACTGATGATAAAACAACCTTTGATAAAAACAATTGTTGATAAAAACAACTGATGATAAAACAACCTTTGATAAAAACAATTGTTGATAAAAACAACTGATGATAAAACAACCTTTGATAAAAACAATTGTTGATAAAAACAACTGATGATAAAACAACCTTTGATAAAAACAATTGTTGATAAAAACAACTGATGATAAAACAACCTTTGATAAAAACAATTGTTGATAAAAACAACTGATGATAAAAACAACTGATGATAAAACAACCTTTGATAAAAACAATTGTTGATAAAAACAACTGATGATAAAACAACCTTTGATAAAAACAATTGTTGATAAAAACATCTGGTGATGAAAACAGCTGTTGATAAAAACAACTGTTGATAAAAACAACTGATGATAAAACAACCTTTGATAAAAACAATTGTTGATAAAAACAACTGATGATAAAAACAACTGATGATAAAACAACCTTTGATAAAAACAATTGTTGATAAAAACAACTGATGATAAAACAACTGGTGATAAAAACAACTGTTGATAAAAACAACTGATGATAAAACAACCTTTGATAAAAACAATTGTTGATAAAAACAACTGGTGATAAAAACAACTGTTGATAAAAACAACTGTTGATAAAAACAACTGTTGATAAAAACAACTGATGATAAAACAACCTTTGATAAAAACAATTGTTGATAAAAACAACTGATGATAAAACAACCTTTGATAAAAACAATTGTTGATAAAAACAATTGATGATAAAAACAACTGGTGATAAAAACAATTGTTGATAAAAACAACTGGTGATAAAAACAACTGTTGATAAAAACAACTGTTGATAAAAACAACTGTTGATAAAAACAATTGTTGATAAAAACAACTGTTGATAAAAACAACTGTTGATAAAAACAACTGTTGATAAAAACAACTGTTGATAAAACAACCTTTGATAAAAACAATTGTTGATAAAAACAACTGGTGATAAAAACAACTGTTGATAAAAACAACTGTTGATAAAAACAACTGTTGATAAAAACAACTGTTGATAAAAACAACTGTTGATAAAAACAATTGTTGATAAAAACAACTGTTGATAAAAACAACTGTTGATAAAAACAACTGGTGATAAAAACAACTGTTGATAAAAACAACTGTTGATAAAAACAAATAATATTGTTGATAAAAACAACTGTTGATAAAAACAACTGTTGATAAAAACAACTGTTGATAAAAACAACTGTTGATAAAAACAACTGTTGATAAAAACAACTGTGGATGAAAACAACAACTGTGGATGAAAAAAACAACTGTGGACGTAAACAATAATTGTGGATTAAAACAACAAGAGAAATAACGAGAAACTCTACACTGCAATACAAATTGAACACTGAACTGTTTATGGACAGATTGAAATTAGGAGAAACTCTCCACTGTGGAACAAATTAAACATTGTACTTGTTATTAGAGATGGAAATTGTTGTGGCACTTTTACTGTTATGGTTATGAAGTAAAGCGGCAATTAAAACCTTTTAATTCTTTCATATTTTAGTTACAATTGAAGTGCTTTGAAAAAGGTTTTTTATTTTTTTATTTGCAGTTTTCAGTCTATGCCTTTATTGTATGTTATTAACAATAACTAAAAAGAATATTTATATACTACTACTTAAACAAATGCAAGTATTTCTTATGGAAATTACATTAGAAAAGTTTAACTTGGTTAGGAAACGTTTCTTCTTGTTCAATTATAAAAAAATGTAGATTTTGTTAACTTTGTATTCTCAATATTTTTATAATAATTATTTATAAGGTACCTGAAATTCATCCATTGAGAATTCATTTATTATTAAGGGTTTGCTATTGTAATTTAAATGCAAGTACGTACGAATTATCAATACAAATATACTAATTTAACTAAAATAATCTTTACTCTTTAAATTCAAAACTAAGATTTTACTTTATTATTAATATTAGTGCCATGAACACAATTTTTTAAGTTATTTCAACTAAAAACTGTTTACAATTGAACATTTATTCGGATTCAATATATGATCTTTATTGTACAATAATGACGGGTATAGAAATAGAATTTTTAGCCCCGGAAAAGCTTTCGTTTCGATGTTTGAAGAGATGTATAGCTTCAAACCGACAGAGAAACTTTTTTTTATTATAGTATACATTATATATTTCTCACGAATCAAATTTTACAGTATAAAGCATTAAGTATGCTTCTAACCAGTCTATAATTGGTTCTCTTGAACATTTACTCGTCGGTATACCTAATTTGAAAGAAAATAAAGTCATTACAGTACAATTTCTGACTTTTACTACAAATTAGGTACTTCAATCAGTTACGATAAATAATAATGAGTAAAGAGAGGCTAAATATATAGATAGGGATTATTTTTCTTTTAGGTTTTTGAGAAAATAAGAGGGGATCGATACCCTTCAGGTAGGCCGAATGTTGACTTTTAATAAATATTATTGGAGTGAAACACACCTACATGTGTGTAGCATAAACTGTTTAAATATTACAGACATAGCTTGTCTGTAGCGCGTACATTAGGGGAGAAGAAAAAAGATAGGCTAGGAGAAATGGAATAATAATTAACAATAATTACCACGTCATAATAATTGTGTCTGGGTGTTAAAATAACGTACATATATAGGGTAAGTTCTGAGTTATCGGACAGTTTTACATTTTCGAAATTTGAAGAATAAAGTGTTTAATCATTACGAGGTATATTATTTAGTTCTTTATCACAAATTCGAAAATGTGGAATTTTCCGATAATTCCCAGCTTACCATCTTCTACCGAATTTTAATTTTCACCATCTTTTAATAGTTGGCTCAACTTTGCTTATTCAAATAATTGCGTGAAAAATTCAAATTGAAAATAATTTTAATAGAAAAATTATTTAAAATTTAACCAGATTTGATCTATAGGGTAAGTTTTGAGTTATCGGACGGTTCCACATCTTCGATCATATGAAGAAAAGTAATATAATGATTATTATCCAAGTTTTATTGAGATTCATTTAAAATTTGATCGTTGTAATATATATGTAATAGATTTAAATAATATTCATTAAAAGAGTAGCTACACAGAGAGAAAGTTATGGTGGGGCCATAGAAGATTAGGCAGAGTCCCTTTTTAATCTTCTATGGTACTCTATAACTTTTTCTCTGGTTATTTAGACTCTAATATGCTTTCTGAAGTAATCTAAATATAGTTTAAATGAAGGCTATATAATAATATAAACCATTGATGTACGTACTAGAAAAATACGAACTTGATTGAAAAGATTCTCACTCAAAGAAAAAAACAATACTTTTTCAAGAGTCATTTTATTCCTGACGATGAATTGACATCTTTATATTCAAAAGCATGGATTCTAGAAAACTTAAAACGTTGAGATTTTGATAACCCTCTAAATATAATAAAGTTACAAATCTACTTTTTTCTGATTTAACAGTTTACCTACATCACAAAGACTCGTAGAGTTTCTTGAATTTTCTCGCAGTGCGTCCTATGAGACCAAATTCAAGTTAATTTGTGTCTCTCAGGGACGAATTTCTTTGCAAACCTGCAACTCGGGCAATTAACTTGAACTTCTTTGTTCTTGTAGCCTCGCTGTACAATGTGCATTGTTATACATCCCTTTGGTTCAATTGCACCTAAAGGAAAGATACAATTAAATACATGTACAATTAAATTTCGATAGCGGTTAATCAATTAATCTTACAGTTGATTTAAAACTCGTATTTTTAAATTTATTAATGCGTGTAAATTAATTTAGTTTTCTAAACTAATTTCTGTGAATGGAATCTGTGATTGATTAACAAGAAAGTTTAATTATTAATCATTTGATTATAACAGTCAAATTATAATCACGTTTATTATAATATAAGGGGATATTAGTTAATTATAATAATAATTAGGTTGTGTTCCGTATTTCTGCACCCAATGTGAAAGGTTCTTATTTTTTATACATTAGAAACCAATGATTACTGAAAGTATAGGAGCGATTTATTTTTCTTTATAATAATTAATTTATTTTAAAATCATGAATTACCTAGATTGCTCAGTAGATTTTAAAAAAATAGAGAATTGAAATAATTCTGAAATGAAGAAACATAAAATAAGACTTCCTTCAAAAGAAATGTTCAAAACCCTTCTGAAAGTGATAGGAAAATTTCAAATTTTAATAAAATTTTATTATGGATTTTTTTGTTACATTATGTGTAGGAAATGAAGTGTTGGAGTCTTCTAGCTTCGAAACTTGATTCAATTTAGGATTTAGGAGGGGGGGGGGGGGGGAGGGATTTCTATTTCAGAAGATGAAAAGAGACGGGGAAATATCAGGTCAAAGAATATAATATTTTAGCTCGGTGGAGAGGTTGTCAATTTCCAAAGAAATGCACATTGGAATATAATTCTTAATACGAAATCGATATAATGAAATATTTACACCTGTAAAGCTTTAATTCATCTTCTCTTACTAAAAGTATGATGTATCGTTTGAAATTCCAATTAGGAATGATCTTTCAATTTTAGAAGTAGGAATGACGAAATGGGTTACGTCACAAGGTCAGGAATGTGATTATTATAAGATTCTATTTGATCTTCATGACTAAAGGCCCCCTTCACACTTGTGCTTCTCAGCACCGCCTTTAAAAAAATGCTTATAGCAAAAAGTTTAGCTACAATTGATTTTAACAGAGTCCCTCACACCTGCGTTAGAAAAATTGCTGGCAAAAAAAAGCGTAAGTGTGTAGGGCTCCCGTTAAAATCAATTGCAGCGAAATTTTTTGCTATGATCATTTTTTTAAAGACGGCATTGAGAAATGCAAGTGTGAAGGGTGCCTTATGTTAGTACCTAATTGCTAAATATTATTAACAATTTCCTTTTGTACCAGTATTTATCTCTATAAATACTTTATTAACACAAAAAACGAATGAATACGAATTGGTGGATATTTCAAAGTAAAGAAATACTGAGTAACTTGGCAATTTTTCTATACATGATTTAATTGGAATTTCAAATTTAGACAAAAAAATTACATTATTGGTTTCATTAAAGAAAACAGTACTTCCTTTCTCCCCTAGAAGATGATGTGAACATCGCACTGCTGCCCACCATACGTCCTACCGGCATACCTTCAATCCCTCGATTAAATTCACACAGTATGTACATAATAGAGACATTGGGTACTTGAAGCATTCGAATTTACTTCAGAGTGTCTCTCCTAATACGAATCATCAATTAAAGGCTCGCTTCAATGACCTCCTCCATGAGATGCATTGTTTTTAATCAGCTAAGTAGTACTCGCCTCAAATGAATGACTTATGAACGACGAGATAGCTGAAAATTTACCTGAAAAAATGAATTGGAAATTGATAGTTTGGTATACATGATGAGATGGTTACAAAAATGCTTTGAAAATAAGGAGGTTGCTTCATGTCGAATGAAATGTTGTCTGCTAAACTTTAAGTATTAGAAAAAAAACACTAGAAATGAACAGGTTACGAAAAAATAACATTAGTTTGAAGACTAATTTTCACACAATTCATAATTATTATAAAGCACGAATGGTATTCTTGATACTGAAACAAATTCATTTTTTATGTTTTCAAAAATTAAAAGTATACCATTTCAAATAACAAAATTTCTTTTATGTCTCACATATTGTTATGATAATTATGATGATTTTTGCATTCAGAATTAATAAATATTATAGTTAGGTACATTGGAAAAAGAAATAATATATTTAATGGAATGTAACTAGCCTTAGAGTTTAGTATATCGTTCCTATGGAATAATAAAAACAGCATAGAGAATCTAATAAATAAAACTTTTTCTATATGAGCCAATTAGTATCTATGCGAATTTAGTTAGAGCCAACTAAGATGTAACCGGGTAATGAGAGTTCCGGTGGTGAACTCATGGTATATAGGCCTCGAATATTAGACCTAGTGTTCAGTCAATTAGGGATCAGACTGTCAGTCGGTCAGTTGTTAGTCAGTCAGTCTGCATGGCCCATCTTTGGTATGTTCTTTTCTCCACCATATGCTGCAATCATTTAAAATAAGATTCCACCGCTTATAATTGATAGTCTGTGCTCAAGATAAGCAAATACAGTGTATCTTTGAACTGGAATGTTAACATCAATATCCCGCCAATGCATAGACAATCTATACTAATTTCAATGATATAAAATATTCTTTAACATTAATTGATTAACATATCTTCGAGAAATAAAATCGTCTTAAGAAGGAAAATATATGCAGGTATATATGAATACAATTCATTTTAGTATTAATACTTAATTTGCTACTTGTACTAAATTAAGGAATTAAATTAACTTTACTATACATTGCCTGTATTTTGTTAATGACAACTGATTGCTACACATCAGTACGTCTTCTGTATTTTGTTGAAGATGTTTGTTTTACATCTCTCGAGTCTCTCATTTGATTGTCTCTTCATTTCCAAGATCCCAAGAAACTTCCTAAATTTCTCGGGTAATGGAAATGTTTTCCGAAGTTGGATGAAGTTACGTCATAGATGGTGGGTCTCCCTCCGGGAAATCATCCCTCCATCACTCAAGATAAATGCATCGGCCATGACGTGGATAGGAGATAAATTGGAAATGTCACTGGAAGTCTGTTCCTTTGACAGAACACAAAGCATTAGTGACCGAAGGATGCCTTCAGCAAAGAAAATACTTGGAAGCATTTTCCTACAACGTCTCAGACTTCATTTGGAATGAATAAAATATTCATTGGTTGTAAGTAGAGCTGGTGAATTGAGCCAAGAGGCACTCCATTGCAATATAGTCACCACTTGATTTACAGTAACTGTGAGTTAGAATTATTATTGCAATTTAATTTTATAAGAAAATTTAGAAATTAGTGTAATGTAATTATTCTAGAATAAGATAAAGTTAATAAATAATTTGACTTTGTTTTCAATACAACTAACTCGCAATTTATAATTTAATTTATCCTACTACTCCTAGAGATTCACATCATAAATTCGGTTAATCTTAAAATGTTTTCAATTAAATACTCATACATAATTCGCGTATTTTAAGTAAAATCCTTGAAATAGAATATACGTTTTCATGAATGATAACTCAACTAAACATCAGTTCGGTTTTAAAGTTAGTTGCTACACAAATGATTCTATTTTAGAATTACAAACAATATTTTGTTTATTTTTAGATCTCTAAAAGCTTTTGAAGCTGTAAATAAACAAAGTTTTTAAACCAAAACTCCTTATAACGTTGAAAACGATATTTAAATAATATTATAAATTCTTGGCAACATACGGCAATTTGCATATTAGGGCGAAAATGTATCCGATTTTAAATCCATTTTATATGGTCTTTATTGAAGATCAATTTTTTAGTCCTATTTTATTCAATATTCTTTATCAATAATGTGAGTAATTTAAGTATTTAACATTCAATTAGACATCGATGTTGCATTTAATAATATATTTTCTGATTTTTACAATGCAGCCTCTAAATGCAAGATTTTATTAATGAATTATCTCAGTGGTTTAACATGAATAAATTACTCCCCAATGTTTTAAATGCTAAACTCATGAATTTTAGTCGGAACAATTTTGCTAATCTCTCTATTGATTTACTTTTTAACAAAACACGTTGATAATTTATCAATTATTTTTATCAATATTAATTGATAATAAAGTCAATTTTAAAAGCCTTTGATAACAAGTAAAATAATATAATTTCATTAATTTATAGAATTATAATTTAACTTTTTATGTAAATTTTAATATTGTTTTTTTTTGGTATTAGTGAAAATATGAAACCGTCCGATAACTCAGACTTTACCCTACACTTGCCTACTTCGTAATATCAATCCTTTTTAAATTATCTCGAAAGTTGTTTTCAAGAGTCCATGGGAACTAATTTAATTGATATAAATTGAGTGTTTTTGATGAATCGATGTTTTTGAAATTTAATGGGAAATTCATCAGGAATTACACTAATATTGAATAGGGAATTAAATTTTTATCAATAATGTTCATTAAAGGGTAGACAAGAGTTTGCAAAGTAAATATTTCCCTATTTGCTGATTTGAAATTGATAAATTCGTTATTAGTGTTTAATGTAAAGCCATTATTATTGTTTTTCTATATTTTAAATGAAATATAAAGAATAGTGATTTGAAGAGTATAGCCAGTTTAATTCCTTCAAAACGTGATCTTTAGAAAATTTTACTAATGGTTTCTGTAGTTACATTTTAAATTTTTCCCTTAAATATTAATGCAAAAGACTGTTGGAATGGTCTAAAAATTTTTATAGTGTCCCATTCGTAAGATTTATAATGGTTATTCCGAATTTATTTTGAAGATTGACATGAAGATTTAAGTCGATGATTGATTCAAACCGAAATGTGATAAACTTGTTTATTTTCACTCAAACAAAGTGTTTTAAATCTAACATAAATAATTCCACTGGAATCATATGCCCATTGTTAGAAGAAAAACCTACTACTTCATTTATCTTTATCTCTAATTCTTTTGTTTAAAATTGATCAATAAATGTCTACTCGAACAAAGATTCAACCTAATATCGAACCAAAGTAAATTATTCTACTTCATTTCTTCTCCGACCGAATAACTGTCTATGATCGTAAAATTCGAAGGAGAACTTTCACTAAAAACATTCCTGATAACAAAGAAAAACTCTTTCCTCTTTCCATCTTCCGTCTGACTAAATTTTTCCACTAAAGTTAGTTTTTCTTGACAATAAATAATTAGAAAACATTTGGTCTTTCCGTATGTAAATTCGGACTCAAGTTTGGCAATGAATTGGCTAATCTTTTTCTCTCGATAATTATTACTGACCATTTTGAGAAACATTCTGGCATTATTTTTTAGTCTTTACCATTTTTTTAAAATCTCATTCAATTATTCAAAATTCGAATACAAAATTTCTGAATTATGATATATGTAAAAAACAAACATATTATTTTAATATAACTAACTACAATAGGCATAATAATAATAATGATGCCCCAATAAAGATTGTAACCTATGGCTTACGTACAGTCATAGCAACGGACATGAAAGCAAGTAAAATATGAAAGTTATTACTTGATTGGTAAGGGGAGAGTTCTATTTTGATTACAAGTAAATCACTGCAGGCACTTGGATAAGATAATAGAAACAATTTTCTATTTGTAATGTAAACTTGCGCTCCATTTTCTACTTGAAGATTAGGAATTTATTTCGTCTGTATGATAAAGACAGATTTAAGTGTGTAAAGCATATATTAAAAGAAACTCTTGTGTAATTTCATATAAAGTATCATATTCAAAATAGTTATGAAATGAAACATGTGATAGATGACTGAAGAAGAAAATCAATAATTTAATAATTATAGAAGCATTTCCATTGAATTTGGTTAACCTTTCTCTATGTACTTAAGTTACACATATTGGCGATGTTTTAATGGAGATACTCCCATCAAACTATGGAAATTAGAACAGAGCGCATCAAATATGAATTGTAATAATGATTAATCACCTTCAATATTCATTTATCATCAAAATAATTCATGCGTTAACGAAACCGAACATTCTATTTGGATTTAACGAATTTTTCAGCGGTGTTTACAAAAATTATTATTTTGTTAATACGAAATTAGTTTGTGTCATTAATGGGACTCTAAACAGTGAAGGATTAAGTAGAGTAAGCACCGAGTTATCGTACTGTTTCACATTATCGAACATATAATTAAATAAGTTTATGATCATTATTATTTAACATTGATATACGTTTTCTTATATGATCGAAAATGTGAACCCGTCTGATAACTCGGCACTTACTCTACCTTGTTTTGAAATAAACAATTACGAAATATTGAAGCCGTTATTGAATTATTGTAACATTTGATTCGATATCAATAATTTCTTCATATCTTACGAATTGGAATATTCCTTACGTAAAATATTACACAATAAATGGAGGAAAACTGTTGAATTTACTAATGAATTAAACGTTTCAATGCATTTACTATTGAATGAAAGAAAAATAAGAGAAATGCATGCACACTTCTCTTTGAATAATTTTGAAATGTGTGAATGGTGTTTCATGTATAATGAAATATATGATAGTTTTCTAGTTTATAAATAATAGTTAATAATCTATGTATTATATATATTTTACATTACCTTGAATAAATTGTTGAATACATACTTTGAACTTATTTTCCAAGTCTAATAAATGTTCTATGATTTAATTACTAACTTTTCTGTGGCTAGGCAATTGATTTTGTCTTTGTAAATGAGTAGACTTACTAACGTAATTAGAGTACTGGTAATAGGTTAATAGTTACTTTTTATATACAATTATATAAGCTCAATTTAATTATCTGAGAAAATATTTGATTTATAGTGAATTAAATGATATATTAATCATTTCTCTCCTTAAAGTGATTGTAATATTTTTTTTTATTGAAAGTATTTTATGACAGCCACATTAACACATTGATTGTATTTGATAAATTTTAAGAAATACATTTATCCTTTCGTGGCCCAAAGTGGAAATTTCCGTCATATTCTATGTGTAGCATCTTAAAATAGCATATAATTACATGGCTACTACAGATGCCGTCAGGAGGGAAAGGGTTAAATGAATGGACAAAGAGTAAGTTAAATATTCTTTGTATTTTCCGTAGACTTGTATAACAAATTTTTTGTGAGAATTTGAAAATTTATTCATGTATCTGTAAGTATTAAACCTATTCATGAAAGTGCAAAAGAATAAAAAGATTGCAACTAAACCTAATAAAAAAACCTAATAATAATAGTGATTGGTGAATATACAGAAAAATAAAAATTCTAAGAGACAATTACGGGGTTAAGTTCCGAGTTATCAGACGGTGCCACATTTTTAACTTGTAATCCTTGATGCCTGTAGGAATTAGGGATACCAATCTATACTATTATAATAGAAGCCGTGTCAGTCGGTCCGTCCATCACAAAGTTAATGAATAATATAGTGGAGATTAATGCAATGTGTTCATCAATAAGTATTGTTTATTTTAAAGCATTAATAACTTAATAACTTGTCATAGATAGTGCAGCAATATAGTCACAGAGTTGAATAAAATTTCAATATATAATGCGCAGGTTTTAACTATAATTTTAACAGGAAAACACACATCGTGGAACTGATGTAGGCTCGTGGGGTAAGTTCTTAATTATCGGTCCGTTCCATATTTTCGGTCATATAAGAAAAAAACGATATAATAATAATTATATTATTATAATTATTATAACAATTATAGTATTATTATAATTATATCACCTATCCTAGTGATATAATTATTATAACATTGTTTTTTCTTCTATGTATGACCGAAAATGTGGAACTGACCGATAATTAAGAGTTTACCCTATAGTATAGATAACCAAAGTTATGCTTTGTGAATTTGGTTCATCCTATGTTACGGGTCACAATGTTTTGATATCAATCGTTGTATCGATGGGTGTTGAAAAAAAATCATAGCTTTACTTTGAGAATTTTTTTTTCAAATTAAATATTTTATTGATTAATACTATTAGAGAAATTTTAAGTTATATTTAAAATTAAAAGGTAATAACAAACAAACATCGCTGTGTTGTTCAATTTTTTCTTCAGAATAATAATTCCTATTCATTCGAATTTATTAAAATATAAACCCATTCCATTATTCTTTTTTATCTGGAATTCCCTCGGGGATGAACCAGAAAGTTTGAGAACTGCTCCAAGTACCTAGCTACTTTCTTGCGGTCTTTTCCGGTCCATCTTTTCTTCTGAGGAAAACTAATAGCGCAACATTCGAAAAATGCTTTGCCATCTTCACGAAATTAAATTACGGACCAGTCTGTCTGGGAACTGGAAGCTTACTTCCCAAAACTTGCACAGAACAAATTCCCTTTTCTAGGTTCATGAAATCTAAATTCTTTTGCAAAAGTTCTATATGTTCTAAGAGAAAGATTTCTGGTAAATGGAATTAAAGTTTATTTGATACGATGATGAACATGAATATTATGAAAAGCATTTCATCAGGAAGAGTTAGGTTTAAAAATTTAATAGTACATATTTTAGTAAAATAAGAATTTGTAAAAAAAGGAGAATTTAGAACAGTTTAAATAAGTGCACCTCACGATTTTTGAGTGTAACTGATATCCAATATATCTAAAAGAAGGAATGCTAATAAAATTCAATTTAATCGAGCAATATCAAGAGGTCGTCAATAATTTGCTCCTATAAAATTTGAATTAATTACACTTAAATATTTTAAACTATTTAATACATTACTACCACTGAACCTTGCTACTGATATCAGTGTCCTGATATTCAGAGTTTTCTACATATGTGAATATTCTCAGAGAATTACCGACGAACATATTTGTATTCTTTCAAATAGTTCTTCTTACTTTTTTATCCATACTTTTAATTTCCATTTTTAATCAAAATTTATTTACCTCAGATCATAACTATAGACTGTAATGTTTTCACATTAACATCGTTAAATAAGGATTAAAATAACAATAATTATTATCAGAACAAATTTTCTCTATTAACTCATATTTCAAAATCGAGGTATATAAACATTAAAATTTCTAACCCACATACATACGTAACCCAAGACTGTTATATTGGAAATATACCAAAGTTGGAGGACAATAAACCCTGTATTTTCCCAATTGGAATAACTCTGTCAAAACAGGAAGTCTCCAAAATACCTCAGGAGAACCATACAGAAAACCAAAGTTATCCCGAAGGTATATTCGAGATGTGTTTATTCCTAGCAACATATTGCGCCAATAGTCGCGCCGTGTTTACGATGACACTTTCGGAACGGAGAATAACTCTTCCGAAAATTGCCAGTCGAGAACATCTGCAAAAAGAACAAAAACTCGGACAGACACTTCAAGTCGGTGGTATGGAGTTATTGTTGCATTCAAAAATTGATTTGCAAAATATTAGGCTTGAGGATATAGATTTTGAAATAATTGGAAATATATAAAGAATTTGGGAATATAATCAGAGGGAAAATGAAATAATCTGAAGTCTTTTAGTTTTTTGTGTTGGAGGGCAAGGTTCAATTTCCATTGAGAGAAATGAATTCGTATTCTTTGAAATTACGTAATTTCTTAATATTCACGTATTTCTATTATTACATTGAATCAACTGTTCTAAAATACTATAGATTCTTGATTGTATTATGTTATTTAAACCGCTAAAACCATTTATCATTTACTTGATAAATTTCTGCAAACTTCCTATAATTAGTTCATCAACTCTTGAACTGACTTTGGTCAATATTTCTTCTTCCATTTTGTATGTAATTGAAAGGCTCATTTATGTGACTCTCTTCTTTCGCCAAAAAGGTTAAATGCTTTCCAAAGAGTTGGTCGAAAGAGCAGTCGAAAATAACAGAAGAATTTGAAATAAGTTCCTCAGAAGTGCCAGGAAGTGGTCATGTGAGGAATTTTAATCGGTGCTAAAATTCCAAACAATTTTGAACTTTACAGATAAAAAATGTTAAGTTGCTGAAGATATTCTCATAGACACATTCCTTGTAAGTAACTTGATGGTTCTTCAACTCGGAGCCAAGTTCCAATGGATAGTTGAAGGAGACCAAAAGAGTTTGTGTTTCTATACTTCAAAAGAACGACTAGAGAAACTAATCTTTTTAATATATTAGTTACTTTTGCAATTTAAAAAATAGTTTATTTAGTAAATAGTGAAGAAAATTATTGGGAAACATAATTATTTTTATAATGGAATCTTTCCTTACAAACAACGGTCTGTCGATTCGATGGAACAATCCATCGATGTGATATCCCAGCAATCGAAAAGAACTCGAATCGATATACGTTGTTTATAGGGTTTATTATTAGTACTGTCCAGGAAGAGCAGATGCGTGTAACAATATTCTTTGGTCTTTTGAGTGATGATTGTTATATTATATTCCATAGTACTCAGTTGCAGGATACAGATGTAACGATAGAGTTACACAATACAGAGTAGAAGTTATACTGAGGTCTCACTTTAACTAGTGGAATCACAGGGTACAAAACACTAGACTCTTTAATATTCATAGTCGAGAATCTAGCTCCAATACCTAACCTAGAACCAAGTAGTGTAAGTGTTAGAAATGTTAATTAGGTATTGTTCTATAACCAGATCTCTAAAAGTAGTAATACTCTACTAATGACTTGTCTCATTAAAAAGTTACTCAACTCATTAGGACAGACCCGTTTAAAGTATTTTTTAAGTATGATAAATTCTATAGTGCCACATTATTGTACTTATTGTAGATTCGAATTTCTTTTGTCCTTATGTAATTTTTTCTATGGTTCCCTAGGATGAATTTAGACGAGCTGTTACACGAATTAATCTCTACGTACCCCACTCTCACTAACCGATACATAGACGAATGTTATCTAGCCAAACACCAGCAATGGTCAACTCCATTTCTGTTCATACACTTCATAACAGTGTTTGTGTTGCGACATGTCAATCAGTTTCATGATAGAGATTCACATAAATGTAAATGAACTCCAAACTGATTTGGATGTAATGAATTCATATAGTTAAATAAATATATGAATATTGAATAGTAATTATACATGAACAGCTTCAAGTGCTTGTAAATTTCTAAGCTATATTAATATCAACTGAAACATGAACCTCATTTGCAATTTTAATTACTCTTTCATAATTCCAGCACCGACCTTTGATATTTATTGTAGTCAATCACTGACGCTTCGAAAATTAAAAACAAAATATCAGGATTTCATAAATGCGAAAAAACCAAACGATTGAAGATGAAAAGTGTATTGAAATAAATTTGTATGTTAAAAATATACAACTGTTAACTATTATTGATTGTAATGGTGGAAGGTTCATAAATCAATTTAATTCATTGAGTACTCTGTGAAACAAACCATTATTCTTCAAGACTTTAAACAGAAGAGTGACAGTTGTTCCGAAACACTTCCATGTCTGTCTCCCTGCATGGTCATCATGGCAGTAATTAATCAAACTGTAGACCAGAGGAAGGAGGAGAGGCATCCTTTTGATGGGGCGGTATTGTGTAGTTCAATGATGGGGAGAAGGATTCACTTAAATAATGGAAGTTAGGAAAATTTAACTTATGAATTAAGGAGAACAGAAATAATCTAAGGTATCGAATTAAGTGAAATACTACCTGTGTATGGTTTAATGTCGTACCGTATGTAGGTATTTTGTATATAATTAAAATTATTTGTTTTTTATGTAAGTTTTTTTTAACAGTAATTAAAGAAGATAATCCCTTGTAAGATAAAATTGAAAATTAAACATTTTACGTGACTCAAAATGCATCCAACAAATAAAAACTAAATGGCAATTTTTTCCTCAATCGTATCTTTATAGTAACGATTTAAATTTTTTTTCATTGTAGTACACAATCCAAACATCAACTCAAGTATTCTTGAATACGTTTCTTTTGTGAGACTCTTCCCTGTGATTCATAATCTCTTCCTCAGTACAGCTCTGGTCAACACGAACCCATGAATATTTTAGTGACTTTTCTCGGGCCAAAATTTTCATCCATGATATAAAACTGTTGCGGATTAGTATGGCAGAGCAAGCACTAACTCCACTAGGTGAAAAAGTAATTAATATTAACGAGTTTTCAGTGGAACTGGTTAAGGACACAGAAAGTTTAGTGAAATACCGATTGAAAACATTGCAGTGTGAAATGGGTGATTGTTTTTATATCCACATTTGGGTGATAAAGAGTGTAATAATTTCTTCTTAAAATTGATTACAAGTATTCTGAGAAATTCTACTAAAATGGAAAAGAAAAAGAAATTGAATTAATATTCTTAAATGCATACAAACAGTTTATGAATTGATAACGTTTATTAGGGTAAGATCCAAATTATCTAACCAGATGTATAGTAATTATTATTTAACTTGGTATCCATGATAAATACATGTATCATGGAAACTTATTAAAATAAAAAATATATAAAAAACCTACAATTCCCTTATATGATCGGAAACGCAGAACCGTCTGATAATTTTGAAATACCCTTATACACCGTCATAAATCTTCATCACTATTCTACATAATTTCATTCTACCTATTTTAATCAGGCTATGATGCATTTCTCCCATCCATCACTGAGTTCATTAGTGACAACAGTAACATATCAAAGGCTGAGACAAATGAAGATCTGAAACCGTACTTCGTCATCCAAAACAATGACTGCCAGACAATCAGTCTGCTTGACTGAATAATATTGCTTCCATTGCACTTGTCACTGCAGAAACATCTTCTGATTGAATCGTCTCAACTATTATTGTTATTTGTATCAATGGGTTTATTAGACACGGACCATTTCTATGATTTTGAAACCTGGAGAAGAGTAAGAAAATAGTTGATCAGAGTATTCATATTGTTTGGGATTATTCTAGCCACATGATGTTATGAACTCAATTTTGAAATTGAAATTTAACTACTTTGAAATGAATATAAAATAGTTATCAGTGGTGAAATAAAACTGAAAGAAAATATTTGAATATCCTTCTTGTGCTTAAATGGATCAAAAAGACATAAATAGAGAATATCATATTAGTTTATTTGTTTCATTATGTACAATCAATCTAGTAATTGCAATATAATATTAATACGACGTTTTCGATTACTAAATATGTACATTGAAAAATTATGTTGTTAAATTATTAATATCAAATATTAAATAATCAAAATTTTCCATTTATTTTTCATTCATTACATCATTAGTTTATCGAATGTAATTTTAATTTGTACAGAAAAAATACTGAATAACTTGAATATTAATAACTGCATTTTTATTGGTAATTAACTTTGCATCGGAAAACAATAGAAATTTCTATTCGGTAATTTATAGTCCTTATCGTAACTAGGATACTATAGTCCTTATCGTAACTAGGATACTATAGTCCTTATCGTAACTAGGATACTATAGTCCTTATCGTAACTAGGATACTATAGTCCTTATCGTAACTAGGATACTATAGTCCTTATCGTAACTAGGATACTATAGTCCTTATCGTAACTAGGATACTATAGTCCTTATCGTAACTAGGATACTATAGTCCTTATCGTAACTAGGATACTATAGTCCTTATCGTAACTAGGATACTATAGTCCTTATCGTAACTAGGATACTATAGTCCTTATCGTAACTAGGATACTATAGTCCTTATCGTAACTAGGATACTATAGTCCTTATCGTAACTAGGATACTATAGTCCTTATCGTAACTAGGATACTATAGTCCTTATCGTAACTAGGATACTATAGTCCTTATCGTAACTAGGATACTATAGTCCTTATCGTAACTAGGATACTATAGTCCTTATCGTAACTAGGATACTATAGTCCTTATCGTAACTAGGATACTATAGTCCTTGTCCTAACTAGGATAAGCTTTATAGCACAATTTCTTTTAAAGTTGCTTTAAATTGAAAATAGTTTTTTTTTTCAGTGTGGAAACATACGAACAAGGAAGATTAAAGTTATATAAGTGTCTAGAATAATCTAGATAATATTTTTAGAAGAAACAATATAAATAATGTACACAATTTTCTCTGTTACCTAATTCTGTTTCGCGTCTCTTAAATTCAAAAGGAGGTTGGTTGGCAATATATTCTGTCGTTGAAGTTAAAATGTTCTAAAATGCTTTTTCGATTCACGGCGTAAAATGTTGGTCGGGTAACACGGGTGAGCGTTAAGGAGAAAAAGTCTGCGGTAAATTCTCATACTTATTAAAAGGCCTAATGGACACTCATAATTAGTTCAGCGAACTACAAATACCTCAGACTTATTATGTAACAGTGTTAAAAGCGAAAAGAAATACTATATGTTTGTTAAAGTGTTGATATTGAAGAATGAAAGACAGAAGATAATTTCTTAAAGTCATTAAAATATAACTAAGATAATTTCAATATACTTTTGAAATTGATCACTGCTATTTCAATCCACATATCAAAGCATATAATATATTTATAAGTAATTACTGAGTAAAAATATTATATCAAAAATTGAACTTAAATATCTCAAAACTTACACTCAAGAGCAGCACCACCTCGTGTGAGAGTGACATGAATCAACGCAGTGTAAATATGACTGTAGGTCATTTTTGAGGACACGCACGGCAGGTGAATTTGTACAACACGCACCTCTGAACACCAAAAACATTCCAGAGGGAGAGCAATTACATCGGGTAATTACAATTAAAGTATTTGAAACACAAGAAGAAATGGCGTAAAAATCCTCTTCAGACTCTTTCAATATCTTACCGTATGGAAAGGAATAATAAACATTAATTGGAGACAGTTTATATCGAGTATATATGACAAACTTCATTTATCAATTTGTCTTTGATACAATGTAATTTAGTACCTTCAGAACTCAAGCTAATCAAAGTAGCAAAGAAATAAAGAAAGTTGGTTTTCATGATTGGGTAATTTAATTTCAAAATATGAGTGGCTTAATTAGGTACATAAATGAACAACAAGAAATCTCTAAATTTTGTTTAAGGTATATCCATATATGAAAAAATAACTACGTGGAAGCTATTAAACTCAAGTACTATCCCTATTAGTGAATTAGTTAAGTTATTAGTAACTGTTACTTCAGCGAGCAAGCCGTAGGTACGGGCTGAATCTCAATTTTTGATTCATTATTTTTGATACATGTTTAGCTTCAGTTTTAATCTACTAATGCATCACAGTAGATAGCAGACTTCGTTGTCTTTAAAAATAATCCATGAAAAATACAATAAAAATAGGAATTTCCAAAGAAAAAATAATTTATCTCAAAATAAATATGGAAAAAATACACATGAATAATAATGTCTTGAAAAAAGTTAAATAATACCATACTAAAAATCTAGACAAATTCGATGAGTTTTTCGATGAAAATTCACTTCGTAAAAAGAATATATTTATCACTTACACTCTTTAATCACAAGTTCTAGATAGTCTCTTTACCCTATTTACCCGTTAATTAATAAAATTAAAAAATATACTAATAGTTAATAACAAGATTAATATGCTACTTCAAAAAGTTAACTATTTTCATTTATATTGCAATTAGTTTCTCATTTAATCGACATAGCGTTCTCTCTCTCTCTCTAAATCTAATTAGGAATTAACATGCGTCATAAAATATCTACTTTTGCTCCATTCGAGAGAGTTTAATTAAAACCTTCTGATCTGAGTATTCTGCAGAGTTTTTTATGTTTCAATGATTCATATGGCATTAAGTGTTGAAGGGAAATGATGAATTTAATATTCAAGGTATATTAAAGAGTTTGGTGTATGAAGAACATATATTAATGACATGTAATTGTATGCAATGAAATATTTATTATTTTCTAGGAATCCAAATAATGAATTAAAGGAAGATCGAGTGAAATAAACATAGAATTTTATTGCTATTTTAAGATATGTTTAACATTTGAATTTTAATGAATTATGAAACTTTGGTTAATATCCTCGTGTTAATCAATCTCTTTACTTACAAATATTTTTAAATGATTTTTTTTTGCAAACATAATTGCAGAATCTAAACACTATCATTTATAGTATTTTAGCCAATACAAATATATTTAGTTACGTTAAAATTTGTGTTATTGTTTCAAAGAGGCATTTTACTTTTTTTTTCTAAATTAGAAAAAAAAAGTGCACTTATTCTTCAATAAGTGTTGTCTCATAAATAGATTTCTGCCCACATATACAAATATATCATATATATCAAACTACATTATGTATTATTAAAGAATATAGCAACTGATATCATTCATAATAACAACAACACTCCTCTATCAGTTACAAGATATAATATAGTTATTATATTCTCTCACACAAACACTCTTCAATGACGTATGAAAGACATTGTTTCTGTGGTTACATTTATCAAATAAAGGAAATTGCTGTCAAAGCTACATCCTCTCGCTCATAAAATACGGACTTTGTGAACCTTCTCTCTGAAATGGAACATTTATTGCATCAACACCACAATACTACACAACTGTCAAAACAAACAGTCATTTCATGACACCCTACTTTAAATGGTTTCATAAATTGCAGTTATGCATTTTAATCTACATTGTATGAAAAAAGAAATATCATTTTATTCATGCTCTTTAATAAAATATGAAGTAAAATCAGTTTGAAATAGGACCATAGATTCTAATTCTGCAGAACTTGTGAAGCAGGTGAGTTGAAATATTCCTTTTCACAGTATTCTGTAATCAAACGGAAGCAGGTGAATTTCAACAACCGTATTTCATAATATTTTATAATCAAAAGAAACAAGATAAGTTTAATGTCAAAATATAATGGAAGAAGCTTTTGAATGAAATACAATAATAATATCCCCCAATAAGTTTCATCAAAATGTGTTCTATTTTCAACGAGAAGTTGGGTAGCATTATTACCTACGTGAAGTAGGTAATAATACTATCTTATTTTCCGCACTGCAAGTGGTCATGATTCTAACAATAAGTTTGTGGTCTCTTAGATGACCAGTGTAATGTTATAAAATAATTCACAGAGAGAAAGTACATTAGGAAATATATTGCACTACGATTCTATTCATAGGATCTCATATCAGGTTAAATTGAAGAGACTGAGTATAGCTACTAAATTACTTATTACTTAAATATATATAAAGTTGTTCTTTTTATGCCTGCATTTGGATATATTTATTTATGTATCTACTGCATGGATTCTATGAACAATACTACGTAAGTTAATGTAATGGGTGAGATAAAAAGATTTACACTTAATTTTAGAATTATTATCAACACATTGCTATGTTTTGTGTCTTTAACTTTTTTGAGTTTTTAGCCACCTCAGTTTACAAAAAATATTAAACATTTATCCCGAGTATTTTAGTAGCATTATATATGATAAAGTTTTACGTACAGAGATATCGTCAAGCAGCTCAAGATGTGTTGCAAAATAGTTGACAACACAAGAATAGTTAGTTTACAAGAAATTGGTGTGGACGCATCAAAAGTGTGATTTCTGCAATAAAGAAGTGAATTGACCAAAATTCACAAAAATACCAAAAAATCTCCAAATTGCTAATCAATGAGAATCTAAACTTCACTCAATATAAAAACTGCCTTGACAGCTAATTAAAGAGTTATAAGTGATGAAATGACTGGACATAAGCCAGACGATGTTGCAAGAGTTTAACCGATTCGCAGGGAAGGTTTATATTTGGTCAGACGAGAAGATATCAAAAGGGAGTCTGTCACCAATAGACAAAATGGTAGAATTTATTCCCGTAGCTATGAGGAATAGTGAGTTTATGTTTAGAAACATTTGAGATGCCATAGGCCTATTTACGTCTTGGTATGGGCTTCTATTGTACCAAATCTTATTTGATTGTCATCGATGAGAGAACCAAATTCACCATGTCATGTTTATCTGCATAATGTGAAGGGAATGATCCTTCATTGTCTCTCTGACTGATTTCAAACAGATTAAATCTCCACTCAGCCCACACGTAAGATGTGACTCCTAAGATGGTGCGAAGGTTTTTTTTTCACATTTATTTTTCCTTCTTCTCGGGTTTTAGGGACAAAACAATGTAACCACTCTCGAGTCCTGAGAATAATCCGATGGACTTAAAGTATTTGGATGGAAAATTAGTACCTACACTGTTCTTCTTCTTTAGTTGAGAAAATGATAAAAGCAATTGGTAGCCATATATACAATTTTGACTTTGGTTCTGAATATACATTATATGAATTCTTTTTCTATCATCCTTCTAGTTTTGTATAAATTCAATCATTTCTATTGGCAAATCTTTTTTGGATCATCCTGTATGCATTTATAAATTGAACTTATAAATTCATATGAAATGACTTAGAAATATGCATAACTTTCCACTGAAATTGTCCTGCAATTTGAAATAGTATTAAAAATTCCTGCCGAGTCCTCGTTACATTTCTAAGGAAGAAAAATTCCTAGGAATCAAATATTTCAATATGAAGCTTCCTATTTTATATCCCTAAATTTTGATCCAATTTAGTCGGAAATGAATGTTTTCGGTGCTCAAGTTCAAAATACGCAGCCGAAGACACAAGATAATAGACAAGGATTGGAATGCTGAGTAATATATTTGAGAACGGTAAAGGATGCCATGTCCTCATTATAGACAGGGAGAAAGTTATGGAGGGGCCATAGAAGATTAGGGAGAAGTTATGGTGGAACCATGGAAGATTAAGAGGGGAAAGTTATGGTGGGGCCATGGAAGATTAAGAGGGGAAAGTTATTGTTAGGCCATGGAAGATTAGATAGAAAGTTATGGTGGGGCCATAGAAGATTGAGGGAGAAAGTTATAGTGGGGTCATAGAATAGTAAGTAGGGAAAAGTTATGGTGGGGCCATAGAGGATTAAGAGGTGAAAGTTATGGTGGGGCCATAGAGGATTAAGAGGTGAAAGTTATGGTGGGGCCATAGAAGATTAAGAGGAGTCTACCTTTAAACCACTTAAATTTTCGATTCAATTGTAAATAATGTAAGGTAAATTACTAACAGTCCATGGAAATAAAATTCAAGATTTAACAATGCGTAGTGTTAATATTTTCCTTTGGTATAAAAGTTATTATCGTTTATAAATGATTGGACTAACTAAATCTATTGCCTATCTCAAATAATTTTGAAGCTGATTAGGAATGAGTTTTGTTACCAAATTTAAGTAAAGCTTAAATAATAATAACTATATTGTTGGTGTAGTTTCGAAGAATGAGGATTTATTTAAAGTTACTTAACAATCTTTTCATTCAAAATTTCATAAAATGGAGTTAGATTGACAAGTTATCTGCAACGTTACATTCAGTAGAAGCTAGTACACAACTGTACTCATTTCATATCTTTCCAAGGGAGCCTCAATCAGTTGCCTCCCAATACAACCATTCAATTTACTTCAGTCTTTGTCCACCAATATTAATCTTCAATTAAGGACTGCCTTCAATAATCCTACTAATGAAATTCGTTGCTTTTAATCAGCTAAGTAGTGGCTCTGTTGACCGGGAGGAAATATTACCCTGCATTGCAACAAACTTAATCAAATGAATTGAATGACTGAGCTGAAATTAACGTATATATGAAAATGATTAATAACGAAAGAATAGTTAGTTTCAATATGAAAAATCTTTTTTTCGATTAATTTACAATATTCTGAGAGGGAACGTAGTTATCACACTAAAACGTACCTATTTATAAATAAAGGCATGTAATTTATTTCTTTAAGGGAAAATGGGCACGGAAAGTAATTTAACATTAAATACGAAATCAATGTTTATTAATGTACTAGATTTTTAACATCTAATGATTTTTAAATAGATAGAAAATGATGGCTACCTAACTATCCAATATATGTATATTTTGAACCGAAAGTCTTTAGAGCACTGCAAAAACATAAATATTTAGATATTTATTTCAACCCTTCGAATGTGTAGGTGATTCTTATTCCTTTTTGATTCATTAGTGGCCATGAAATATTTATGTTAATTTGTGCCGGCTAAATCGCTACACGCAGACATTTCTAAATTGTTTCGGTGTCTTCATTTGAATGATTGTATGACAGTGAGGCAACAAAGGGAAGAAAAGAAAGGGAAGAAAGGAATGGAGGAAAAGAAAGGTAAGAAAGGAATGGGGGAAAGGAAAGGGAAGAAAGGAAAGGGGTGAAAGGAAAGGGAAGAAAGGAAAGGGAAGAAAGGAAAGGGAAGAAAGGAAAGGGAAGAAAGGAAAGGGAAGAAAGGAAAGGGATGAAAGGAAAGGTGAGAAAGGAATGGGAATGAAGGAAAGGGAATAAAGGAAAGGGAAATAGAAGTGGGTTAGTTAATAAGCGTCTCTATTAATTAGAGGCACCTCCTTTGTTTCCATGTGATTAATTATAGCGCTGCCATACAGAGAGTATCAGGTCTCCATTCGGTTTGTATCATTTTAAAACCTTATTATTCCATTAAAAAAAGGGGTAGGTAGTAGAATTTGAATTTCCACAATATTCATGTAATGTTAAGTTTCACAATTTAATTTCATTTCAATAGAAGTAAGTAGAGAACATGTTTAATAGGATTTGAAATTGTGTAATTCTAAATTTCTTATTCTGAAAAAAAAAACTTGAGATACGAATTCATGAAATAGAAATACGAATGCTTTCTAATTATGTAATAAATTCAATTTAATTCAAGTAACCGTAATGAAACAAAAGCATAATTAATTTCATTATTCCATCAACGCAAATAATGATTGAAATTACTGACTTGTAAAATATTTAAAAAATTGAGGGGATTAATCTTCATAGTATTCGAATGCATTTACCAACAAACAAATTGAAATTAATTGAAATTAATGAAGAAAAAGGAGTTCATAAACGATTTAATAGGTTGATAGACATATCTTAATTTAATACAATTCAGAACACGTACTAATAATAAATACTGTACATACACACTTCAAAGAGTTAAATAGTACTGTTTTGTAAAAATTTCTAGTGTATAACGTATCAATACATATTTTCTTGTTCTTAAACGTATAAAATATAACGGTTATTGATCCTCTCGCCAATAAGAATTTTGTCGAAATTTTGTACCTAAATAGCATGTTCTTATTTCACATAAAGAACGGAAAAGAATATATTTTGTCACTATCAAACCTGGCAGAGGGGGGGACGCCATACCCCTCCCCCCCAATCGGACCGCTAACCTAACCTCAGGTGGACTGTATTTCTTTATATTTATAACTTATAGTTTTTTTTTAATTTTTCGGCTAAAGTGTCGTACAGTAAATCAGTTTGAATTTAAACCTCAAACCATATTGTGAAAAGATACTTATATATTAATTCCATCATTTTCTCATTTTTGTAATAAATCTTTAATTCTTTATGAGGTCAACTAAGCAGTAATTTTTCACGTATCACCCGCTTCTTGTAATTATAACATATTCAATTTGCGTCAGAATGAACAATAAACTAAATAATGTTGTACATGAATACCAGATCCAAAACATAATTCAGTCAGTAGAATTTTATAAACATGTCTTATATAATATGAATGCCTTTTAATTATTAATTCCTCTATCAACAGTAATTATGACTGAATAACAGATATTCTTTAATTCAATATGAGAGAGAATATATTAGTTGTGGAATAACATAGAATAATATGTTTTACTGTTTTTAAATCGAATTTCAATAATGGATATATAAATAACGAGGACAATTTGCATTAGAACTGTTTGGACTGTAAATTCAACATCATAAAGCATTTGCAGTGTTTCTATTTGATAAAAAGAGATCAATTATGAATTTGCAAAATAAATTAAGATTGGAAATAATTGTATTCATTTAACTGATTTAACTGATGAAAAAAGCTTATGTAAAAAAAATATTTGTTGATGAAAAAGTTTGTTTAAAAGAAAGCTTACTTACTATCGCTGAAAGAAAAATCACATTAATTTCTCCCTTCAGCGATAAAAAACGCAAGTGTGAACACATTTTAAGAAGAGCTTTTTTCCCGCAGTGTTGAAAAAACGCGCGTGTGAAGCAGGCCTTTGCGTACAGAAAGTTGCTGCTGCCAGAGAAAATCTAGAATTCTTTTCTCCATTCGGTCCATGTATCAAGAAGCAGAGTAGCAGACCTCGCTTGGCATTTCAGTCCCTAATATTTACTTCACCAGCGGACATTACGGTGCCAAAATATTCTATGAGTCTCAGTGGAGAATTCTATGTGAATTTCTTCGGCTCGGATTAACACGGAGGAGACATGAATTCATTTTAGTGTCAAATTCTGAAGAATTTCATCGCAAAAACTGAAAATTAAAGAATTTTTATGGACGTCTAATATTTTATAGTTTGTGTCAAAAAAGGGCCAGTAATAGCACATATATATAAGAAAATATAAATTACATCACTAGATGATTCCAAAGATTAAATCTATTAATCTTTGTTTCAACAGCATATACCTACACATTAGATTTGTATAATCATTTTGCATCCAGATTGAATATCATTTTGACTTCAAATTACCCAGGTTTCAGATCGCCACTGATGCTCCATTCAGACCCCTTTTCTCGACATCAATGCAATGAAATCATACCTCCCGTACTCTATAATAGATCATTTTAGTGCTAATAATCACATCTGAAGCCACAGACAATAGGTAATGTAAACCGGAATAATTTTTCCTAAGCTTAATGTTGGAATGCGAAGAAACTGTCCATAGATCTTCAATCATTGGTGTTACTTTATTATGGAGAGTATAATCTAAATTATTTAGGGATTTAGATTTGTGAATAAAAAATAGTTGTTTTCAGTTCATCATTATTTATAAAAGAAAGTTGTTCAAATTATACTATTTAAAACCTACCGTTCTTGAGGATTTACTTTATAACCGTTAGGTGATTTTCAGAATAGTCTTAACCCTTTATTGCTCTAAAAAATGACGAGTTTTTTATATAGGTAAATAAAGCATATTAAACCATAAAAAGTTGTCCCTATCTATTGTAAGCGAACACATGTTCTTTCAAATATGAATAAAATTAAAAAAAAGCTCATCTTCTTTGGATCATTTGAAGAGGGACACATATCTAAGTGATAATTTGACGAAAATTGAAAGAATGCATGTAATGCATGTTTAATGCCCATCAGATGAATGCTGGTTAAATATTCTTCATAAAATGTTCCTCTTTAGAAGTCATTGCTTGACGTCACGTCACATCAGATATTCTCCACGGTGTACCTACCACATTTTTTCCCTTCTGATTGCACCATGTAAAATATTTTCCCTTGAATATTCCGTCTACTGTGATTGCATGTTTGATGCACCAGATGGAAATGAAGCGAGTGAGTCCTCATATATGAGAGAGAATGAGTCCTCATATATGAGAGAGAATGAGTATATGAGGGAGAATGAGTCCTCATATATGAGAGAGAATGAGTATATGAGGGAGAATGAGTATATGAGAGAGAATGAGTCCTCATATATGAGAGAGAATGAGTCCTCATATATGAGAGAGAATGAGTATATGAGGGAGAATGAGTATATAAGAGAGAATGAGTCCTCATATATGAGAGAGAATAAGTCCTCATATATGAGAGAGAATGAGTCCTCATATATGAGAGAGAATGAGTATATGAGAACGTGTGAGTCCTCATATATGAAATAAAAGTTCGCGAATAAGTTTTCATATGTGATAATGAATAAGTCCTTATATATGAGAACTAGTGAGTCCTCATATATCAGAACGAGTGAGTTATCATATATGAGAAGTTTTAAAGATTGCATTCATGAAAGTGTTTTTTTTTTATGTTTCAAGATTAAATATTGATTTTCGATAGCGTGAATGTTTTTGAGTTTGCTAAAAGCAGTAATTAGAAATAGTATACATTATAGTAAGAGAAAAGTCTGTCTGTCCGAAGTCTTAGACAATTAGGGTCGGACGGGGTATCACTGCGCATACCTTTTTTATGGGGTATCACTCCGCACCCTTTATAATTTTGAACCAACTTGTTTTAGCTTAAATCTGATTTCACCATCATTTCAAGCATCTTCTTTTCTCCCATAAAAATCATGAAGCACCATTATCCTATTAGTATTTCTAGAGCTAAGTCGTAATATACATATGTAGTACTGTCAGAACGATCTGAAAAAAGTTTGCGCTGGTGATTTTTAAATCCCACAAACTCTCCAATAACTCTTTTACCAAGATTTATAGATTCATATTGTTTTAACATGTTAGCACAAACAATAACAGTTACATTATGTCAAATTTTCAACTTCTCAGTTTTAACGGTTTTCCTGCCACAACCATGCGCAGTGATACCCCAGATAATTTAGAGGTAGAGGGATATCACTGCGCATCATTAGTAACAATATTTGTATGTAAATAAATATAAAAATTATGAGTTTTTAGCTCTTGATAAAGGCGTAAATATTGAATATGTTGTTATTTAATTATAAACTTGATTAACAATAAACTTACGATCGTAGTAGCTATGCTACTTGATGTGGGGGTAAAAACTATTAATTTGTCGCCATGGCTACTAGTATATTAATAATTTGAAATATTCTTAGTTTTCACTTGGAGAGTAAAAATAGCTTTGAAAATTCATTATAATAACCTTATTCAATTTTTTCTAATTAATGATTGATAAACATAATTTTTGTACTTCGGTACAATTTCAGAATGTGTAATAGTAATATTTATTTGTATTAGTTTGATATATATGAATTCTACACATTTTTTTCTAATCTTTATCAATTAGAATAAAATAAGAAATAGTGGAAATTTTATCCTGCTATTTTATGTATCACATTCATAGATTTAGTTTGAGATTTCGTTCGAAATGATGTTTTGATAGATTTTCATTACAGACACTATGTAAATATTAGGTCGAAAACTGTATAAATAATGTAACTGGTGAAGTATAATATTTGTCTATGCACTAGGCAACTTAAATTTAATATCAACAATATAATAGATCATTATTGTACAGGAAAGAGTAACTAAAATATTATTAGTAATCTCCGTAGGTTTTTAATTTAATTTTACTCTCATTTCTTCTACATTTTAATATTTTGATGCTTACTTCTATTGATTTTTTCCCCTATTTGATACTAGAACAAATTATGATGTAATAGTGATAATATATATGTAAAGATTTTCTAATTTCAATAAAAATCACCCAGAAATATATGTCATTAAATTCAATTTATATATTATGAGTATTACCGTAGTCTTATAATTAAAATTGCAAAATTATGTATTGGGGTAAATTATGAATTATCAGTCAGTTTCATATTTTCGGTCATATAAAAAAAACTATATTATAATTGTCATTTAAATTTTATTGTAGTTGTACTTGTAGGTATCATGGATACCAACTAAAATAAAATTTAAATAACAATTATTGTAATATCGTTTTTTCTTATATGAGTGAAGATATGAAACTGACTGATAATTCGTAGGATACCCTATAAATTTATTTATTTCAATTTTTGAAAATTTCTTGCTTTTAAGGCTGAACCTAAAGTTAACTACCAATTTTTCTTTTCAAATTGAGTCCAAAATTATTTTATATAAATTATACTATTACAGCATATAATGCGAATAAATCCGAACATTTTCCTCTCTGGTCTTCTCGCCAATTACTTTCCGAGTTATAAAGTTTTACCATTTCTCCAGATATTTGTATAACGATGCTAAATCCTGATATTTATAATTTCTTGCTGTACTAAGTTATCCATTCAGAAACCAAAGTTATTAGGAAGGTATATTCGAGATGTGTTTATTCCTAGCAACATATTGTGCCAAGAGCTTCGCCTGTATTTACGACGACACTTTCGGAACGGAGAATAACTCTTCCGAAAATTGCCAGTTGGGAGCATCTGCTGCGGAGTAAAAACTACGACAGAATTTTGAAGGCTGCACTCTTGGTTATTTTGGCATTTTCTCTCTTCTTGAACTGTAAAGATGTGAGTAAAATTGTTTTATTAATTAATTTATACAGAAAGAAAAATACAAATGAATTAAGGAACCATTTTGAACAAATTATGATTATCTAAAATTATGTATAATGTGAAGGTGTATCCATGCAATAATAATTTAATAATATTGATAGTAAAGTTAGGTAACTAATAATTCAATTTTTTTCATTTTAAATTTATTTACAAAACAAACTGTATTCTCAAATAAAGCCACTGCAGGTTAATTATATAACATTTCTTTGGCAGAAATTAATGCAAATTATTTTGATTATCTATATCTAAAAAATCTAAAAAACATATTCAAAAATATCTCTCCAGTTTAATAAAAAGAAAAAAGTAATAATTATTTAACAAACATATCATTAGATTTAAAATTGGTTCATCCTTTTATTTTCCGATTCAGCTTCAATAAATAATAAAGCAATTCCTAATAGAAGGGGAAATTAACCATACTGTATTGAGGGAAAATTCCAAATATTATTTAAAATATATAATAACATACAAAAAATTCATAATATAGCTTTACATACGGTACATATCAACATCATTCCGATTAATAGTGAATGAATATTATAAAATATGTTTATTAATTGTTTTAAATTTTATTAACTATTATCATTTAGCTTTTTTTTAATCGATTGATTTTCATTTATTATTATCAATTGATAAAGAATTAATTTATCATTTGCCTGTAATAATTATTGTAATCATATTATGATAATATTGCTATCCGTAACTTAGTGGACAAAGTTTTTCATGGTCAGAAATAAAAAGGAACTAAAGTTTGCGATAAAAAGTTTTTATAATAAAAATACGGTATTTTCCGACTTATTGGACAGTTCCATATTTTCGATCGTGTAAAATGATGATAAATAATTTATCATTCTAGCTCGTTATATTTTAATTGGTATCCATGATACCTGTAGGTAGGTATCATGGATACCAATTAAAATAAGAGGTTTCATGGATACCGATTAAAATGAAAAGAAATTTTCTTTGGCAGATGTGGAATAAATTGAATTCTTAATATGAGAAATATTTAATTTGATCAAAATATGTTTTTGATAGTTGCTATTCAATGAAATAAATTCAAATTTCTCATTCAAAATGTTACAATGGCTCATGTATGTACATTCTCTCTATCGAAGTGTTTTAATTCTTTAATAAGATACTAATATTCTTTTGTCAAAAATTTGCTGTACATTTCTCTGTCGGAGCTCAGAAAATTCCAAATAATTTTAAACAAACTTCATTTTTTATTAAGATTCATAATATTAAGCAACAAAATATTGAAATAATATTTTACGTCCATGGTTCATTTATAGGTATTCTGTAAAGCAAAATAAAAATAAAATATCCTTTTTTCCAAAGAGATCACGATGAGCTTTTCAAATTAAACTGTGCATGTTTTTAACGTATCATTAATTGCATGAAATTGTAATTCGATAAACAAGACAAGGACACAGTAAAGTTCGATATATCCCACTCTCCACATCAGATATGCAGATAAATGTTATCTAGCTAAAAAACAAGCATTGGTCCTCTCTGTATCTGTTCGTACGCTTCATAATAGTGTTTGTGTAATGCCATGTCAATGAATTGCAAACATTCTTGTTCTACAAAACCAATTCTAAAAATAGCATTTGGTAAACTCTAACGTTAAATGTATTGAATATATAATGCGAATAATCTACATATGTGTAGCTAAGCTTTCATTTGAAATATTTGCAACAAAAACTAGAAAATGTTCACCGACACTTTATTCTAAGTATAGATGTTGAAGAACGGCTTAAAGATAGGGCTAAGTCAAAACACAATACAACAACACCAAATGAAACCTTAGCCACAAAGACAGTAATTAAGAATTTCAATGTCAACCATTTAGAAGAGTGACAGTTGTTCCGAAACACGTCCATGTCTGTCTCCCTGCATGGTCATCATGGCAGTAATTAATCAAACTGTAGACCGAGGAAGGAGGAGAGGCATCCTTTTGATGGGGCGGTATTGTGTAGTTCTATGATGGGGAGAAGGATTCACTTTGGAAGATATTATAGAGGCTCATTGTGGACATCGATAGGAGGTTATTATTCTAATATCTGTGAGATTCGTATAAGAAAAATAATATCAGCTCGAATTGAATGTAATTCAAAGAGAGGAAACTGATAAATAAAACTAACAAAATTATTATTTATATTAGGTATTGATATGATAGATATTAATATACACAATTATTCGCACATCCAATATACTAATATGTACTATATATTCGGGATAGATTATTGCCAAAAAAAATAATGAAATAGTTCCCATAGTACAATTATTTACTGACCAAATTTTACAGCAGTGATCACCACATTACAGGAAGGCAAAGGAGCTCAAATGCAATAGGTACACTCAAAAACAACAAAACAACAAATGAAGTTGTTACAATAGGTACACTCAAAAACAACAAAACAACAAATGAAGTTGGTACAATAGGTTCACTCAAAAACAACAAAACAACAAATGAAGTTGTTACAATAGGTACACTCAAAAACAACAAATAACAAATGAAGTTGTTACAATAGGTACACTCAAAAACAACAAAACAACAAATGAAGTTGTTACAATAGGTACACTCAAAAACAACAAATAACAAATGAAGTTGTTACAATAGGTTCACTCAAAAACAACAAAACAACAAATGAAGTTGTTACAATAGGTTCACTCAAAAACAACAAAACAACAAATGAAGTTGTTACAATAGGTACACTCAAAAACAACATAACAAAAAATGAAGTTGTTTCAATAGGTTCACTCAAAAACAACAAAACAACAAATGAAGTTGTTACAATAGGTACACTCAAAAACAACAAAACAACAAATGAAGTTGTTACAATAGGTACACTCAAAAACAACAAAACAACAAATGAAGTTGTTACAATAGGTACACTCAAAAACAACAAAACAACAAATGAAGTTGTTACAATAGGTACACTCAAAAACAACAAAACAACAAATGAAGTTGTTACAATCGGTACACTCAAAAACAACAAAACAACAAATGAAGTTGTTACAATCGGTACACTCAAAAACAACAAAACAACAAATGAAGTTGTTACAATAAGTACACTCAAAAACAACAAAACAACATATGAAGTTGTTACAATAAGTACACTCAAAAACAACAAACCATTGATCAAGTTATAACCATTGGTTCACTCAAAAACAACAAAACAACAAATGAAGTTGTTACAATAAGTACACTCAAAAACAACAAACCATTGTTCAAGTCGTTACAATTGGTTCACTCAAAAACAACAAAACAACAAATGAAGTTGTTACAATAGGTTCACTCAGAAACAACAAACCATTGTTCAAGTTGTTCTATCAGATCAAACCTCTCAAATACACTACATATTTACGTGAGTGTGACAAAGTAAATAAACAATCGGGACAGAGAAGTAGAGGCCTGAAAACAGGTAAAGTGTTAGAATGTTCTTAATAAAAATCAAACATTAATGGTCAATAGGGTAAGTTCCAAGTTATCGGAAGGTCCAACATTTTCGATCATATTAAACAAATTATATATTTAATTATTATGTTACTAGTTATTTCTTAGGGAATCCATAATACCTACAACTATCATAGACATGAATCTAAAAAGTGTTATAATAGGAATATTATATAATTTTTCTTTTACGATCAAAAATATGATACTGTGCAATAACTCGAGACTTACCCTACAACTGGAATGCAGGATAAAATTTTAAGTTGCACTTAAGTCAAATGTTAAAAGACCGTGAAAAAAAAATATTTGTAAAAATTGATAGTGAATGAAAACCCTATCAATGATATCATTAACGATGACATTAATAATGATAAACATAATAATATAAACTAATAATGATAAATTTTATAGTGATATAACCGTAAAAATGATAATTTAATAATGATTTAATAGTAATAATGATACCTAAAGCAATGATAACTTCATTAATATCACAGAAATAATAACAGTAAATGAGTAATAAACACGGAAGTAATAATAGAGTTTAATAGAAAAAGTTAATTATATTTATTTATTATTGTCCATCTGTTTCTTTCTGATAAATTATTAATTAATATTAATGCAGTTGAACTCGTGATGATTCATTCCAGTCCTAATTTGAAACTAACATGTGCCATCAATTCGCATCATTTGCTATAATCTTTGATTTCTATTATGAATGATTATAATTTTTAGTACCTTAAAGAGTTTAATGACAAATTCAATTGGGAAATTGAATTGTATATTAGAACTTCAGGATATTTTTAATTGATTTTCCGAAATCCGAAAATTCATTAATTTTTGATATTCATATTGAATATCAGAGAAAAAATTCATCTTTAACTAATGTCCATTCCCAGGTAGCAAGCATTGTTCCTGGGATATTAAGGGAATAACCCTGGGAAGAAGAATATATTCCTGGGATATTCCCTTAATATCCCAGGAATAAATCCTTACAGCATGGGCTACATATAAAAAAAATATTCGTTGAGTAAATAAAATAGTGGTTATGAAAATCCGTAGATTTTTCATATATTTCGTACAATTTCAGCACTCCAAAAATAAACAAAATTTATAAGCAACCGCTTGTTGATTCTGGTTCTAGGACAACTCGCCACCGGACAATTTGCCGCTGGACAATTCGTGCAGACAATTCAGTGTATGGACAACACGTCGCTAGGACAACTCGAGCGAGTTGTCCGGCTGCAAATTGTCCGGTCACCGTTGTTTCTCACAATGGTGTAATATTTTCTGTTACTTATCACTTCACGGCAAACCATGAATATATTAGGGAATCTTCGAGTGAAAAAGTGACAAGACTGTAAATAATTACGATGAGGAGGTACGTTTGGGTGTACCATTGGCATATTTATTTAAGACTGTAGCTAACAGAAATTAACATAGAAAATGGAGAGGTTCTCTTTAAAGTACGAGATTTTGTACTGTGAGTTGAATCACCAAACCTATATATATATCATTGGATAACAACGACAGTTAAATAACTAAAATGTGAATTAGTAAAAAATTAAATGATTCTGAACGCAGGTACATTGAAAAATTTACAATTTATTAGTGAATTATTCTCATCATTAAACCATCGAATAATTTAGTTATTATTTCCAAGAAATTAGTATTGGAATATTCAAGTAAATATTATTCACTAGAGTATTTGCAGATAAAGCTTTCACTTTATTTATAAAAATATAATCAATTATATACACTTGCTTTTTGAGGACCCGATTAACTAGATTGATGAAAATATTAAATATGATCGTCGCTTATTTGAACAATTATGAATATATATTACTGAAAATAATATGTATTACTAGGAAAAAATTTTAAAAAATATATAAACCGAAAAAAAATTTCTCATGATATTATGAGTAGCAAAATCTGATCAATTTCAAATAAATTCATCTAACTGTTTCATTAAACAGAAGTATGTGAGAAGCACTAAACAAAATCCTACCCATCAATTCCGCATAGCTGTGGTCTTAAATGTTTGAGTGTGAAGTACAGTGGCTGATACTAAGGGATCTACATTCGTGCAACATCTCCTTGAATTTCTGATACCTGAGTAACATACCAACAGCAACGAATGACTTATTGGGTGATGATGGAGAAATGATCAGTCCGAGTACCTCTCTCTATCGGTCTTCTCTCATTCTCCTCTCACTCTTCTCTCATTCTCCTCTCACTCTTCTCTCATTCTCCTCTCACTCTTCTTTCATTCTCCTTTCACCTCACTCTTCTCTCATTCTCCTCTCATTCTTCTCTCACTTTCATTTTCGTCTTCTCCAGTTTCAGAATATTTATATACAAATCAGTATTATATATGATATTTCATAATATTCTAATTAATTATTAAAGATTTATTGATTCCAGCCTCATATTAAATATTCATTAAATTCACGTATAGAATCCAATCTGAAATAATTTTATTGAGGAGATTCACCAAGTATAATGCTACACCCCCTTTCCATTTAGTTTTCTATGTTACATAATAACTCTCACCGCAGTCCCCACCTAGGCTTTACTTTTTTAGTTATTGACTGGGCATTGAAGAGGAAGTTTAGAGGTAACAGACCTTTCTATCTGCTGGAAATAACAGATATTCCTCTCGGGGTGGTAGAAGTTAGAACAATGAAAATATACATTTGGTAATAGTCAACACTATCGGAAAAGTTCAGGGATGAAATGTTCCATATTTTAGGTTTGGGGTTTTGGTTGTGGTTATTTTTTTAAATATTAATACGCTACACTCACTCGTTTTTATTATTAATTACCTTCGTAAAATAGAAAGACAGAATATTTCTTCGTGTATCATATCTGCTTATTACATTTTCTGTTATTAATAAATTAATAATGAATCATATATCATTGTGATGACCGAAATCCAGCGTATTATTTATTTCTAAAGATGGAATAATATTAACTAATTTCTCAACATTTGTAATAGATTAAATAATGATATTGTTGCTCATTTGATATAATTATGTAACATCGTATAAAAGGATTTCTAACTCATTTGTGTGGGAAGATTTTCTTAATACTTATCATGTTTAATTTTGATGTTTCTTTTCAATTAAACTAATAATAGAAATGTAAGATTGCGGTAATTAATTTGAGTTTACTTGTTATAGGGTCGGACGGGGTATCACTGCGCACAATCCCGCAAAATACCTCCTGTCCCCATTTTAATGCACCTCCTCCCACCTATCTAAACCCCCTTCTTTCCCCATCTAAATATCCTTCTCCTCCCATCTTAATCCCCGTCTCCCTATCTATTTCCCCTCTTCCACATATAAATTCTCCTCATCTCCCAATCTAAACGTCTGTGCTTCTCCTCTCTACATGCTTTCTCCCCAATATACTTGTCCTTTGCTTTTTGAACACATATTTAGTGAATCTGCAACAAATTTAACACTTAAATTTTACGCAACTAGTTAACTACTTATATCAAGTAATATAATACGATCGTATGTTTATTATTTATCACTATTTAATTCAAAAACCTCTCACCTCCCCCCGTAAATTCCCCCTCTCCCTATTTTAATACCCTCACATAATGCAAGTTGCATAGCTACTACGATCGTAAGTTTATTGTTAATCAAATTTATAATTAAATAACACCTTATTCAATATTTTTGCTTTTATTAAGAGCTAAAAACTCATATTTCTTATATTTATTCACATACAAATATGGTTACTAATGATGCGCAGTGATACCCCTCTACTTCTAAATTATCTGGGGTATCACTGCGCACGGTTGTGACAGGAAAACCGTTAAAACTGAGAAGTTAAAAATTTGACATAATGTAACTGTTATTGTTTGTACTAACATGTTAAAAAAATATGAATCTATGAATATTGGTTGTAGAGTTATTGGAGAGTTTGTGGGATTTAAAAATCAACAGTGAAAACTTTTTTCAGATAGTTCTGAGAGCACTACATATATTGCGACTCAGCTCTAAAAATACTAATAGGATAATGGTGCTTCATGATCTTTAAGGAGAAAAAAAGATGCTTGAAATGATGGTGAAATCAGATTTAGGCTAAAACAAGTGGTTTTAAAATTATAAGAGGTGCGGAGTGATACCCCATAAAAAGGGTGTGCGCAGTGATACCCCGTCTGACCCTACTGCTTGTAAACATCAAACAATAATTACTATTGTTAGTAACTTTTAAGGGCCGTACACACGTAGGTTTTTTAAGTCTTTTCATCAGACTTTTTGCTAAGCTCCTCCTACTTTTTCCATGAGAATTTAAGAAAAACCATATGATTATTATTTATTTAGTCGGTATCCAAGATACCTGCAGGTACATATCATGGATACCAACTAAAATAAATAATAATTATATTGTTTTTTCTTATATTCTTGTGGAAAAAGTAGGAGGAGCTTAGCAAAAAGTCTGGTGGAAGGACTTAAAAAACGCTACGTGTGGCCCTTTACGTTCATTGAATTACGAAGTTCATCTTTTGGTTCAATATATTTTCTGCGTTGCATTCACTTTTTTCCATTAGAAAATTGATTGTTATAATAATTTAAACTAGTATATAAGAAGCTTCGTCAGTCGGACGGTCAGTCCTAAAGTAATTACAAAGTAAATGAATAATAAAGTGAAAATTAATTGAATATGTTTATCAATAGATATTGCAGCAATGTTCATTTTAAAACATTATCACACTGACGAATAAAATCTCAATATTACATATTAGCAGATTTTTAAAATGAAATGGAAAACATTCACCGTGATACAAGATACATACGGGACAAAATGGTACTATATCCGTTGGTTAATCAATGTGTGTTGAACTAGTTAGGATATGAATATTGATAATTAAATGAGTATTTTTCAAGTGTTTTTGCAACCTGTTCACAAACTATAATATTATAAAAAGATTACTTTTTGAATAATACAAAATTTTCCCATACCTTCCTCAAATAATAAGAAAATTCAATTAAATAAGAAGCCTGCTAATAAATTGTCTTGAAAACATCATTGATAAAATTCTTATTGCGTCATAGAAAGGTTAGTTTCCATCATTTAAGAAAATAAGCATTATAATTTTATATACCAATTAAAATTACACTTTTTTGTTAAAAACCTATGATGCGTTTTGGACAAAAAAAATAATGAAAAGTTTCGTGGGAACTTGAATATCTCTTTTTTATTTTCTTGATCACTCTAATACTCTGCACTCCATACACTGTTACTACTGTGTCAACCTTTAATAAAGATCCTCTATATTATCATTCAAATTGCGCCTTTTGAATTTATCTGCGGAGGTGCACTGAAAACTCTTTTATTTTCGAACAAAGAGCCTTTGACAGCCACAAGTAAAGTGATGAATTCGAACACTGACATTCTTTGTAGGTAACTCTTGGTGTCACAATGGTGGAATTACAATGTGACACTTCAATGATTTCTTTTTCTGAACTAATCTATTTCTTTTTCAGCCTCTGAATGGAAGAATATCAATTAATTCTATGGCATGGTTAAAATTGGGGAGAAGAGAATAAATTTTGTGGTGTGGAATTTTTTGAAAATGAAATTTTAGTTGTGTTGCAGATGTTTCAAATCTTCAGTAAACGTATTCATTGCTCTATAGTAGTTCTTCTGGTCTCAGTATAATGTAACCGTGAAGATCTTTTGCAAAGTTACTTTGTTAATCTAAAGAAACTCTAAAAAAAACAGTTCATTCTCTTCTACAAAAACACTTTCTTTCAAGACCATCTTTTTATTTCAGCTGCTTGACATTTCGCTTTGACATTTATATTCATTCCCGAAAATATCCAAGATAGTCGCCCAGAAATGATAAATTCATGAAGAGATTGCTTTACTAAAATATCAAGTCCCGGTAGAAAATTAGGTAGCATAAAAATACCATAAGAGGTGATAAATCACAATGTAGCGTTGCGGCAAACCCCTGGGAGCTTACGAAACTGATGAACATGATAGCCTCTTCAGGACAGCGCCACCTAGAGAACAACAAAGCCTTGACCTTCATCTTAACCTTTCACTGCAAAATTTATATCAATGCAAACGGAATATTGATTCACAAAATATAATGCTTCTACCAAACAATAAAGATAATAACAATTGAATGGAAAATTATGATTTTTACAAAAATTGCTTTTATTTACTCAATAATAATGCAAAATTATATACAAATTATGTATTGAAAAGAGGGTTAAATTTTATTCAGATTTTATAAAAAATTTACGGGTGCTTCCATAAAAATATTTTTGGTTTCTGAGAATTAAATAATCCGTATATGCCAAATAAGAAAGTACCCATCATCCGGTACAAAAAATATGTATACAGTCAAAAGAGAAGTGTCTGTATTATAATTCATTCACAGTTTACACTTTCCCTTTAATAAAAACATTACTAATTTTAATGTATGTAGATATTTTGGAATTGGATTGGGTAGACGGCGACAAATTTGTAAGACATGAAAATAATAGAAATTAAAAAAATCCATTTCGTCAAATCACTTACTATTTGGATTTATGATTCGGTTAAATACTTTATTGTTGCACATATATGAAGTTAGAGATTTTTCATATATCCTAAATTTCTATTTGACAGTTTCCCGTTTTATCTATGTATATATTATTGAGAGCACAAACATTGCTTAAGAATTACATGCAACTAGGTAAAATTTCAATTATTATCATTATGATTTTTAAACTAAAATATAGGAACAATTTGAACATAGAATCCATCTAACAATAGCGCATGAAACTAGGGTCTAAATTTTATAATTTGATCTCTTACTATGGTTTTTAATGTACTGCTAAATTACCGTATTATTATATTGTTCTAGATTTGTTTAATTTCATTTATTTCTATCGATAAATATTTTAGGGTCACTCTGTATCTGTTTCTCTGTAGCATATTAAAATAGCATTTAAAAACACATTTTACAGTAGGTCGTAAAAGTAACGAGTCCAAGAACCTTTTTTCAACCCTATACATAGAATCTAGTAATAACCAAAATAAAGGAGACATCTTCTACCACTGTAATGGACATTTTAGAATAGCGAGGTGAAACTATAGAGTATAATTAACAGGTGTGGGAGAATTTAACGAAAGCAATTGATTGAATAGAGAATTTGATCGAGCGGATAATGCATCAATTGATAAATTTGACAATTGATTCAATGGAGAAACCTCTCTAAAAAATATCATTCATTTCACTTGAAGTGAACATAACCCCCCAATAGTTCAAGGCATCATTTCACTGAATAAAAGTTAGAATATGTGTGTTTTGCATACAATACAATAGTAATGCTCATTAGTTCTCCATTCGTTCAATTGCTTTTGATAAATTCTCCGCACTTCCTAATTAACATTCTCTGTGGTTAGGCCACCCATGGCTTACTTAAAATGAGTAAGTAAGATTAGGTAAGCCATAGGCCACCGTGCTAGCTAAATTAACTAAGGCGAAGGAGATTAGTTGGTGTTCGGGTTTAATGTTTAGATGCTACAGTACATAAAGACTGTGAATTGTAGACCCAGTGTCCAGTCGGTTGAGTAGATACCAAACGTACAGTCTAGTGTCAGTAGGGTCTTAGCTTTAAGACCAGAAAGGGTTTTACCCATCTGGGCTGATGACTCCTGATATATCGGTGCTCACTGAAACTGTAACTTTTTTTAAAATTATATATGCGGTGTTTTTGAAGATTATAAATACAATTATAGAAGCCATGAAGTCAATAACCCAAGGATGAAGATACAAACAAAGGAACAATTTATCAGTTTCATTTTCATTCTATTTAGAGTAAAAATATAAAGACTATATATTGTAACCAGCTTCGATAGAATGATCAAATTAATTTTTATATAAAATTTATTAATTCTCAGCCCTATAATTGATTTCAATTTGGAATTTTGCTGCTGTGATCTCAATCTCTAGTTTCTAACTTTTATAAGAGATTGTTCCACAGTATTAAACGCATCCTTATTTCTATCACTAAATTACACATGTCCTATTGCGTTTCTCATCGAACTAGAAAAACCTATGTATATACTTCTATTAGATGATGAAGGAAAAGTAAGTTACACCAATCATGTATCTCATAATATACTTATATAAGATGATTATTATTATGTTTTATAATTCTACAAAGATGTTATTCATAAATGTAGAAATATAAAGCTCTCTACATCATCAGCTTTGATGCTCAAGACTCTAGAGCTAATTAGTATACAAGAGCACCATTCAAACACGGACTTCAGTCCGATTATTTAGTGAATTATTTCAATTGAAAGAGTTGTATATATTACATTATACATAAGGGACTAATTATAACTGCTTAGTTTAAATAGATATTATTTTTGATAGAGTTCTATGTCATTTAGTTGTAACGATATTGTGTCAAAGAAATTGACATGTTAGTTAGTACTATAGTTTTACATCAATTTCAAAATGTAATTGCAATAATAATGATAATTTAAATGAGTATATTTTAATATTATTTTAATAAACCATTAATATGTGATATTAAATACATAAATCTTCTATCTGTTATATAATATAATGTAATAGAAACTTAATTTATTTTTTCTGTGGTGACAAAAGATATTAGCAGACGTTTTTTTATACCCAGTTTAGATAATTTTATGTCGATGTTCATTAAAAATTAAAAATCAGCACAAAATCTAAACATTTCAGATAAAAATCTAGGGTCAAAAAGATTTAATCACAATGAACATTCAACAGGTTTTAACTTCTAACTTTAATTTACAAGCATTGATAGTAAGAATGAACTTTAACAGTTTGCAAGATTACAATCGGTAGTATGAAGACAAGTACCTCCATCGAATTAATAATATAACCCAAATAAGTCAGCCAAGTTTACCTAATAAGGGAGAATTCATTATTATAACTTTGAACCGAATTTGCATGGAGAGGGAAAATGTTTACAGGTTATTCTCAGCCAAATAGAAACTTTGGTATAAAATATGAATTGTAGTAGAGCACAGACAACACGTGTCATTCTTCTAAGATGTTTTGATATATATTTCTTTATTTCTTGGTTTTATGATGGATAGTCAAAAAGTTCGGGATTTAATGTAAGAAATACAGGGTAAATAACATGATTTACTAAATATTGTTGCCATGACGTTATCAATTCATTTTAAAACTAATTAAGTTCTTTAGGATATATCTAGAAATTTTAAAACTGCGAAATCCTAGAGGCATCTTAGCTACTATTTCAAAATATGAGAAAAGCAAATATAGTAAAAAATAAAAAATCTATCTAACATTTTAAAAATCTTCTTTAATCGTATGGAGCAAATCAGGTAAAGGGTCTATCTAACACACATAAACGCTTTACACACGAATGTTAGGTACTTCAAGTATTCTATAAAGTTTTAAAATAATTCTAGCTTCCATGAGAATATGTGTGAGAAACCATATCAATTGGGAAAATTAAATTGACTAAAATGAAACTGAACTAAATTTTACAGTCAAATTCCCTTATTATTATTATAGTGATTATCTTACATAATAAAGTAATAAAAAAAGCGGTAAATAATATCTTTATATGAATTAATAACCAATAATTCAATTCATTCAAACACTATTATTAATTTATTAAATCCTTCATCTCTAAATATTAGGTTCTTTTCATGAAACTGATAATGAAAATGCATGCATTTGACAGAGCATTTGATCTAACTAATCCTACATGTACGAATATTTCATCGGGATGCTAATATCCAATTAGGCTTAAACGAGGCTCAGAGTTTTTATATTGTGAAGCATCAAGAGCCTTTCACTGCCACCAAAGAGATTAATAAATATTATCCAGTGAGAGCCACTGTCACTTTTTTCACGCCCTGTACAAGTTTATATCCAATACAAGCTCTCCTTCACACCAGAAATAAAAATACTAGTCTAATTGACTCAAAATTTCAGTTTTTAAGTTTGTCTCAAAACCGGCTCAAAAATGTGAGTCAAATTGATTCATTCTAATATCTTACTCATAACAAGAGTCATAGTGACTCCTAATTCATAGTCAGATTGACTCAGGTAGAGTCAATCAAGAAATTGACTATAATATTGGAGTTTCGCCAGCCTTGACTCGAACGATGAGTCGGAATGACTCGCAATTTTTTCTCAGAGGCACCCAAAACATGGGCTTTAATTTCATATTAAATCCTTTCTCTCTATGGCTCCTGATAATCATCCTGCAGTCGCCAGCGTTTCAGTGTAATTTGCACTCCTTTTTACACTCGGTAATTGGATCCGAACGTGAAAGAATATTACGCCCTTTTTCAAGTATTTTCACGACTATAAAATGGAGTAATTGGCTCAGATATAATGAAGCTAAATTGAAATAAAATGTCAATTTACGATATAATATAATATTTTTATTTCATAAAGGAACTGTTGGAAAAGATTCATTGATAATGAAAAGATTTCAAACAGAACATTATTTGTAATCAAACAACAACGTTGAAAGTGATTCTCGAAATTTAATACGTTTAGATCATAAATAACAATAATTAAGAGGTAACAATAGGAAAAATCGGTAATTTATTTATATTCGATTGATTCCCTTCTAATAATAGATAAACTTCCGAATTACAACCTTATGTTGTTGCTCAATTTATTTCATATTCTTTGAACTAAGTTTCTAACTATTTAATCTACAGCTCCTCCCTACCTTTCTAATTATTAAACCTACAGCTCCTCCCTACCTTTAAAATTATTAAACCTACAGCTCCTCCCTACCTTTAAAATTATTAAACCTACAGCTCCTCCCTACCTTTAAAATTATTAAACCTACAGCTCCTCCCTACCTTAAAAAATATTAAACCTACAGCTCCTCCCTACCTTTAAAATTATTAAATCTTCAGCTCCTCCCTACCTTTAAAATTATTAAACCTACAGCTCCTCCCTACCTTTCAAATTATTAAATCTTCAGCTCCTCCCTACCTTTCAAATTATTAAACCTACAGCTCCTCCCTACCTTTCTAATTATTAAAACTTCAGCTCCTCCCTACCTTTCAAATTATTAAACCTACAGCTCCTCCCTACCTTTCAAATTATTAAATCTTCATCTCCTCCCTACCTCCTCATCAAGCCACCTCCTCCAGAGACTCATTATTTAATCAGTTTTTCTAATCTCATTTATTATAGCTACACTGTTCTCCTAACTCTGTCCATTATACCCCAGCTATCCAGGGAGACTGCAGTCTAGTATAAACTGCGGATCAAATAGCATTTTATGAGCAATGAAAGAATTAGTCATACTGAAATAAATTTTAACTTCATTACAAGTACCATTGCTACTCAGAATCATTTTTATTTCATATAGTGAGTAATGTTACTTTTTCTGTGGTAATAGATTCGTAGGGTAAGTTCTAAGTCATTGGACACTTGAATATTTCCGATCATGAAAGGGAAAAAATTATTTAACTTTCTTTTTTATTTCTTTTAACTTTTTATACTAATCAAGATAAAGTAAAAGAATATAGTGATCAAATATTTACTAATATGTGGGAAATGTGGAACCCATTTTAATTTAAAAGCAATTTAATAATTATTTAGTATAATCCATGATCCCTGTGTATAAAAGTAAAATATTTATTATATATCATTTCTAACATGTTCGAAAATGTGAATCCAAAGGAATACTCTAACTGACTCCTATTTCTGCATTTTGATTTGTTCTGATTATCCAGAGCTCTTCTGAGCATCTTTGGAGTAGGTTTTATAGCCGAATAAATCAGTTTGAGAAATAGGAGCAACGGCAAACCGACGATTCAATTCAGAAAACAAAGGTTATACAGTTGTTGTACTTTAGGAATGTGTCCTGCGTATAAAAGTTAGAGCTGTCATCTGAATTTATAGGACCATTACGCCAGATTGAAATTTGCTTTGGTCATCAAAAATAGAACTTTATTGTGAAGCGGAAAATTTAATCTAAAAATATGGAAGAGTTTAGATTGAAATTGAAATACAGAATATCGTATTCATTATATTATATACATTTCAATTGACGAACTAAATGTAAATCATAAAATATATATTTCGACCTATCTCATTTAATACATTTTTAATTTATATACATGGAGCATTATGAATATACTGTGGAATCTAACGCTAAAGAAGTCTTGAATAATAAAATTCTTTATGATAAGAGATAAGTTGATAATAAAATTATAAGGCAAAAATCGAATCTATTCTTCAATTCAACCAATCATCTTTTTTTAGCTTCAGAAGATCTCCATGGATGCAATAAAAGTCTACGGTGTCATAACGTTATTTATCATTTCATTGGAGACTTTATCTCGACCTACTTTGTCATATTATCTCGTGAGGAGAGAATCTCTACACCGAGATAAGAGATTTCATTCCATGGGAATCATAACGTCAATAAATATCTCGCGATTGACTCGAATGAACTGGAGACAACAGCTGGTACAGGTGTCCTGACAGGTGAAAACACCAGTTGGTACAGGTGTCCTGACAGGTGAAAATGTAATATTTGTAATAAAGTTAAAAATAAATAAGATATATATTTATTCCTACATGATCGAAAATGTGGATCCGTTCGATAACACGAAGCTTACCCAATATAACTGAATAATTTGAGTTCACAGAGCAGGTATACACATTAAATTCAATTACTGAACTTGAATTGCTTTCAGTTCTTGGATTTGAGTGATTATAATGAGGTACAAACAAACATGTTCTTCACTTCAAATTATAATAACTATGATTATTATTCCAGAAGTGTATGTTATATGTAGATACTTCATTTATTTAGGTAAATACGAGTTATTTATGTATATGAAAACTACTTATTTTTCACAATTTCCCCTTTCCCCATAATTTGCATGAATCCCCTTGGTTACATTATAACACTATTCGGCACTCGGTTGAGGCAGTATATCCCTATAATCTGGGCGATATTGGCACTGTGCTTTATTTTCATTGGCCGGCAGATGTAGAGCCCATTTTGCCTAATTATATTGAAAACGAGCTAGTGTTCCGAGAAATAAAATTATCAAACTTTCTATCCAGTAGAACTCCTCTATAGTGGACTCCTCTGCATATAGTGAATGTATAGTAGAGTCCTGAGTAAGGGAATTACCTCGTATAGTGAACAAATTATCTTTGTTCACTATACGATCTTTGTAACGATATGGTAAAGTCTTATTTCATGAGATACAGCAGATATTATAGATGAGGAAAGACCAACCTGAATAGGCCGGTCTGTCCGTAGGTACTCAACTGACTAACTGACAACTGAACCACTGGTTCTATAAGCGAGAGAACATCAACTGAAAACTGTTTCTAATATTTCCAGGCTTTATGTACCATAAGTTCACCACCGCAACTCTCATTAGCCCGTTACATCTTGGTTGGCTCTAACAAATTCTCATAGGCTCACAAAACTCAAGAATCTCTAAGTCATTAAGTACTAATTGGCTCATATAGAAAAAGGTTCATTATTATTAGAATTTATAAGCTGTCTTCTACACATCATTAAATCTTTTATTACTCTGTTGGATAGATACTTAGACTCAAAGGCTGGTAGAAAAATTCCATTTCATTATGACTTATTTCAGATCAATGATTTTGTGATATATTTTTTAACCAATTCAAAATGCTAAAAAAGGGTAACCAAGTCATATCATTGAAAGTCTGAAAAACACAATAGATTAATTATTGATTCTTCCTTTTAATATAATAAATATATGAATAGATACTAGGTAGGCGAAAAATATATGTCAAAAAATATAATATAAAGAGGTCGTTGTAGAAGATGCATGCAGTCGTGAACGTCTCTTAGAACGAATATTCTTTTTCCTTTTAGAGCGTTCCCGTTTTGAGATCGTCTGTTGCACGAGCTTTACCTGTAAGCATATATATGATTATAACTATATTTTGTTGATAAAAAAAATAACGAAATACATTTTATTTCCTTGAGAACATTTTAAATTAGAGAGATGTGTTTAACATTAATCAATGTTATTTGACAGTTAGTACTCCGCAAGACAATAATTCAGGCAGTTTGGCAGTTTGATGGCGGAGTTCATAACAAGACTGATGGTCAAGATTTGTAGACTGCAATAACAATTATTTTGCTTGTAATTTGAGCTGAAGGTAATTAGTTAGTGTCGATCCTCACTGCTACTCTGCAAAGTACAATCCGGGGATTAGGAATCCATTACCACCTCAGACTCTAGTCTTATGGATAGGAACATAATTACAGAAACACTCCATTACTTTAATTACAGGGACAGTCAAAAAATAGGGTTAGAATAGGAAGGAAAATAGCAATATATATATTTCACTGGGATTAATTTGGTTATAAAAAAGAAAAGGAAATTGTCTGTAATTTTAATGATATACATGTACAAAGAATATTGATGCCTATTTAAATTATTGATATCACAATATGAAAATTATATGATATACAGGGTGACCCACAAAAAAGTGTACCAACTTAGAATTAATGTAAATATCGTATTTATAAGTAGTTGAAAAATGAGTTGAAATAAATTTTAAATTTAGATTTTTTTCTTGTATCCATTCTACCACCGTCATTGCTTAAGATTGTACGTGTACGATATTTATATTAATTCAAACTTAGGTACACTTTTTTGTGGGTCACCCTGTATAATAGGAAACTGTTTTTTTCCTGCTCTATAGAAAATAGGTACAGAATGAGATCTAGTAAACACCTTACCTAACATCTTTCGTCCTATCTTTAAATTCTTTGACACTCTACATATCAAAAAATGTAACATCGCAACTGGTTTTCTGAGAGATTAAAACATCAAAAGATCTTGTTAAATGAAAGAGCAATCACAGAGATTGTAAAATAAACTGGGAAAAGTTGAGATTTTATCAAAGGAAAGGTGATGTTGCTTCAGTTTGCTTTTATTTTCGTTGAAGATTGGTTTTTATACAAAATATGTAGACACGTAAAATTAGAATAAGTTTTATATATTATATAAGTTATAGTGAACATTGGTTCAATATTTACCTGCAGGTATCATGGATACCAATTAAAAAAAAATATAATATTGTTCTTTCTTATATGACCGCAGATGTGAAACTGACCGATAATTCGTAATTTACCCTGTATTAAAAAAACATACTAATGGCAAATACTCACTATTAGTTAGGTATGCTACTGTCATTCCGTGTCACTATCGTATATGGGACACAGAAGAAGATGGATTGCGCTGCCTGTCCATGATGTAACTGTGTAGGGGAAGTTCAGAGTAATCGGACAGTTACACATTTCCGATCAAGTCAAATATTTGTTTATAATAATTGCCCTTTTAAATAGTATCCATGCTACCTAAGGGTATCATGGATACCAATTAAAAATAAAATTTAAATATAGTAATCATAATATGTGTGTTCGCAACTATGGAACAGTCCAATAACTCGTATCTTACCCTATTTTATATAACAGCTAATAATAATTTGCTCGGAAATACCTTTTCTCGCTTCAAAAGGACTCCATCGGTAGCTTCAAAGCGTAAGGCAACATAAATTATCGCGTAACTCTCACTTTAAGAAGAGGTAGACACATTGTAAAGCTACCTAGCGTGTTGTTACGATATTGTAGGTAAGTTTGCTGTTGCTATGGTAATGGAATTATGACAAGATATTGAAAACAGAATTTATGCTAAAGGAAGTGGATATTGCAGGTATTATAGTAATGCAGTAGGGATTGCAGGTGCAGTAGGCATTGCAGGTGCAGTAGGCATTGCAGGTGCAGTAGGCATTGCAGGTGCAGTAGGCATTGCAGGTGCAGTAGGCATTGCAGGTGAAGTAGGCATTGCAGGTGCAGTAGGCATTGCAGGTGCAGTAGGCATTGCAGGTGCAGTAGGCATTGCAGGTGCAGTAGGCATTGCAGGTGCAGTAGGCATTGCAGGTGCAGTAGGCATTGCAGGTGCAGTAGGCATTGCAGGTGCAGTAGGCATTGTAGGTGCAGTAGGCATTGCAGGTGCAGTAGGCATTGCAGGTGCAGTAGGCATTGCAGGTGCAGTAGGCATTGCAGGTGCAGTAGGCATTGCAGGTGCAGTAGGCATTGCAGGTGCAGTAGGCATTGCAGGTGCAGTAGGCATTGCAGGTGCAGTAGGCATTGCAGGTGCTGTAGGCATTGCAGGTGCAGTAGGCATTGCAGGTGCAGTAGGCATTGCAAGTGCAGTAGGCATTGCAGGAGAAGATGTGCGGCAAAGAAGGTACGTTGTGTGAAATCCTAATATGGGTTTTTCATAACATACAAATTCATACAAAAATTAAATGTGCACCTATAACTTAAATAAATTTCACTATTAAAAAAGCATAAAAAATAAAAACATTTAACACTTTATTTTCTATTGCATATAAATAAATTATTTACGATCATCAGATTACGGTTTATAATATCGTTATACAGTTCATTTATAAATGTAATTATTAGGTTATTACCTACAGGTGCAAATTCTAGAAAATATATTTAATTTTTAAAACAGGAAAAATATATTTCTCTTGTTAATAAATTTATTAGACTGGTTTAAAAAAATATTTAATCAAAAAATGTCTCTCTAGAGATAGCTACACTGGAGAGAATCACAAAATTACCACACAGATATAATCTTACATATTAATTAAAACTTTAAATAATTTCTTAAAATCTATTAATGTTCAAAATTATGCCAATCATTCATGACAGACGTCTTACCTGTTCCTTAATTAGTAGGTACGAGAAGTATCACCTGGTGAGGATAGTAAATAAACAATACCATGATCAATAATTCTACCTACTATAAATAATTAAAGATGAAAATAGGTCACAAATTAAAATATATTTTTCAAATATTCTTCAAAACTAAATCTCGTTCATTCTAATTCTCCCTTCCTCATAATTTCCATGAATCCCATAGTTACATTATAACATAATTCGGCACTCGGTTGAGGCAGTATATCCCTATAATCAGGTGATATTGGCACTGTGCTTTATTTTCATTGGCCGGCAGATGAAGAGCCCATTTTCGCTTCATTTTGCTGCAAAAAGCAATGCTGTTTATGGCAACAAAAATGTCAAAGTGATCATCATCCGCACTAAAAACATAGAAATAAAGTGCTTGCTTTAGGCTAAATTGAGTTATCAAACGGTGCCACATTTTCGACCATATATGATTGAAGTTTATGATAATTACTAGTGTACTATCCCGTTAAAAATAACGGGTAATCATCAATACTAATTTATTACCTGTTATTAGGTTACTTTTAATGAATTCCATTAAAATTAAATTTTCTGCATAATTTAATTTTTTAGATAAAATACATTTAAAAAGTGAATAACATCAGGGAATTTAAATATCAAGTCAAATATTCCCGTGCGTATCATAGTTACATTCTTCATGTTTAATACCCATAGTGTAAAAGCGGACACCAAATAAATAAATAAATAAGTAAATAAACGAAGGAAATTATCAGTATAGATGGTTTAACTTTTACTTAAATTGGTATCCATGATACATGAACTATATTTTCATTCCCATTATATAGTATATTTAATTTTGCTTAATTTATAATAAATACTTCTTCATATAAAAAAAATAAGGTAAATGCACTCATTAATTCCAAACACACACATCAAATTGTACCTACAATGTGCATATTTTGCATCTAAATTCGGCGTTTGGGTTTGAGACAAAACATTTCCCTTTAAAATATTCTTATCATCAGTGACCATATTGCTCTCACTCCTCAATTAATTACACAACATTAATTAAATAACATTAATTATATAAAACTAATTATATAACATTAATTACATAAAATTAATTACCTAACACTAATAGCAGGTGATGAAGTCACATTATAGTCGCATGGCGCAATAAACTCACAAAGTTCAATTTAATGAAATTCTCTGGTGATGTTGAAGGCAAGACTAGTGAAGCTAAACAACGTATCTTCTTTAAGCTTGCAGGTGCTCTGATTTCATCTAAATAGTATGTAGTTACATGCAAGAGTTTGTAGTTACATGCAATGTTATAGTATGTAGTTACATAAAAAAAGAGGTTATTTAAACTCTGCGTTGAAGGTTTTTTCAGGTTTCAAGCTTTCGAATAGAAAGATTTCTATTCATCATCAGGAGGAGGGTGGTAAATCTGGACCTGACAATGAATTTTATGACCAATGGTTGTATGTTGGATACAGTCATTCTATTTCAGCTATCTAATCTATATTTTATTATCATTAATTAATCTATTGAATATTAAAATATGAGACAAAAATTAGAGAGATTTTTTGTTACTATCTATACAGTATGTCCGCAAAAAATGTATCCTCTCTCTCTCTCTCTATCCAGGTAAATTTTAATGAATTCAATTAAAATTTAATTTTCTACATAGTCTAATTTATATTGTAGATAAAATACATTTAAAAATTGAATATAAACAGAGGAATTTAAATATCAAGTCAATATATTCCCGTGCGTATCATAGTTACATTCTTCATGTTTAATACCCATCGTGTAAAAGCGGACACCAAATAAATAAATAAATAAACACACGAGGGAAATTATTAGTATAGATAATATTAATGATTATACATCAATTTTGCATATTTTATTAATTGAAAGAATTGATGAAAAAACTTGATAAATTTTGAAGTTGTGAAGAACGAGTAGTGAAAAGATGAAAACAAAAATTCTGCTTAAATCCTCTAATGAATTATCTATGATTCCAAAATTATATTCTCATTCCAATTATTAGTCAAAGATTAATCATTTAACCAAGTGAAAATAGTGGACTAGAAATGAAGCTAGTAAAGATAATGGACCAGAATTTAACCTAGTAAAGTTATCGGGTTCTGGTCTGTTATCTTTACTTGCTCCTTATTTTTTGCAGCCTACCTACCTTTGGTCTATTCGCTACTTAATTAATTTACAGAGCGGCAGAGCGTATAGGCAGTTAACTCGTGCTTTGGTAAATGGCTTCAGTTATGAAGCTATTGATTTTCATTATCTTCAAGGAAAGGCAACTCCTTTCATTATCTTCAAGGAAAGGCAACCCCTTCCTTCCTTTCATTTCTTCTCGCCAAGTCGATTAACGGATTATGGCAAATACTCGGGATTAAAACACATTTTTGCAGTAGGGTTTTGGTTGAATTTAGCTTTAATGTTTTTTCCATAGTAGGTAATTTCGAAATATCGGACAATTCCACATTTTCGATCACATAAGAAAAAGTATAAAATTAATAAAAATACAAATTAAGTTATAATTATTCTATATTTTTTTCTTATTTGATCGAAAATATGGAACTGTCCAATGACTAGGAAATTACACTATAAATTGAAAAATTAAATTATTGAATAATTATATAGGAACAAATAATTTGATAGGACTTATTTTTTATGATTATATTATCATTAATTTTCAATCAGAAAACATATTAAAAGTCATATCATTAACACTTTCATAAACACTTTCATATCGCATTCATATCGATTAAATTATGTAAATACTTATTAATGACAATAAAGTTACCCTGTGATTATTTTATATCATATCATTAGCGCCTATTGAATAGATATCAGCTATCATTCTTTTATCTGGAGAAATAATTTACTGTAGGAGATTTTTCATTGCAATCACAAAACTTCGACTGCTGGTCAAGACTTGGTGAATTTTGGTGAGTAATTTAGTGATTAACTTAGTGAATAATCAATGAAAGAGGCTCGTAAAGCTCACCACTAGTGCTTATTGCATTATAAGTAGGTACAGATTAGAGACATTAGCGCACTGGAAATTTATTAACGAAAAATTTAGTCTCGATTTCCGGGAATTCTTGCAAGATTTTTCAGACTGATTTATTGTGTCGTGAAATGTCTTTAGTTTGAATGAGGTTAGGTGATTTACTTCTCTGGTTATCAGTAGTCATTATTCTCTGAATTGTTCTTTTTGATAAAGATGATAATTATTTAATAATAGTCATAATTCAACTCTGATAGAAACTTATTAGAACGTGATTGACTCATTATATGAATTTATTTATGTAATAGCGAATTTATTTATGTAATAGCGAATTTATTTATGTAATAGCGAATTTATTTATGTAATAGCGAATTTATTTATGTAATAGCGAATTTATTTATGTATTAGCGAATTTATTTATGTAATAGCGAATTTATTTATGTATTAGCGAATTTATTTATGTAATAGCGAATTTATTTATGTAATAGCGAATTTATTTATGTAATAGCGAATTTATTTATGTAATAGCGAATTTATTTATGTATTAGCGAATTTATTTATGTAATAGCGAATTTATTTATGTAATAGCGAATTTATTTATGTAATAGCGAATTTATTTATGTAATAGCGAATTTATTTATCATATTTGATGAGTTAGGCTGATGAAAATTTCAATATCGGATTGAAATTCAGCAGATTATAATTATAACTATAAATACATTTTTAATGATAATCTATTGAAATTCTCATCAGATATTTAAATCGCATCTCATAATTTAAACGCTACCTGCAAATATATAAATATATTCACTAAAGATTTAAATGGAAATTATGCAGCTAAGAATTTAATTTATTTTGCTTATTCGATCTAAAGAAGATGCAGAAATATAATTAGGACACGTCTTCAAGTATTTTCTCAGTCCATTTTATCGCAAATGAAGTGAAGGTTCTGTCAGAAACATTTTCAGTGTTCATCAACATCAGAAATCTTCTGGGAATTTGCCTTCGACTAACGTCCCTCTTATAGAAGGAATAAAAATAGATTTTTCTTATCCTCGGCTGCCCAGAATCCAGGGTGAAATATTATTTGATTGTCCATTTTTATTACATAATAAATGGATTCAATTCAAAAATTGAATAGTTTGGTATACGGGAGTAGTTATTTAATTATTAAATTAAAATAATTGTAAATTTTTCCATTATACCTCTTTTAATAAATCATTGATTGATGGAGATTTGTATTTTAATTTTCACTTTTATCTGTTCATAAATTTAATAGAGGGTTTAACGTCTGCTTCGGTACCAAATGCCATATTGCTGATGTAAAAAGAAAATTAAGTACAAGGGACTTGACGAAGCAGTCAGAAAGGAAAGTAGCTCTATGAGAAAAGTCACCTACCACTGTCTATTTCAATAAATCGAATTCTTAATTATGTATCACCTAATTATAATCAATAAACTATAGCTAGAATCAATGTTGAGAATAGATTCCTAATCCCCGGATATTTTCTTTCCTATTCTTCTAACCCTATTTATTGATTGTCCCTGTAATTAATGTAATGACGTGTTTTTGTAATTATGTTCCTATCCATAAGACTAGAGTCTGAGGTGGTAATGGATTCCTAATCCCCGGATTGTACTTTGCAGAGTAGTAGTGAGGATCGACACTAACTAATTACCTTCAGCTCAAATTACAAGCAAAATAATTGTTATTGCAGTCTACAAATCTTGACCATCAGTCTTGTTATGAACTCCGCCATCAAACTGCCAAACTGCCTGAATTATTGTCATATGCTGTGGAGTAATAACAGGACAAAAACATTTAATTATACTAAATCTACTAAATCAACAGCAAACATATATTGTATATGTGCTAAATGGACAAGTAGGGTAAGTTCCGATTATCGAACGGTTTCACATTTTCGATCATGTAAGAAAATTATAGAATAATTATTATTTACCTAGTTACATTCACCGCTATTCATGCATGTTTCAATAATACCAATTATTATAGTAATTAGTTTGAAATTTAATTTCTATATAGTTTTTTATGTGAGCGAAACTGTAGAACTGTCCGATAACTTGGACCTTACCCAAAACAAATTAAAAATGATTCAATATTTTTGGTAGATGTCAAGTACCAACTTCACATCAATTACAATGAATAATATATATATTGTACATCATAGTTATTATATTAAAACTAGTGTACTTCCTTATTAAAAATAATGAGTCTTCATGAATAGCAATTTATTACCCTTTATTAGGTTACTTCCAGTGAATTCAATTAAAATTTATATTTCTGCATTGACTGATATCTATTATAGATAAAATAAATATAAAACTAAAAATAACATATCCAATATTCCCGTGCGTATCTTGATTACATTCTTCTTGCTTAATTCTCGTCATGAAAAAGCGATAACAAACGAAAATGAAATAAAATACACTACGGGTATTATTAGGATAGATATTTCAATTATCCAATATATTTCAGATAGAAAATTAACAATTTATAAATACTCATTATTATCATAGCTACATGAGGTTTAATTACCATTTTTGCGGGGATATTTTCTGTTTAATTCACTCATATTATATGTCCTTGATATTATAAGTATTAAAATCGAATTCCTTTTCACGAAATAACATTGATTTTTGGTGTTGTTCACCAATAAATATCGCGAGTCCAATTAGTGGAACTCTCTCTCTCTCTCTGTCATCACCGTAAATGATTTCACTTTTAATGAGCACTCATTAGAGTGAAAATATTCTACTAATTGGAGAGCTATCAAAGATTTAATTTAATTAATATTATCACATATTGGTATGTTAAATATGATGCTAGAACATCTTACATGCGTGCCAATTTATCAATAACTTTATTGATAATGGAATACACAGAAAATACAAAGATAAACATCAAGCTCTTTAATAAGTTCCAGTGCTATCACTGGATCTTTTCGGACAGAATTTAAATTGTAAGTATCGCAATATGTTAGAAAGAGAATAGCATGCCGCTTAAAGCTTATATCAAAACAGTGTTTCATATTCAGTAATATTTAAAGTTATGAAATCTGCATGATTTTGATTAGTAAAAATATGAATTACTACCATTTTTAAATTACGTTATCATCAAATTTCAAATTCAAATGCTTATTGATAACGTCTTCTACTCTATTCATCTTATAAAGGAAACTTTAAGATAACTCTATGAGTGAAGTAGGATCAACTGTACTCTTCTACAAAATATGATAATCTAATCCTTGTAGCGCTTTAGTCAATAACATTATCTCAAAAACAGTTTTATAGAAGAAAAAGAATGTCTGCCAGATTTTCAGGTCCCTGTTGAATTGTACCCACCAGCTATTTTTTCATTTTTAAACAGAGTTGAACATTGTGATTCTTGGTATTGTTGTAGCATTTATCTATCTTATTTAGAATCACTTTCTTGTTCGTTTGAATACCTATGTCCTGTAGGCTTATATCTATTTGAAAATAACGATTTGTTTCTTCAATTAAAAAAGTACAATTTCCCGACTCAAATCCAAATTCATTTCAAGGAAAAATAGGTTATTTTGTTAAGCTTGGAAATGGATATCAAAGGAACTTTCTCCAATATTCACCAGAGCAGTTATTTCAAATTAGGAAGAACAGGGAAGAAAAAACTCTCACTTTTAAAGCCTGGAACAAAAGAAGTCAGTTATTGAATTGGTCAGAGGGCTATCAGGAGAGCGGTTAAAGACACTGAAATGAACGTATGGAACTTATATTGTACGGTTACACTGTTTGCATATCATTTGTAAAGGCTGGAATTGCTTCAAAGTGGATATTCTTTGCCTGTGCATTTCTCGATCGTAGCTAAAAAGAAAGCATGTAGCATGAAACGAAATTTAACCTGTGTGCAAAATTCGGATTTTGACTACTACTTGATGAACTTAGTTATAAAAACCAAATATCGACCAATTCAAAGTAATTTAATTGAAAAGATCTTATGCAACCTACCATTGATTTCACTCGAAACAGTTTTGATTGGCATCGCACATTATCATATATTTTTTAATTAGGTACTCTGAAATATGAATAACCTTAAAAAGGGTCAACATTGTCCCAATATTGTTAGAACATTGCTACAATAAGTAATAATGTTACAAAATTGAGGCAATGTCGCCCCAAGAAACATTGCTATCTAAAATGTTAATTGTTACGTATTTCTAATTTTTTTCTTTTTATCTAGAAACACTGAGAAAATTAATACTTCCACAAAATTGAATTTAACTTTCTTCCAAGCAAACCCCTATTCCCAATATGTGTGTATTATCTACGTGATTTAGATAATACACAATTTTACCTTTTACTCCTAACCCCTATTTCCAATATGTTTGTATTTTCTATGTTACATAATAACTCTCACCGCAGTCCCCTACCTAGGCTTTACTTTTTTAGTTATTGACTGGGCATTGAAGAGGAAGTTTAGAGGTAACAGACCTTCCTATCTGCTGGAAATAACAGATATTCCTCTCGGGGTGGTAGAAGTTAGAACAATGAAAATATACATTTTGTAATAGTCAACACTATCGGAAAAGTTCAGGGATGAAATGGTCCATATTTTAGGTTTGGGGTTTTGGTTGGCGTTATTTTTCAAAATTGAGAAATACATCAAATGGCCTGAAGTGAATAGTGTTAATTAAATTAAATGTTTTATTGAATTTATCACATAAAATGATAAATAAATGAAGATTGATAAATTATGCATATCTGTCTCGGGGTAATTATTCATTAATTTTATTTAGTTTAGTTCTATTCATTTAATAATTATTGTATAAATGAGCCAACCGTTGAATTTTATGAATAAAATAATGCGAATACATAATGTAAATAATTATGCTATAGAAATTATATAACAATGACAACAAATATTTTTTTCTTTCTCAACCATTTTTATATTCCATCATTGATAATCGATTTTTCAAAGTTTAAATTGGCATGATCGAATTCGTTCAAATGAGATTATGTAAGGAAATTTTAAACTCCTTCGCCTCCCAAATTGGCAATAATGTTTGAATTATTGCTGCATTGAACTCTCTCTACCTCTCTCTCTCTCTCTCTCTCTCTCTCTCTCTCTCTCTATCCAGCCTGAAATATTCGCAAAAAAAAAAAACAGCGGAGTAAAAACTGTCTTCCAACAGAGATGGAATAATACCTTCAAAACAGTGCTGTGAAAGGTAAACTAAAGAACGAAGGATTAAAACTCTAGAACTACGCGGATTAGTAACCACAAGAAAGACGGAATATTATCCTTAAAAATACGTGACGTAGTACTCTCAAGAAAAGCTCAATAGTACCTTTTCAATATGTAGAATAATACCTAAAGAGATACGCGGAGTAATACCTCAAGAGATACGCGGATTAATAGTATAAACTAGAGCAGACTCTCGGTAGAGGGCATACCTTCGCCACCGCTTATAAATAAACTTGATTATCCAATAATCCTTGAGTTATAAATGACCCTGACCTCAACCTTTGACCCGTTTGCTCCCAAAATCTAATAAATTGATTGCTAGATAATTACCAATCGTCTCACCAAATTTTAGCCCATTTGGTTGAGCCTTTTTTAAATATTAGGTTATAAATGACCTTGACCTTTAACCAAATCTCTCCTAAAATCTCACCTGATGATTTCTGGACACTAACAAATCGTCTCACCAAATTTCAGGCAATTTGGTTGAATATTTTGATTAGTTATGCGAATAACAAGACGATAGATAAATTTATACCACCTAAAATATAACTCTCCGCATCTGCAAAGCTTATAAAGGATGATTAATACACTTGAGAATGCAGGAATAGGAGTATTGCTGCTAATGCTATCATAAACAGATCCAAATTATTGATTAGTAATGGATTGGAGAATCAAACGAAAATTCCCTGTGAGTTATGCTAATCATGAGGTTACTAAACTATACATGGAGATGAACTAGAGAACTCGGTCAATTCCTAGTACACGTCCCTATTTCATTTAGGGACGTGAACTAGGAAGGGGGTAAACGTCCTAATTTATTGGTATTTTTTTCATTTATATGTTTAAAAATAAGAAAAATTGTAGTAATTTGTTGAATTTCAAATATTCCTTTTTGGCCATATTCGTAATGTAATCAAGATACTAGATTTTCTGTTAATTTATATTTTTTAGAGCAAAAAATTTTAATCATATAAAAAGGTGATTAAATTTAAGAAAAAATAAATTCGAAAATACCCCCTTCCTAGTTAACTAGGAATTACCAAGAGCTTAAACAAGTAAATGGAAATTTGTATCAACATTTTCTATTGATTCCAATTAAATTAATTATCACAATTCATTATTAGAACTAGTAATATAAAACTGACAAAAGTGATTTAGAGAATCAAATAATCGATTAGATTCGAATTACTTCTAAGCCTTTCCAATAGAATATAATGATGTCGTCTCTATCTTAATACCTGGTGTATTATTATCATAGTGGTATAATCTTCAGACCAAATATTGGTGCTCTTGGGTGTAACCAGTAAGGTAAAAAATAGTCTGCAAACACATTCATGCATTCCAGATTATTTAATATACTGTAGTATGTGTACGTACTAGTCTATCATATCGGTCTTAAACATGGGTATGTAGTATGTTCTCCATTTACGTATATATATCTTTGTATTTTTTTAGGTATTTAGGCAATTATGTATTTTTAATTAGCTATTTTAGATATATTTTTAATTAGGTAATTTATATATATTTTTAATTAGGTATTTTGGGTGTATTTTTATTTAGGTATTTTAGGTATTGTTAATTAGGTATTTTGGGCGTATTTTTAATTAGGTATTTTAGATATATTTTTAATTAGGTATTTTGGCAGTATTTTTAATTAGGTATTTTAGGTATATTTTTAATTTGATATTTTAGGTACATTTTCAATTAGGTATCTTTATTTATTCAGGTATTTTTTAAGCAATATTTTCCATCAAAAATAAGGTATTAATATTTCTTTAAAAAATAAGATATTTTTATTTGAGTTTTAGACCATGCTATGTGACTTCATTAGACTCGAAGTTCTCGTACAGTGGGTAAAATCTTAGCTCATGTTCGGTCAATCAGAAATATCCAATTGGTCAGATTACTTCATGACCCTATGTTAACTTTCACTTCCCGAGGACTGTGAGTGTCCCTGTACTACATTTCTCAAACCATCAATTCTCATCTTGCCATCCTTCATAAGTTCGACAGAAAAAAGACCATCAGATCTCAGTTATTGGAATAAAGTTTATCATTTAGTTTCTTGTGCGACTCTAGGGAGTTTCTCCTTAAAATTTCCACCGCGGTGACTCGTTCTTTTCTTTTTCTTTTATTTACAGTAACATTGAAAAGAAAAGCGAAAATGTTTCATTCTGAACGAGTCTGTCATTTCGGGCAGACTTATTTCACCGAAACTCAGGGAAGAACTATGGCGGGACTTCCAAAGATTAGGAGGTCATCGAAAAAGGGTTTAGTAAATTTATTTAAATATTGATATTATAGTTTCATATTTTCTGAATGGTTACTAGGGTAAGTTCTGAGTTATCGAACAGTTTCACATTTTCGATCTTTCTAAAAGAAAGTATTATATAACATTGTAACTGGATATTTTAATGTGTATCCATTATTGGTATAAATAGTGTTATAATTACAGGTTAAAATGTTATAATATATTTTTTTATATGATGTGAAATCCTCCAATAACTCAGCACTTACCCTATTTATAAAAAAATAATACTCTGTTGAATTTATTTTTAATCATTTTGATAATCAGTTAATAATACTTAATCATTTCGATAATCAGTTAATAATACTTAATCATTTCGATAATCAGTTAATAATACTTAATCATTTCGATAGTCAGTTAATAATACTTAATCATTTCGATAGTCAGTTAATAATACTTAATCATTTCGATAATCAGTTAATAATACTTAATCATTTCGATAGTCAGTTAATAATACTTAATCATTTCGATAGTCAGTTAATAATTTATTGATTTATTTATTTAAACACAAAATTACCCTTTCAAACTTTAGTACAGAAGTCGGGCAACTTCAGCAAGTTACAATGCAGCAAAACAATAGTACCAAATTAATGCAGGGCAATTGAGACCCAAAGAAGCTTTCGCTTCATGGGTAAAAGGACCTACCTAAAGATAAAAAATGTATATTTGCATATATATATAATATATATATAAATTAATGCATTTGAAAATATATCACTCTGTTGAATAGGAAAGAAGGCCTCCTATAAACCCACAATAATTTTCTCCTTAGTCAAGTAGGTACTAATTTTAATTGTTATCCAGTACTCGAGAAATTTATAATTTCACTTAATTGATGTTGCCGTACATTTAATATATTTTACATTCATTGTCGTACATTATTAAATAATAACCAAAATATATAAAATGTTTTCGCTGTGTAATTAAATTCTGCTCAGTGATTCTTTTCTCCGATTTAAAAAAATGTAATATTAATTATGTAACCTTGTAACATTTTCTAATATTATTTATAACAAAAAGAATTAATGTGATGTTTAGTTGTTATATTTAAAATTTAAAGAGCCTTGATCTAATAATTTCGATAAGCAATGAATATTTGATATAATATATCAGTGTCATATTATGATGAAGCTACAATTTCTAGATGAGAAAGATGGTATTTTTATGCGATATTTTATTATTAACGTAACGAAGTTTGCATTTGATATAAGTTTAACATATGGTCATTGTCCCTTTACCCTATGAACATGACGTCATGCGATCACAATAACTTTGTATTTATTAGTTCATTATGAAACAGCGTAAAAAAATCACCAAAAAGTGACTAATGAAATCAGTGTCCCTTAAAATTGGACATGTCCACTGCAGTTCTGTTCAATTTAAAAATAACAAATTGTCTCGATGCTTGCGTTAAGTTTCGAGTTATTGGACGGTTCCACATTTTAGATGTTATAGGGGATAAAATATTTAACAATTATTATTTAATATTCATTTTTTATTATTGTAATTGGTATCCATGACACCTGTAGGTATCATGGATACCAATTATATTTAAAGGTTGAATAATAATTATTATATATTTTTCTTATTTGATCGAAAAGAGGAACTGTCCGGTAACTCGGAACTTACCCTAGCAAAGAATGATTAATATTTTTTTCTCCCCTGTCAAATGATCTTAAGTCGTATGTTTTGATGTCTCAGTTCAAAATCTAGATATGATTTAGATTATAATTAACTCAGAGGGATTTTCACTGGCCAGTTTGAGTTGTTTTTTAGTTAAATCTTCCCCTTAATTACGTTTCTATTCAAATTAAATCATCCTACATCAAAAGTTAATTATATCAAGTTAATCATTTCTCTTCTTGGAAATGAATTCATTATATCGTATAAAATGAAAAGCCAATTATAGTTAGGTTTCTTCATTAAATAATAAGACAGAGCTTTGATATCAAGAGGTGAAAAGATGATAATTTATTAAATAGTCTTATACTATTATTATTGGCAAAAATATCATAATTTGAAAAAATAACGCCGTGTAATTTAATTACTTATGACAATTAACTATTTTTAATTCTATATTACGATAAGACATTCGTAAAATCATTATATTCAACATATATAGCATTATTTGGTTAATTCCTATATTACTGCAACTTGCATTAATATAGGAATGGTGGTATAATGAATTATTTTATTTTATGTGCAAAAAGGTAAAGAAATATTAAATGACATTAATAATAATTATTTTGTTTTTGATTATATCTATTCATTTAATTTTTTTCATCTGTACTACACAATGAATATACTAATATATTGAGTTAGTTCAGATTTAAATTATTAAAAAAAATTTAAATGGAACAAAACAGCTGCACTATTTGTGAAAAGAGCATCTTCTGTAAAATAATAGTTTTTATACCCCTATTCCTTTATTACTTTAAGTTGCACTAATATAGAAATGAGGTCATGTACCCTCATGTACTCCTAGATTAGGCAACGTTAGAGTAATATAGGTATTTACCCATAATTTTCATCGATCATACCAAATCGCAACTCAAAACCTAACAGTCGCTGACTCTCATTGATTGAAATCATTGAATTCTTAAATAGTATATTCACATAATTATCCATTTCAATAATTACCAACTACTTGATGTTATAATCAATCAATACATATTTACATAGGAATATCGTTACAGTAGAGTTATCTCAATCAATGAAACCTGTGACTAGCGTCCATTAAACTAAAGCCATTCTGTATATTTTCATTTATAAAAAGTAATTTGCAGTACTGAAAATAAGATAGGGTGATACTTTTTAAATTGAAACTCAACGTGAAAAGAGTTTTTTGAAGGAAGTAATATATGGTAGTTTTTTAAGGTATTAAACTAGTTATATTTATGGTGAAAGTCTGATTTACATTTCTCCTAACAATACTACAATCCTAATCTTTTATTATATAACTCAGGGATGATGACACTTTGAAACTTATAAATATTTCTCTAAGCTCCTTCCAAACCAGCTTAGTTGTTCGTATCAGTGTTCTAATTGGCCCTTGTGATGTGTAAATATCAAATAAAAGTTTCTATGAGAACAAAATATTTAAAAGTCGATTAACTAATATTTTACATGAGTTTTAGGGAGAGTTTGTTCTAATCTTCTATATCCCCGCTCATAAATTTCTCTATAAGAGGTTAATGTAATATCATACACTTACAAAACTAAATAATTATATATGTTCATTAATAGAATTACAAGATAACTTACCTACTTAATTTGGTAAATTTAAGTTACCATTTCGGATTTTCATTAACCAATTTAAAAATTGTACCCAACATTTGTTTGTTTTAAAAAATAACCTTCAAGTCTAACGAAGCTACTAAACTCTTCGAAAAAGCGTTGCAGTTTAGTTTTTACTTTGCCAATTGCCAACATTATTCTAAACAAAACAATGGCCGCCACTTCAACTGAACGACTCTCACGAGAGTAATTTTCGAGTTTGATTAATTTCTGCCATGATGCCCATGAACTAAAGACAGATTTTGTTGTGCTAATTTCAGTATTGCTTTCATTTGAAAGTGACGCTAATATATTAGTTCACAATTACTTTTAGTAAAATAAAGTCAAATCTATTTTATAGATATATAGTGCGTTTCTATATTTAGATATTACTTCAAAGCTACTTATTTGTTTTGGAAGGTTCCCATAATCATTGGATAATTTCCTTAATTATTTTGTTTCTATTTATTTTGCTATGTAGGTATAACTCATTTGATTGAAATACACATTCGCAGAAAACTTAATCTGCTTCATCAGCACAGTATCTACCTTATGCCTGGTTTAAATTAGTGAATTGCCTGTTCAAACAGAGACCTGGAAAGCCTTTGCTATTTCTGAGTTCATCAATCCTCATCTCACGACTGATTGGCACAGAAACACAAACAATATTCTACAAACAATATTCCGCGCCAGATGAGGCCGAACAGACTGACCAGAGCCTTTGTTCGACAAGCTTATATTCCTCTCCTGTGCATTATGCGCTGTGTTACGAGTTATTGAACAGTCTCACACTTTCGTTCATACAGAATTATATAATGTATCTTGTTACTTTAACTTTTATTTACTAAAATTATAATTATTGAAAATTTCATTTATATGATATGAAATGTGATTTGATAATTATATTATTTTGTGTATGATCGAAAAATTGATACCATTCGATAACTCTAACATGAGTTTGTGTCATGTTTAATGTTTTCCATAAGAATTAAAAAAATCTCGTTAATGTACTTCAGATGATATGAGTTACTTTACAGAATTACACATTTACGGTGGTGATGTTCTAGTCTCGCAAATGTAATTGATGATAAGACTACGAGTGGTAAATTCGAATTATGAACGATAACAGATAGGGTAAATCTCAAGTTATTGGATGATTTTACATTTCGATCATGTTGGAAAACAATTTTTATTAACCTTTTTCTTTTGAATATCATCAATGGTACAAGCTGGAATCATGGATTCCAAATAAAATAAAAGTTACATGACCGTCACAATACATTTTTCTCTTACATTATCAATAATGTGGGAAAGTCGGAATTTTCTAATCTAAAACTAAAAAAATAATCTAAAATTAATAAAATAAAAGTATTTTTTCCTGAAATTGTCATACAGAAACGGTTCAAAATCATACCCTTTCGATTGAAAATATTCATGGGGCATCCATATTACCAAGAGGATATTCAAACTCAACGTTGAAAAGTTCTTTTGGTTTTAAAGCTTTCGAATAGAAAGATTTCTATTCAACAGAAAAAATGTCTCTGCTTTCCTGATGATGAAATCTTTCTTTTCGGAATATTGAAGCTCGCAAAATCCCTTCAACGTTGAGTTTAAATATATCATACTCACTCTATCAGGAAATGAATTTACACTGTGCAGGCTATTGTAATATAGGCTGTAAGTGAAAAAAAAACATGTGATTTAATAGTGGTGCTTTATACAGGTAGCTAACATTGTTATAACATTCTTATGATGTCGGGTCAATGTTGTTTCAAGAAATTTATTACCACCATCGTTAAATTTAAATAAATCAATATTAATATACATAACAGTATTCATATCGATCAATTCTTCATCATAACAATATTTTCAATAGTTAAATATCCCCCATTTTAATAATAATCCACTTCAAGTTTCTCATCCATTAACATTTCATTTAAAATATTCATATTGTCTATTTCACTTCTCCAAACACGGTTACTTGATATCTTTTTTTAAATAATATTTCGCTGCATTTATCAATCACATTCGAGTCTTATTTCCAGTGGATGCACAAAGTCGGATCAAGGGAATTAAATTTCATTCCAAATGAACTTTCTTGAGTGCTTTGAAAGCGAAAATTTTATTTAAATTATCAAAATAGAATACTTTTTCCCTGAGTTTTCCAATTTCTGTGTAATTCTATTTTTCGTTGTCGAATGGATAGGTAAAGAAGATATTTACTATTTTTTATACCGATAGGTAATGATCGGAATTTTGTATAAATTTTACATCAAGTACGGAATTGTCCAATATAATTATGTTTTAAATATATCTCAATTGATTTGAAGGAAAGTATATTTATATTTTTTTATCAATAAAGACATGATATTTTGTTGTTTCGGTATGAAATAAACGTTAAACATTAACGTAGTCAATACGCAACCTCAAACTTTACGTGTCTTTAGGAGAAGTGAATCCTAACTTGAATCTAAAATGACTAGACTACTTCTTTTGTTTAACAGAAGTACGATATTCACGTGGAAAAATTATTCAAACTGTACGGATATTATGAATTCATTTTGAATGAATTAAATTCATTTATTAGTTAATGAACAAATAAGCTGATTATCAGATATTTTTATAGTGCTAGCTAGAAATTTAAGTTTAAAACATTTTACAACTGGATAACGGGCACTTGCAGAGCACATACCTTTGCCACCGCTGATAAATGATTTGAGCATCTAATAATCTTTGAGTTATAAATGACCTTGACCTTTCTAAGTGACCTTAATCTTGACTGTTCAAAAACTGGTTCCTGGATATTGACCAATCATCCCTCCAAATTTCTGGACATTTGGTTGAATGAGTTAAAGATGACCTTGACCTTGACCTTTAACTTGATCGCTCCCAAAATTTAACCAAGTGGTTCGAATAACAAGATTGCAAATATATAAATAAATGCCAACCAAAACATAAACTTACAAAATTTGTGAAGGTAATAAGACATTAACGAGAGTTCAATGCAATGCCATTTTGATTACAACTCATAAATTCTTTCAACCTCAAATGAATGACACTCATATCACGTAGCGCTATTCTCATCAGATTTTATTTACTGTAAAGTGTATCAAAAGTAGTGAATTATTTGTAGAGTAAGTGAATTCCACAAAGAGTGAAATTAGAAAAAAAAATTACACATGTTTCATTCAAATTTAATCTATAATGGTAATATCTTTTTCATTCAATTCACAACATTTTCTCTGAGTTTTTGAGAATATGTATCAAATTAATTAACTTAATTAATTTTCATAAAATACAGTAAAAGCAATTACAATTTGTATGAACATTTTTCTCTCAATTTTCTGCACCAAGAAGAAAAATAGAGAAACTCTTTACGCTTTCATCTCAGTTGTCTTCCATACTTTTCTACAGATCCGTTGATGTGAACTCACCGGAAATATTTTTGCTGACGCTTTCGTACGATCATATGTTTCGGAATTGCTAAATTTTAACCTCTGTAGATTTGCTTTCAAAATAATTCAATATAGTGAATAAAGTCTGCTTCGAAATTAAATAACAAATTTTGCCGAAAAACATAAAATAAAGAAAGTTTGAAGCAAGACTTTTTTATGATTTTCAAAATTTTCTGCGTCCAAAATTTCCCTCTCAAATATCTAGTCTAAATTATTCCCATCAAATATCAGGTGGAAAACATTCTCCTAATATCAGGTGGAAAATATTTCCCACATATCAGGTCGATAATATTCCCTAAAATATTCCCATCTAATATCAGGTCGAAATTATTCCCCAAAATATTCACCAAATGTCGGGTGGAAAATACTCCACAAATATCATGTGGAAAATATCTCCAAAATATCAGGTATCGGTTTGGCAGCAACAGGAAATTGAGGAGAATTAGATCGAATCGAATGGAAGGATTTACGATTTCATTCACGGAATTCATCGTGTTCTTTTGTCGATCAGAAATCGAATGTCCGTAAAATAGAATGCCCAAATATTAGGCATGTTTCTGTGTATTATGAGATGACTTTATTTTAGAAATGAATAGTATACTCGGAAACACTCATATATTATAATTATTTTATTATCACTCAAATTTATATCAACATTGAGGAATGAAAAATATTCTGAAGTAACTAAAATATTCTTAGCAATCTCCGTAGACTAAATATGATTTATCAAATTTTGATAATGAATAGTCCCTGTTATCTTTTATGTATTTTCTGTAAATTTATTTTTCTTTTGCTATGCAAAATAATCAATAATGAAAATATCTTAATAGAGAACACAGTCTTTTATTCAATCGAAATATTAGTGAAATTTCATTTTTATTTCATGTACACAAAATGTTTCATAAAAATTTATTTGTAGTTTAATAATTAATATATGTACCAAATTATATTTAATATCTTGAAATAATATTCATTTAGAGAATATTGAAATTAAAAAAATTGAAGTAAAAATGACAAATGAAGAAGATTAATTATAGTGCAAAAATTTACTTAAAAATAATATTATCTAACTCTATTTTATTTAAGATAAAATAGAGTTATTTAACAGTTAATAAATACCCACGCCTTTATTAAATTCACTAGCAACAACAGCAGAGTTTCAATGGTGGCTGCATTATTTTACAATTTAAATGGTTTCCAGGTGGCTTTGTGCAACCAGCCAAATAAAGACGGAGATGTGATTAATAAATGCTGTGAATGTTATAACTCAGAAACACACTAACGTGCAATTCTACATCTGCTCTGTAGTGTGAAGACATTAAAGAGAAATTAATGGGTAAAAAATGAGAAATGTGGTTTATATGAAATATGGTTTATATGTAATATGGTAAAGAAAAGTTAAAACAAACTTAATTATATAGTTCTTTAAATCAAAATAATCATGAATATAATGTTCCAATATTAATTAATTATTTTTGTTTTCTGATTGAAAACATTATAGAACATCAAACAATATTGTTATGATTTATAAAATCTACACAATATTGTCATCATTAATAGAATACATTCATATTCAATTGAATCAATCGTGGATAAATTTTTATTTCATCAAAAATCAAAATGGGTAATGACCATATAATATCACAACGCGTACAATTATGTACATCAAACCATGCAATCCTAATGAACTTTTATCTAATTTCACTTTCCAAAATATGTGGAATGCTCTTCTACTCAGACACTTAATTAAACTAACCGTACTAGGAAAGTGGGTACAAAGGTCTTGATTGATAGGTATATTCGATCATAGATCCATAGGGGTACACAAATGTTCCTGACCTTTATTAACTCCAACTTTCCCTGCATTGTGAGTGTCAGAGTATTGTAACCACCAGTAACATACTCAACAATTCTATTGTTCCCAAATACAGTTTAATGATAATTTATCTCAGCCAAGAGAAAATATCTAATCCCCTACAGCGAGTTGGAAAGTTCTTAACTTAAACTTCTTTGTTGTCATTTCTTTCGTGTAGAAATAATTGCACGACATTCGAATTACGTCAAACCATCTTCGTGAAATTGAGTTTCCGAAGAAATGGTTGTAAAATTGGAAGCTTATGGAAGTTTCGAGAGAAGATAATTTATTGTGTTGTTAGATGTGTTCATTGCTCAGACGTATTGAAAAATTGAGGAAAAATTATATTTGTTTCTGGAGAGTATTTAAATTGATAATAACTAATTGCTTTTATTTTGAAGAATGGGAAACTTGAATATAATAAAGTTGACTTCAAATAGAAATGTTGGATCATACTTATATTATAAGCATTGTTCAATTTAATTTCCACTATTTAAATTTTTATCCTCGAAATAACTCGAAATATTCCTATAATTCTTGTATGATAAATATAATACCATTAATTAGAAAAAGTTGTCTCTTAAATGAATTTCTAGGTAACAATGCATTTCGGGGTAATATTGTTCAGATATTGAAAACAATTGTCTCAATATTGAAACAACATTGTCCTATAATTGTAAAAACACTCTCCCAATATTGTAATAACATTGTCCCAATATTGTAATAACAGTGTCCCAATATTGTAAAAAGGTTCTCTCAATATTGTAATAACATTGTCCCAATATTGTAACAACTTTGTCTTAATATTATAACAACTTTGTTCCCTAATATTGTAACAACTTTGTTTCCTAATATTGTAACAACTATGTTCCCTAATATTGTAACAACTTTATTCCCCAATATTGTAACAACTTTGTTCCTTAATATTGTAACAACTTTGTTCCCTAATATTGTAACAACTTTGTTCCCTAATATTGTAACAACTTTGTTTCCTAATATTGTAACAACTTTGTTTCCTATTATTGTAACAACTTTGTTTCCTAATATTGTAACAACTTTGTTCTCTAATATTGTAACAACTTTGTTTCCTAATATTGTAACAACTTTGTTCCTTAATATTGTAACAACTTTGTTCCCTAATATTGTAACAACTTTGTTACCTAATATTGTAAGAACTTTGTTCCCTAATATTGTAACAACTTTGTTCCCTAATATTGTAACAACTTTGTTACCTAATATTGTAAGAACTTTGTTCCCTAATATTGTAACAACATTGTTCCCTAATATTGTAACAACTTTGTTCCCTAATATTGTAACAACATTGTTCCCTAATATTGTAACAACTTTGTTTCCTAATATTGTAACAACTATGTTCCCTAATATTGTAACAACTTTATTCCCCAATATTGTAACAACTTTGTTCCTTAATATTGTAACAACTTTGTTCCCTAATATTGTAACAACTTTGTTCCCTAATATTGTAACAACTTTGTTTCCTAATATTGTAACAACTTTGTTTCCTATTATTGTAACAACTTTGTTTCCTAATATTGTAACAACTTCGTTCTCTAATATTGTAACAACTTTGTTTCCTAATATTGTAACAACTTTGTTCCTTAATATTGTAACAACTTTGTTCCCTAATATTGTAACAACTTTGTTACCTAATATTGTAAGAACTTTGTTCCCTAATATTGTAACAACATTGTTCCCTAATATTGTAACAACTTTGTTCCCTAATATTGTAACAACTTTGTTACCTAATATTGTAAGAACTTTGTTCCCTAATATTGTAACAACATTGTTCCCTAATATTGTAACAACTTTGTTCCCTAATATTGTAACAACTTTGTTACCTAATATTGTAAGAACTTTGTTCCCTAATATTGTAACAACTTTGTTCCCTAATATTGTAACAACTTTGTTACCTAATATTGTAACAACTTTGTTCCCTAATAATGTAAGAATATTGTTTCAATATTAGGACAATGTTGTCCCAAGAAAAGCAATATGTTCCTTAATATTGCTTGCGCTATGACTTCCCAATAACTGGCTAGAATAAAAAATAATAAAGCAATCGATTACTTCCAATTTCTGTGATTTTCCTGCTATGGATGCCTGATTCAAGTTATTAATTTGAAAATTTGATATCATTTTAACATTTTTTCACTTCTTATAGTCAAATACTATTATCAAGCTGTTTTTATTTTTAACCCATCGTACAAAATATTTAACAAATTATTGATGGAATGTTTCAATTTTGGAAATTATTAATTAAATAACTCTAGTATACGGTTTGTTCAAAATCGATATGGGATTGAATATTTATTTAAATAATAAATACACCAGCTTGTTACAATAAAATAAATATATAAGCAAACAGACTTTAATTGCTTTTCGTACATTAATACTAACAAATGATTTAAACAAAATAGCAAGATAAATAAATGGGAAAAAATAAAAATTATATACCAATAAGAGTTTTATGGAAAAGAAGAAAATGGGTGGGAGGAGAAATGGATTTTTCTTATTAAAGATGGAAATTAAAATAAGAAATATTGTTTTTTGAAAATAAGCTATTAAATTTACCTGAAACAAAAAGGTGTTAAATTAGATGAAAGCATAAAGAAATACAAATTAAACTTATACTAAATGTTGTTAGATTACTCCAAAACTTGTACATAAATTTGCTTGATATTGATAGATTATCATAAATTTACTTGCTGCCTTTGTATCATCATCATAATAGAACCAGGAGAGTTAATACACATTAACCAACTTACCTGACTGAAATATCAGTTATATAAATTCAATAATGTTGAAGAGAATTTAGGTATTCAATTAAACAAACTCAGGCTGACTATAATAATGGATACATACTCATTGTATGTAGTAGGATATCTTATGTCCATCACCATTAATTAATTGAACTTGGAAATTACATAGGAGTATAATTGAGCTAATGGAGTATCGTTGCATATATTGAAGAGGGGAACATTGTAGGCTCTCATGCTGACTTCGTTTGCAAATTTAGAATTGAATTAAACTGCTCTTGATGATGTAAATTGTAGGATGAATTACGAGCTAGCGGACTCTTCCACATCTTCGATCGAAAGTGTATTATAATTATTAATTAACTCTCATTTTAATTGGTATCCATGATACCTGAGGGTATCATGGATATCAAATAAAATAAAAGTTAAATAATAATTATTACAGGATATTTTTTTATGCATGATCCTCGATGTGGAACAATCCGATAACTCGGGACATACCCCAACAATTACACTTTAAACTTTATTTTACTTATAGGGTTAAACTAAATATGTATTTTATTGTTTTCTGAAAGCTACCTCTAATTAATGTACTGTATATGTCATTAATTTTTATAAAGATTATACTTTTTTGGAGAATAATATGGAAACTTTTGCGTCATCAATACTTGCTGGACATGCAAGAGTTGAAGCTTCAACTAATGAAAGTTTCTTCGTTTCATTGGGTCAGTCTAACTAAAGATAACAGCTCACGAACTGCTCTACTTAAGTTACTATCCGTAAATTTAGCTGTCACTCTTTTCTTCAACTTTGTACCATATCATCGTCCGAGATGTATCGAATGTGAACAACTGGGACTATAGGTTCAGGCAGCGTAGGTAGGGAGTCTGTCTCTAAAAACCTGGCCATACTTCTATTTAATTTTGGTAGCAAGAGACACTTGGCGAGGGTACCTGCCTCCATCTGGACAATTCAACCTCCAGTAACAGTAACTCATAAACCTTTCCATGCTAACTGGGTCTTTTGCGATAGAGCCACCCACTTACAAGTGGTGGTGAAGGGCTTCGGCCACTGCAATCACAGCTCCAAAGGGAACCTTATTTAGCACCTTTAACCTGCTACTACAGCCTTTAATGAACAATTTCAAATTCACCAGCTGATTGAGGCCGCTCATTGGGTTCGTCGATCTCATCTCACCCTCGACACACCCATCACTATACCAACTATAACTGACACCTATGTTAGACCATAACGGGGGTGCGCGGCACTCCTTTGGGGCCTGGATTGTTTATAGGAAGTGCATGAGTTGGCTGTTGTTTCTAAGTTCTGTTTTTGCTATTAAGAATAGCATAGACATGAAGTATATTTTCTTCAAAATGTTGCGATATGAGGTAGTTATAAAAGTATTCAAGTTTCCTGATATAAACACCTAATTATCATTGTGGCTTTCGATAAATTTTTTTATATCTATGAGTATAGGATTTCTCGTTTTGTGTGCCTGTAACTTTTATTTCTTATTTCTTATATTCTAACACTGAATAGAAAGAAAATGGGTACTTACATTGTATAGACAAATTGTAAACAAAAAACTGTACCTTTCTATATCGAAAGTTTCTTTCTGTGTCGGGATTATATGTGAGTGTTACTTCCCCGTAATTGATTAGTTTTATTTTATTAGTTTACAACTGTTCATTTTCTAAATATTTATATAACTACAACACAATATACTCCATTATTATCACAAACTATATAGTTTTCATTAATTTCTAATGAATTTTAATTTTTCTTACCTAAAAAAATAATTTTACATTATGTAAATAAAACAACCATTTTCCTTACTTTCTCAATTTGCATATTTAACACTCAAGTCATAGTAACCAAATTCATTTTACTTGTATCTTTTCAATCTATTTCAACGCTTTAAAATACTTTAAGAACCACTGTGTTTGACCAACACATGACATGTGGAAACTTCAGAGCACAGTGTACACAATACTCGTTTTTACGGATATTGCATTTGACACAAGAGCTACATACAACATCCTCACCCTCAATCATGGAAAATGAATCCAGCATCAGAGGTTTTAAACCAAACAGAACAAATGCCCCCACCTCTCAACCGAAGTGCCCGGGTGTTCAAAGTTCACCTGGCAGACCAAAAAGTACTGACTCAGCTGATATCAAACCTTCTGAAACACAATTAAATAAGGCACTTACTAGCTGCAATAAATTATAAAGATTAAAAACTGATAAAACCAAAACAAGAACAAAAACCATTAACAATCTCTTCCCATTGCTACACATTAGTTTTCAAATTTTATATTAATGTTAAAATCATCTGTGATTGAAACTAGACACTATTTTATAAATGTTCTTCCGCACAAATTATCTAAGAGAGTTGGTTGTTAATTCGCATACTTCAATGCCTTCATTTCCTTTATGAATACCTAAAAATGATCCAAGATGTAATACAAATGTATATTTTATTTTATGACAAATAGCAATGTACGTTTTTATGCATGAAGTTCGTATCTCACTGTAAAAGCAAAACGAGCGTATTATTAAAATTGAAGGAATAGTTAAAAACAATTAAAAAAAAACCTGTCATCCAATTCAAATTACAACAAGTTTCAAACCGGGAAGTTAGGGTCTGAGCCAAAATTATCTTCTGCTATTTAATATGGTAATGAAATCATGTTGAAGGCTGCTACCTTTTGATCCAACTCAACAACAAGTATTTGCATTTAAAATGAGCGAAACACCCAAGTTTACGCCGACAAAAAGACTCTCAAACACGAGCAACTCAGGACCATTAATTAAGTTGTTCTCCAAGAACAAACCTAGCAAACATGTCTTGCACTCTCTTTACAAGCACATTCAAATATTAATTTAAATGATGAATACCAATTAAAACATATATTAATAAAGTCATCATATAAACCTATTAATAAGTGAATCATCTCAGTTATTAAAAGCTTGGATCGAAAACCAAAAAGGCAGCACATTCCTGTTTCGAACTCTTAGCTGTTTCAATCCTCAGAATGGCTCACCATTAACACTCTATTAACCTTTAAGTGTCTTCAGTCAAGGAGAAAACACTTCAAATGACGCCATTCTGAAGGCATGGAATGCAATCGCTCTCTTGCCTCAAAATCGAACAGAAATGCCTCTGCCATCGCGTGTGTTTTAACGCTTATTGAAAATTTTAGATGCCAAAAATAAACAATCTTCTTGACATTATATGAAATAACTGCAAATAACTGCAATATCTTCGCCAACACGTGTGTTTTAATGATTATTGAAAGTTTTAGGTTCCAATCGTATTGACAATATATGAATTTACTCCAACTTGCCGTACCTATTTAATTAACTTAAAAATATAATGTTGCTAAGGAAATAAAATATAATATCAAATTTCAGATTGCGGAAAATATCTCATTTTCTCGACCATAATATATGAAATAACTGGAATTTACTGCACTTATTTAATTAAATCAATGAATTGATGTTAATGTCTAAATAAAAATAACGACAGCCCTATAAACTAAATGACGTTGTTTTTCAGTTGGTTGGCTGGTTGCAAGAGAAATGCCACGATTTAAAAATTGAGTAACGATATGATTCAATGACTAAAATAATTGCTAAAATTGCAGAAACCTGGATAACTGAAATACGGATAACCGAAAATTCGAATAACCGATGATCCAGAATAAAATGAAAATACCAAAAAACGGAAAAATGAAAAAAGGGACGAAAAATCCAGATACTTTTTTTTTGAATATCCAGTCAATTTTATCACATTTCCACATTTCACATTTTCACAGATAAAAGCTAAAAAAAGGATAGTTTGGCATTTCATTTAAATTATTTCACAACATTAAGACGAAAAAATAAGATTTATCAGTTCCAAAAATGATTCAAAATAATGAAATAATATATCCCCTAATTTAGAACTTAGTTTTGAATATTCCAAGAAGAAAATCAACTGTGACATTATTCCATCCCTGACAACATTATCTATAAAGTGTGTCTTAATTAGCACATATGCACATCACATCCATCCATCACTCAGTTCATTACGCTGACAACAACAGCATATCAAACGATGTGAAGAGATGAATGATAAGCCTTACTCTGTCATCCATCTTACATGGCACTGTATTCTCAACAGTAATTAGTTTGCTTGACAGAATAATTGATGTTCTCTTTGAAACATGTCATATATATTTCTGAAGTCACCCAACTCTAAATACATATCATTGATTTAAATAATAATTAGCCTGTAAGAAATTAAATATTCTTTATACATACATAGTTCATTTACTTACCATTTCAGATCTTACCTAACAGGCCGGAATCAAATTACCGTGGTAAATGGTGTGTCTTCTGAGAGTCGTGATATTAAGTGTGGTGTACCTCAAGGTAGCAATTTAGGCCCCCTCTTGTTCTTGGTATTCATTAATGATTTCTCTAATTGTTCGGGTTATTTCAAATTTAACCTTTTTGCTGACGACTCCACAATATCTTGTGCTATACCACGATCATCCCTTACTAGCAGCCACACTGTAATTAACTCCCATTTGTCCTCAATATCTGACTGGCTAATCGCTAATAGAATTCAATTGAATGTCGAGAAAACTAAGTACATGGTGCTTTCATATAGAGGCAAACACCAGCTGTCCCCTATCAGGATTTCAGGAAGTCTGGTAGAGCAGGTTGACTCTTTTAAATATCTGGGAGTTTACTTGGATGAAAATTTGAGTTTTCGTCAACACATCAATAGTTTATCCACTGAAATATCTAAATCCTTGGGTATTCTGTATAGAATCAGTAACTGCGTTCCAGCCAATATCTTGAAAATGCTCTATTATTCTGTAATTTATCCCTATTTTGACTATTGCATTCCTGTCTGGGGAAATTGTGCTTGGTATTTAATAAACGATATATTTCTTATTCAAAAGAGAGCAGTCCGGTGCGTAACGAAAAGTCATCATTACTTACCCAGCTCTTTTTAACTATCTTTCTGTTAATTCCAATATTCATAATTACTCGACTCGTGGTTCATCCAACATTTTGCTACCACTGTTTAGATGTGAGAAAAGCAAGTCATCAATTATTTATGCTGCACCTAAAATTTGTAATTCACTCGATGAAAACATTAAATCTTCATCTTCCGTTGCTAAATTTAAGATTAGTTTGAAACGTAAATTGTTAGGTTGTTGAATAGCGTTTGTTTCTTCTCAGTAATTAGATCTCAATGAACTTTTTTGCAGTTGTATTTATTTAGGCTATTTTAAGTAGGTAGGCTGGTAAAATAATCCTGTGTGGATTTAGTATGAATGCGTGTACAGAATTTTTTTATTTTCTTTTTTTGTAATTTTGATTTTGCTTTTTTTTTTTTTTTTCTTCTCTCTTATTAAATTATTTCTCATAATATTTTGTAGCGTGCTGTTTTGTTTATATAGTTCTTTTTTAATTAGGTTGCCCTAAAAGCCTAGTGCTTTCCCGGGCCTTATACATTCCTTAGCATGTAATAAAAGATATATTGCGAATGGAAGGATCAGGGTGGCCCCGACCCTGTATCTTCTGTAAAAGGGTGCTATATGTTCAATAAACAATAAACAAACAATATTTATGTAAAATAAGTTTCAATAATAAATATAGGGTTTTCACAAACATTTAATTATTCAATATGGAAAATAACATAATACTATATACTAGACATCAAAATAATTAATAACTGTTACAATTATGCTGAATAATATATTTTGCTAAGGATTTTTTTTAAAGGCCAGAAGAAGCCTATCTTCTTTAAATAATTAAAAAAACAATTATCTTTATTCAGACAATGAACATTAAAAAACAAAAGATGTGCTTTTCTGCTCTACGACCATGGCTCCGACTATTGCCAATGGTAGTGGTCTCCAACTGACTGTGAGGTGCCTATAGCAGGTCACAGGGCACCCAAACTGCGGTCATCATACTTCTCCTTGACTGATGTCAGGATACTGAAAGCATTGCCTCTCTGAACTGCCAAACCAAACCTCTGCTCTAATTAATAAAGGCTTAATCAGAGGCCAATTAAAACCATATCTAGGAAATATTAGTTATGAGAGGAAACGATGAATCGCATATTAGAGACATATCTTGCATATTAGAGACGTATCTTGCATATGAGAGACATATCTTGCATATTAGAGACATATCTTGCATATTAGAGACATATCTTGCATATGAGAGACATATCTTGCATATGCGAGACATATCTTGCATATGAGAGACATATCTTGCCTATGAAAGACATATATTGCCTATGAAAGACATATCTTGCATATGAGAGACATATCTTGCCTATGAGAGACATATCTTGCATATGAGAGACATATCTTGCATATGAGAGACATATCTTGCCTATGAGAGACATATCTTGCATATGAGAGACATATCTTGCCTATGAGAGACATATCTTGCATATGAGAGACATATCTTGCATATGAGAGACATATCTTGCATATGAGAGACATATCTTGCATATGAGAGACATATCTTGCATATGAGAGACATATCTTGCATATGAGAGACATATCTTGCATATGAGAGACATATCTTGCCTATGAGAGACATATCTTGCATATGAGAGACATATCTTGCATATGAGAGACATATCTTGCATATGAGAGACATATCTTGCATATGAGAGACATATCTCTCTCCAATTCAATATTATTACAGTAAATTATCTTTAGTTAATTACTCTGCCTCTAAATAACAGACTTCGTTGCAATGACTGGAATATTGCATTGCCCATTTTTCTCTATTATGTTAAACCCTTTGGGAGAATTCGATGGAGGAGGAATCTAGACGATTTTACGTGACTTAACCACAATCAGACAAATAAGGATAACCACATATCCTAGTGAGTTTTTAACTTCCAATTTCCTATATAGTTCTAATGTTTGTTTTACTTGATCACCTTCGCAAATTTGTGTAAGGCTATGTTTTGGTCGGATTTATTTGTAATATTTTTATTCGCATAACTCAAGAAGTATTCAACTAAATTGCCTGAAATTTGGTGAGATAATTGGTCATTATCTAGGAACTACTTAGTACGATTTTGGAAGCGATTGGGTCAAAGGTCAAGGTCATTTATAATTCAATAACTCGAGAATTATACTAGCAAATTCCCTGAAATTTAGTGGGACGATTGGTCATTATCAAGGAACCATTTAATTCGATTTTTGGGAGCGATCGGGTAATGAGTCAAGGTCAAGGCCCTTTATAGCTCAAGGAATATTGAATGGTCAAGGTCACCATATTGTATGGTCAAGGTATATGCGCTCTATGAGTACCCGTTTGTATATACATAGTAAAGAAAGATCACCCCTTTCGACTCAAACTGAACATTTAGAATAACATTGTACTTTGTTTCACGCTGAGCTTAAATCTCTTCATCTCGATTTTCAACCGTACCGTTTATTCAACAGGAAGGGTAACATTAAAATATCCCTAGAGCAGCTCAGATCTACGGATATTCTCTTGCTTGTTACATACGTTAGAACAATGGGACACAAACTGAATATCTACAGCGAGATATATTCACTACTATTGGAAAGTCATGGAGTGTTCTGTTACACTTCAGGATTGGAATTTCTTATATGAAAGACATTACGAAATGGAGATAATGCATTATTTGTAAAATTAATTTGAGAATTATAAAAAAAATAATGATATAACAATTGAGTCTTATTGAAATAGAATATTGTAACTAATCCAACAATTAATCTTTTGTAATTGGATGCAATAATATCACGTCCCATGACATGAAGATGGAGAAGCAAAATAATTAGTTATAAATGAAATATAATGAAATAGTTATTATTGTGATATTTAAAGTTGAAGCACATATCGATTAAACTCCTTCGTAATTAAAACACATTGACAGTATTTATTATATCGATAATTATAGTAGAATTATAATTATAGATAATAATTTTGTAGTTAGATAATCGAATAATTAGGGGTTATACAATCGAATAATTAAGTAGATAGATAATTGAATAATTACACGGTTAGATAATCGAATAAATGAGTGGGAGAACAAATCTTCATTAATTTCTCTAATGATCTTATTTTTAATGGTCACTGAAATAATCAATAATCACCCTCCACTGGATTATTTATTAGTTAGTATCAGATATTAAAGCATTGAACTCTATACTCAATATAGGGTCGGACGGGATATCAATGCGCATATCCTTTTCATGGGGTATCACTCCGCACCCCTTAAAATTTCAAAACCACTTGTTTTAGCATAAATCTGATTGAATCATCATTTCAAGCATCTTCTTTTCTCCCATAAACATCATGACGCACCATTATCCTATGAATATTTCTGAAGCTAAGTCGTGATGTATGTTGAGCTCTCAAAACGATCTGAAAAAAGTTTGCGCTGGTGATTTTTAATTACTGCAAACTCTCCAATAACTCTAGAATTGAGATTTACATATTTAGATAACATGTTAACACAAACATTAACAATTACGTTATGTCAAATGTTACATTTCTCAGTTTCAACGATTTTCCTGACACAACCGTGCGCAGTGATACCCCAAATAATTTAGAGGTAGAGGGGTATCACTGCGCATCATTAGTAACAATATTTGTATGTGAATAAATATAAAAATTAAGAGTTTTTAGCACATAATAAAGGTATAAAAATTGAATAATGTGTTATTTAATTATAATATTGATTAACAATAAACTTACGATCGTAGTAGCTATGCAACTTGATGTGGGGGGTATTAAGATAGGGAGAGGGGGTATTCAGTTGGGGGTGAGAGATTATTGAATTAAAATATTGATGAACAATAAACCTACGATCGATTTATATTACTTGATATAAGTAGGAAACTAATTACGTAAAATTTAAGTGTATCATTTCATTTAAGTGTTTCAATTCATTAGATTTATTAAATATGTGTTTAAGAGGTAAGGGACAATTAGATTATGGAGAGAGCAGGTAGAGAGGGAATCAAAGACATTAAGATGGGTACAGGGGGATTTAGATGGGGAAGAGGGGGGAGGGAGAGAGAAAATTTAGATTGGGAAGAGGGGAATTGAGATAGGAAGAGAGAGAGATTTCGATGAGAGGAGAGGGCAATTTAGATATGAGGAGAGTGTGATTTAGATGGGAAGAGAGAGGGATGTAGATGGGAGGAAAGGGATTTTTAGATGGTAAAGAACTAGGTTTAGATATGGGCGAGGAGGGGTATTAAAATGGGGAGAGTGGGATTTTATGTGTTGCAGATGAGTGCTATATTAATGCAATGTGCAGTAATACCCCTTCATGTGCACAATGATACCCCCATACAATCACTAAAAGTTATGCACGAAAAATAGTCAATAATTATTTCATTTATTTAGGTAATATTTCGAAACTGGATGAGAACCATTCTCATTCATGACCATTTCATCACGAGAAAACGTGTTTTTCTAGTACATTTAGTTTTTGAGTAAATACAGAGTTTGAGGGATTGTGCGCAGTGATACCCCGTCTGACCCTACAGACTGACTAAAGAATTTATATATTTAATTTACCACTACCATTCTTTACTAACCTAAATAACTTAATGAACTAATGTATTTTATTAATGTACAGGGTGGCGCAAACAAAAGGAAACCCATTTCCAAACTAGTGTATCTTACAAACTATTAAACTTAGAAATCCTGCAGCGAATTTAAAAAAGGTAAATAAAAAGGGCTTGCGCGAGGACGAAATATACGAAACAAATCATATTAGGAATAATTATTTTTATAAGTATGTAAAAACAATAAATTATACTATTTTTTGTAACAAATAAGAAAAAAAAATAAAAAAAATGAATTACCATTTGAAAGTTGGTTTTTGAGATAAAATTGATATCTTTATAAAATCTTTTTGTTGTGACAAATTTTTTAAACACTGGAAGCTTTACACAGATTCAACCTCATCTGAACAATGCTTTCTGGAAAGATTTCCACCAACTATATAACCATTTTGACAAATAATAATAAGTTCAAAACTGAAGAGACCACTTTAAATTTGAACAAAAGTGATCATGTCGAAGGAGAAAAGAATGAACACATGAAAACATTAATATTTTTCATGAACAGTTTATTGGGAACCCAAAAATATCAATCAGAAAGTAAGGATTAGATATCATTTAAGAGACATTTCACCAAATTGTTAAACACGATGTGAAGTATCATCCTTTCAATTAGCATGCAAGGCCCGAACTGATTTACCGCACTGTCTAAATTTTGCAAAATGAATTCTGCAAAGAAATGCACATTTTGTAGAAGATATCGTGATTGGTGATGAAGATGTATTTCTATGGATGAAAGAGTCAATAAAAAACGTTAATTGAATGCAAATAGTAAGATTTGTGTTTAGTACTACCATATGCAAACAAATTATAGGTTACCAATTATGATTTTTTTTGTGTTTTTCGTCCTCGCACAAGCCCTTTTTATTTAACTTTTTTTAATTCGCTGCAGAATGTTTTATTTTTGTCGTAGTTCTTAAAAAATTATCACGATAGATGCAGAAAAAGTAAAGGAATAAAACTGTGTTTTTAGAAAATTTCTTCCTTTGATAGTTTGTAAGATACACTGGTTTGAAAATGGGTTTCCTTTTTTTTGCGCCACCCTGTATAATGAACTATCTAGAAGAATTTAATTAATAGTTGGAAATAGTGTATTACAATGTTATTTTTAATAATTAATTAACAACATTTTGCTAATTAATTAAAATTATTATTCTTAATGAAAATCACACATTTTTCAAATAACTTTTTTTCTATAAAAATATTTTTATTTTGTTTAAAAGGACAATATTTTTCATTAATAAACAAGAAGAAATAAATTTTTAGAGAATCGAGCAATAAAATTATACTACTTTTACATCGCTACATGAATGAAAAATATATAAAAAAAATGACCTCTAAACTTGTCATAATGAATCAAAGCACGATGATATGTCTCGGCAGTTCCAATTCATTTAAAGCCTAATAAAATATTTTCTTTTCTTTAATAAAACAACAAGTGCTCTACAATTGAAATATATTTTATTCACGATTTAGTATACACATATATTTATATTTAACAAACTCTATTAAACAGTATTTCTCACATCTGCTTAAATGTATGTATATGATTGTACTTTTCTATTTCTGAATTACTGTAGGTGACTGTACTTTCTAATTCTAACCTTCTGTTAATGACTGTACTTTTCTAATTCTAAACTTCTGTTGATGACTGTACTTTTCTAATTCTAAACTTCTGTTGATGACTGTACTTTCTAATTCTAAACTTCTGTTGATGACTGTACTCGTCAATTATTGGTGATTCCAATTCCCATTCAAGAATTCCAAGAATGGTCATTGGAATGGAAGAAATATTCCATCATTCATCGACAAGAATGTTCTCTCCTGTGTGGAATATTGGGACAGAAAAGAAATTATTTGAAGTCTCATTAATATGTATACATACATATAGGGTATGTGTAGATATATTAAATTTATATGAATATAGATAACCATTCATTCCCGAAACGAAAAAAAATAGATGTTTTTAAGATGATCTTGTAGGTGAAGAAAGCATATTGAGCAATATTTAAAAACAAAACAATTATGCTTAACTAATGTATATGAAAAAGTACACATGTGTTTATACGGTGTCTAAGGAATAAATATCAAAGAATTGTTTTAAATATGAATACATTTAAATGTGTATCTATTCTCTCGTTAATTTCAGAACAGAATGATATTTCTATATCAAATAATATATTCATGACCTTGTATCCCATACCGTAAATATTTAACATCGTTAATATTCAACTAATATCATATACAATAATTCGAATGATAGTTGAAATTCAAATGATGGTAAATAGTAAGATGTTAGTTATGGTTAGGTTCCACATCTTAGGTCATGTGCAAAATGAATATATAATTTAACATTTTAACATTTAATTAGAATTTAATTTCACATAAAGGCTTATTCATTCAAAGAATTCAAGAAATGAATTGTAAAATTAACAGTATTTATTCACAAAAATCATACATGTACAAATCATCCATGTACAATTATTTAAACTTTTTTTATAAACTTTTTCCTCAATTTAGTAGAAGCTGTCATGATACCATCACTAGAGTAACATTTTTTCCATATTGCCGATACCAATATTATAAACAATTAAAAGAAGAAATTCTTATCCAAGGAACACAGCCTTACGTTATTGATTTCAACCAAAAAATAAGAAAAAAAAACGCTCTAACAATTTACGTATAAATGTACACAAAAAGAGATTATTTTATCGGGTTTTGAAAGGTTCGAGTTTGATATCAAAGGAACTTTCTCCAATATTCACCAGAGCAGTTATTTCAAATTAGGAAGAACAGGGAAGTGAAAACTCTCCTTTTTACATCTTTGAACAAAAGAAGTCAGTTATTGAATTGTCCGAATGGATATAAGCCGAGTGGTTAGAGACACACAAATGAAACAGATTCAGATTTTTATTGCATCAGAGTGAAAACAAACCAACAAAAAAAAAAAAATTCTGTAAACCTATTATTCATCGTAAACCTATTGAGTACAGCAAACTCTCTTTTAACAATATTTTCCATATGTGACTTCGTTTCACTGATTCATTATAGAATTTTGCGATTACTTATATTGAAATAAATTACAGTTATATTGGGAATAAGTCTTACATTGTTAACTATATAATGATTTTCCATTACAATATTGCTAGATTTATGGCTGACCTCATTTTTAAAGATAGCTTAAATATCTTCAATTTTCTGTGATATTTCTTTAAAAAACAAACTAATGGGACAGTTTTTGATTCTCCTAATTTATTTAAATATTTAATGGGAACTTATGAACTGAATGCAAACCATTTTTTAATATAGTAATTTTAAATGATTTGAAACGTATAATCAATTAATATGAATTTATGAAAACCATTTGGCAAAGGGTTATTGCTAAATTTATTTTTCGTATATTATATTCATTCTAAGTTGTAACGGTTTGTCAGAACAACAACAATATCACAATATTGGTACAACATAGGCAATGTTGTACAAAATATTAGTAATATTGAAACAATATTGGCAATATTGTAACAATATTGAAATGTTTCTATGACATTGGCAATGTTGGACCAATATTAGCAATGTTTCCGCAAGAACGTTCCCTACACGGATTCATTCCTCGTATAGTTAGTCCTCAATTCGACTGTACAGAGTCATGTTGTCTGGAAATGATTCACCAGCATCTTTTTTAACGCTGTTGCATACAGTCTCCAGTCACGGAAATAGCCGTCAGAACCCATCCTTCGGTACATTGAAAGGCACGTTGTTAGGAGATTTGAGCACAATGGTATTACGGCGGAAATAACTGCAATCCTCCTGCACATCAGGATTTAGACTTTTATACGATGGAAACTGTTGCTCAATTTGATGGTAGGTATTTTTGTTAAAGGCACATTCACTTTTGCAGAAAGAAAAATGGAACTATGTACGTCAACCTTCTGTTCATACGCTAAGAGCTTCGATTTTTATCCTTAGATGGAAAAGGGTGTCATTTAAATGTTTCAATTAATAAATATAGTTAAAAAAGATCTACTTTCACAATCTTATGTTGTTAATTAAAATTTTGTATTTCTCCAATCTTATAATGGACATGTTAGAATGAAGAGGCTATCAGCAGATGTGTATCATAAATCGAATGTAAATTTCAATGAGTTATTTTTTAAAAAATGCATAAAAAATGAACATTGTTATATATTTTTAGTAAAGAGAACACAGTGCGAATTTTTCATGAATGAATAAATATAAAAAGAATTCATTAAAGAAGGAACAATTTTATCTTCACAATAATTTATTTTAATATTTTTCATGTGTTTTTTACCTCAATGAAAATTCTGTCTGGTATTTAACTCTAATATGGTAATTTTTACTTTACTTTCTTATCTTCCAATAAATAAATAAATTCCAATATCATCCAATGAATAGAGCAATTGAGATAAATCATCCGAATATCATAGCCCAGTTATGTGTTGATAGCTAAAAGTTACTGGTCTTCAGTTATGTGCAAGCCAATAAAAAATTCGAAAAGTGAAAGGGAAAAAAATGTATTTTATTTAATATCGTACAAGAATTTCTCAATCTACTCTCCTTTCTCTTTGATAATCTGACGGAAACGAGGGATCACATGTGGTATACACATTTTCAGCATCTATTTCAACCTAAGATTTTGTCAGCTTTTGCTTCTGGACAACCCACACTTGAATGGGAAATTGATTCAAGAAGGAACGACCATAAATATGTTTCCTTCCATTTCTATTTCATTTTATTTTCAAGTTTTTTTTATATATTGGCCCTTATATAACATAAAACCTTTAACGTTTTCTCTCCCAACTTGATATGGTTCACCTTTTATATTCTGTTTCTACAGATTAAAAAAAGATATTACACATTTAATATTTCGCAGTATAAATAAAACTGTTTAATTCTTTAAAAATATTTTCTGATGACTTCATTTCATTGATATCTAATATTAATATACGTTTAAATACTTAACCAGAATGATAGCATCACAGTTTGGATATTACCTGATAGATTAGGTACAATGGTATAAATTGGGTATCAAATTAGTTTAAATATAATGCGAAATATTACACCCACTAATTAAATAATGATCTGCTAAGGGAAGATCTGAAGATTTTAGAAATGTGATAATGCACGAAGAAGAGCTATGCATTAATAAATTATGTAAATGAAGAGATGCAATAATACACTATGCAGATTTTGAATTAAATGCTTTCATTCTATTAAATACGATATTAAATATAAAGTAAAGTATTTCAGTTTTTATTTATAATCTGTAAATAAGTATAAAGGCGCTATTATCAAACGAATATAATAAAATATTATAAAACAAAGTTAAAAAGTTTAATGGTACCTTATATACAATATATAACTTTCAGAATTAAACATGAGATCCTGAAATAGACAAAATTTTACGAAAATAAGCCACAAATTTAACATAAGAAATCTCCTCAAATCTCATTGATTATGTTACCAAAGATTTCTTCTATTGTTTAACATGAATTTTTATTTGATTTATATATTTACATATAAATTATACTAAATTTTGCGAATACAATTAATATTGCATTATAGCTCATTTAATTAGTTTCTATATTACTTTTGTTAATATTTGTTTACTAGTAGATGATGTACACAATTAAACAGTTAATAAAATACTTTGAAATTATTATACTTACACTCCAGAAAGTAAATGGAATATTAGTAGTGATATCCGTAGATTTGGTGAGAAAATCTTCTCCTTCAATTTTCACCCTTTCAAATTACAAGTGCTACAGAGTTACTTGCAATAATGTTACAGATTTAGTTGCAATAATTTTATAGATTTAATTGCAATAAGGTTACAAGTTTAACTGTAATAATGTTACAGATTTAATAATGTTACAAGAATAATTTTGATAATGCTACAAATTTAATTATATTAATGTTACAGATTTAATTGTAATAATGTTACAAGTTTAATTGTAATGATCTTACGAGTTTAATTGAAATATTGTTGAAGGTGTTGCTTTTCTTTCGATATTTCATCGGATTGAATTTCGCTCATATCAAATGTCACTAATTAAATTACAAAGTTGCGTCATGCTGCTTGAATATTAAATGATTATCATGAAATCCTATAATATCATAATTGTAAATTTTTAATTTTTTTAATACAAATTACATTCATTATCAATTATAATCATTAATCACAATACATTTTTGAATAAATCTATCTTAAACAACAAGTAATTATATAATTTCATCATTTTAGGAGAATATCTTTTTCTATCAATTTTATGAACATTTTCAATAGGAAAATTCGTAAATTCTCCCAGCGATCGCGTGAAAACGATGAGAACGAGTGATTCTTAATTAAACAAATTTAAGAGTGGGATAAGAGTGGTGAGAGTAGGTAATGAGAAAGAGTAAAGAGTAAGAGTGGTAAGAGTGAGAGTGGTAAGAGTGGTGAGAGTAAAGAGTAAGAGTAAAGAGTGAGTTTGGTGAGAGTAATGAGAAAGAGTAAATAGTAAGAGTGGTAAGAGTGGTGAGAGTAAAGAGTAAGAGTAAGAGTAAAGAGTGAGTTTGGTGAGAGTAATGAGAAAGAGTAAAGAGTAAGAGTGGTAAGAGTAAGAGTGGTAAGAGTAAGAGTGGTAAGAGTAAGAGTGGTAAGAGTAAGAGTGGTAAGAGCAAGAGTGGAAAGAGTAAGAGTAAGAGTGGTAAGAGTAAGAGTGGTAAGAGTAAGAGTGGTAAGAGAAAGAGTGGTAAGAGTAAGAGTAGTAAGAGTAAGAGTAGTAAGGGTAAGAGTGGTAAGAGTAAGAGTGGTAAGAGTAAGAGTGGTAAGAGTAAGAGTAGTAAGAGTAAGAGTGGTAAGAGTAAGAGTGGTAAGAGTAAGAGTAGTAAGAGTAAGAGTGGTAAGAGTAAGAGTGGCAAGAGTAAGAGTGGTAAGAGTAAGAGTGGTAAGAGTAAGAGTAGTAAGAGTAAGAGTGGTAAGAGTAAGAGTAGTAAGAGTAAGAGTGGTAAGAGTAAGAGTGGTAAGAGAAAGAGTGGTATTTGGATTTCTCTATATGTTAGATGTACTCTTTATTCTCTTTCATATTTAATTCTATTCACTGTTCATTAAAATCATAAATAGTCTGTAAAATTTAATTTCCAGAGATAAAATTACGGATAATCATTAGAGAGAATACGTTTGAAGAACAGTCATCATATAGGTACAGAGTATTTGATTGTGGTGAGAGAAAGTTTGTTACTAAAGTTGAACAAATGTGGAAAATATTACCGTGTTGAAAATAGTAACATACTTAAAATGTTTATGTTGAAAATGATAACATGTTAATATCAACAAGTTAAAAATATTCACCTGTAGAAAATATTTACAATCGAGTCTTAATTTGTGGACAATTAATATATATTGAACGATTATTTCATTTTTTCATTCAATTATTCTTTAAATGTTTTTGAGAAATTAATTAAAACAAAGAATTACGATACTCTTTTGTACATAGTTTATAAACTGTTTTCCCAATTATATTTCAGGTGGTTCAGAAGAACATCAACATTTATTTTAAAATTTTACATTCAGAAAACAATTATTAACTACAGCATCACTCACATATTTTAATTCAGAGTTGCATTTATGGAGTCAACATTCTTTTCTTTCCTTTTTTACCGTTTTTAGATTTTCTGGATCAGGAAATAGAATTACTGTCGATACGCAAATCTAAAATGCGGATCTGAAAAATGGTTGCTAAGAGAGTTTTAAGGTGGGGCACTCACTATCCCATTTTAAGGTGGATAACTGATTATCGCAACTGTAGATCATCAAAAGGAGACAATGAACAGGAGAAGGGAACTTAACTAGCGTCCCTTTGATTCAGATTAATGGTAATTAATCAATGAAGAGGAAGTAAAGAAATCAAATAAGTCCTTCTACGATCAAAAGAAATAGTCATTTTAAACAGACTCGACCTGACATTTTGTTCCTGTACAGGGTGCGGAGAAAGTCCCCGATCAAACTTTATTTTTTTAAATTAAAGATGTTATTTATTTGCTAAACTTATCCATTTATATCTCGTTCTCTTCCTATAATCATATACTTTAATGTTCCAGGTCTAAATTCTGATAAATTTACATTTTCTTTTTGTAAAAATGAGTCAACGTGAGGCTATTATTCAGCTACACTGCGCGGGGAAGACAAACCCAGAGATTGATGAGCTATTAAAAGAATCGAAATCGACTAGTAAGGAAGGATGCTGTTAAACGCTATCAAGAACTGGAGACAACAGGTGATCGACCCAGGTGTGGATGACCTCGCACTGCACGCACTCATACCAAAAACAAAGTCATTAGGGAGCGGATAAGGAACCCCAAGCAAAGCGTGAGAAAGATGGCTAAAAGTATGGATATCGATGAAAAAAGTATGAGAACCATCGTCAAAGAAGACCTCAAGCTGCCATCTCTGAGAGTTGGAGATCTCCTCTCATTTTGTCAAAGAAGGCGCTAAAGTTAACGCAAAATGGTATATCGAGGATATTTTAACTCCAGGACAAGTCGAGATGAAGAAGCACTTCAAGGACAAGCCTTTTACCTTTCAACAGGACGGTGCACCCTCGCACACAGCGAACAAATTTCAGTATTGGTGTGAGTATCACTTTCCTGAGTTTTGGAGGAAGGAATTGTGGCGTCCTTCATCGCCGGACCTGAACCCTCTGGACTTTTGTGTGTGGTCCATCTTGGAGAAGGAAGAGTGTGCTACAGCTCATGATAGTACGAAAACTCTGAAGAAGTCCCTCAAGCAACAATGGGCCAAAATTCCCCAAGAAACATTCCGTGCCGCAGTAAAGATCTTCAGAGTTAGACTCGATAGAGTAATCGCCGCCAATTGTGGTCATATTGAAAAATAATTGGTAGAAATGTTAAATGGGTTTATTGAGATATTGTGTGATAAGTTTTGTTTTATTTCATCCATCGCAACTCATGAAATTAACATTTTTATATGATCGGGGACTTTCTCCGCACCCTGTATATATATTTTTTGAATTCCTGTCTATTATAAATTATTCATATTTCAAGCACTCAAAACAATTTACAGGTGGATTAAATTTATTTCTCAGTCAATATATTTGATAATTATTTATACTAGAAGTGGTACAATACGTATGGCGCCTATTTGAGCTATGTCACTTATTAATCAAATTGTATTTATATTTATTGCTGTACAAAATATAAAGCTAACAATTTTTTTATGATAGTTTAATGTAATAGAATATTAAAGAAATTACCCTTTAACATCAATCTAACTTTGTTATGAATTTCAAAAGTATCTAATTTACCATATATTATTTACTAATAAAGTTATTCGTGGGCTTTTCAAATCAGATAAATAAATGATCTGACAGTATAAAATGTATGTTTATGTAAGATTCAATCATTGTATTGGAAGAGAATTGAGTTACGAATGATGGTTGCACTCTGGCAATTAATTCCATTATTTCTTTCGAGCAAATTGGCATTCATCGATCACAAAATATTGCTCTGTAAATAGACGAGTTTAATCATTCAATTCTCTTTTAAATCATCGCTCTGTTTTTTATGAAAGATTGTGCATTATTTTGGTAACGTTGAACTCAATTTTTTATATTTACCAATATTAATGTGATCATCTATGTGTTTAATTTTTAATTTTTCTATTAGTTTAAATCATTTATAATTTACTAAAACGATCATAAAATATATCTGCACATGTTTATAATTAATTTAAATGATAATCGTTTATCTATTGAGATAATTAATAAGTATTTATTATTATTCGAATTCTCTTGGTTATACACTGGGTATGAAATAAATCGTTAAATTAATTAAATTATAACGATTAACTATCAACTTTATAACGTTTCATTAAACAATCTATAATTTTGCATTACGTAGCTACTATCACCCTACGTAGCTACTATCACCTTACGTAGCTACTATCACCTTACGTAGCTACTATCACCTTACGTAGCTACTATCACCTTACGTAGCTACTATCACCCTACGTAGCTACTATCACCTTACGTAGCTAATATCACCTTACGTAGCTACTATCACCTTACGTAGCTACTATCACCTTACGTAGCTACTATCACCCTACGTAGCTACTATCACCTTACGTAGCTACTATCACCTTACGTAGCTACTATCACCTTACGTAGCTACTATCACCTTACGTAGCTACTATCACCCTACGTAGCTACTATCACCTTACGTAGCTAATATCACCTTACGTAGCTACTATCACCTTACGTAGCTACTATCACCTTACGTAGCTACTATCACCATACTTAGCTACTATCACCTTACGTAGCTACTATCACCTTACGTAGCTACTATCACCTTACGTAGCTACTATCACCTTACGTAGCTAATATCACCTTACGTAGCTAATATCACCTTACGTAGCTACTATCACCTTACGTAGCTACTATCACCTTACGTAGCTAATATCACCTTACGTAGCTAATATCACCTTAAGTAGCTACTATCACCTTACGTAGCTACTATCACCTTACGTAGCTAATATCACCTTACGTAGCTACTATCACCTTACGTAGCTACTATCACCTTACGTAGCTAATATCACCTTACGTAGCTACTATCACCTTACGTAGCTACTATCACCTTACGTAGCTACTATCACCTTACGTAGCTAATATCACCTTAAGTAGCTACTATCACCTTACGTAGCTACTATCACCTTACGTAGCTACTATCACCTATATCTTCTTAAATTTCTATATTTTAAAACTTTCAACTTAACATTTTTACTCCATTTGATATAATTATTTTGCGTCCAATAGACAAATTTTCCTATCACGAAAATCTCAATTCATGATTCATATATTCAAATTTAATTTTCGGAGAGAAGACTTGTTATAATATTCATGCCAGTACAGTACGAAACAGTCTGATGATGGGTTACTATTAGATGAAATTGTCTGCCGCCAATTGCTCTCGATGTCACTTTCCTGACGTCGCTACTTCTCCGCCATTTGTTCAAATTTCAAAATTGAGTCACTTTGAAATATATTTTTTAACATTGATATAAGCTTTCACATCTAACGAGGTTGTTCCAATGGATATTGAATTGGTGTATTTGAATAATTGTTTAATAATATATGAAGGAGTCCACTGTCGATAGATACGATGCTAAGATCATTTATTTAAAAAATTAAATCATGCATTCATTGTAGAAGGACCTTTTCAAAATATTCAAGTAGCTTATTTCTATATAATTATCTATATATTTATATCAGATTTAAATAGATTTTAAATTAAAAGTTCGATAAAATAAACAAGCTCCTTCCATATTTGGAAATAACTTCGAGATAATCTAATTTTTCAGGTTCATCACCTTTCTGATAAACTAGTAATGGTGAATCGAAATTCAAACAAAAGGAGATTTAATTTCTATAATCGACTTTAAAAAAATGATGAGAAAATAATAACTTCTTACTGAGGGTTTCGGAAATTTTTCATATATTCTTTTTTATTTAAATTATTAAATGCAGCTTGCCTCGCACTCCTTTTCTATGCTCTTTATACGTTCTTTTTATACTGTATACTCTATTTCTGAGCACTTTATTCGTCCATCTCTAACATTAAATATGAGAAACCTACTAGTGCCTAGATAAAAATGTATTATTATTATGTTGTGTGTGAGGAGATATTCTATTTTTAAAATGATCTGTGCAACTATAAAAGATTAAAGTATCATTTTTAATTCAATGTTTTAAATTTAATAGTGATATAACATGAAACTTTAGTAAATAAATAGAAGATAATTGTAGCACAATATAATTTTACATGGAAAATCTTATACTATAAATTTTATATATTAATAACTTAGTAAGATTATAACTTAGAAAGTTGTGTAAGCCACTACATTATAATAAAGGATGTTCGTGATAAAATAAACAGAGTTAACAGAACAAATTACTGAGATAGTGTAAAAATTGTGGCCGTTTACAATCTCATTACAACCAATTTTCATAATTTGGTTGAAGAAATTTTAAATTTTGGTCATTTAAAATTCATTTATATAGTAAAGTTCTCCATTCATTTAAATTTAAGAATCACAGATTCGTTATACACACATACAAAATAATGGAAAATAGCGTTCCTTTAAGCAAATTACGACATGAAAAATATTCCCTTTCAAGTTTTTGTAAAATCTTGTAAAAGACTTGAATATTACGCAAAATTTGCGGAAATATTCATCAAGAATATTCATTCAGTGCGATATAAAAATGTTCCATTTTATTTCAGTCGAAATAATGAAATATTTTTTACATATGGAAATATTAAAATTTTCAGTGACACTGCAGTGAACTCTAGAAAAAAATTCATGTTTCTATTATTTTTAAATTAGATGAAAATAAAAAAAAACATAAATGAATAACTTTTATTCGTGATTTTAATGAGAAATATTGTCTTTTTAAACCATAAATTTTTTTTTGGAATATACTAAATGTATTTCCATAGAAAACATATATATTTAAATGCACGAGTTATTTCAGTTATATAATATTTATTAGACCATTTATTACAAGCTTCTCAAGATTATTAAAATGAGTTAGCTAAATAATAAAGAAAAGTCAACATCACCAAAGAGATTTTATAACTCTAAGCAATGAACCAACATCATTCATTAGGCAAAATAAACATTCGGAGTGAGGTAGCATGATTAAATGACTTTCTTTTGTTTTTCTCGTTAATGAGCAAACACTCACTCTAATGGAGATAAGCTAAGAAAATTTCTTTCCAACTTATGCATGTCTGGAATATTTTCTAATTAAGTTGAATAATGAATCGAGCAATAAGAAGTACAGTTTTATTTCCATGTGTATGCCTGGATGAATGTCATAGTTTGACATTTACTCAAACAGCCATCAATTAATTTTAAATATTCGAATGATTATTTTTCGCATTTTTTTTTATTCGAAACTTATTATTTATTCCATAATTCTAATTACTAATATAACCTATATATATTTTAAGTATAATACATTTATTTTACTTATATATCTCGATAGTATTCACTTAGATTCTTTATTATATTCTACTTAAATATTATTCAACCTTTTGTCAGAATATCGTTTCCTTGCCAGAATATCATAAACTACAACTGAATTTTCCAACGATAGGACAATGCATTAATTTCAGAAAATAACCGCTAGTCTTCAAAGTCATGATAATTTATTCCATCCATACAACATTGTTCAACACGGGGCCATGAATATATTAAAGAACTTTTCGAAAGGTAAACTCTTCTTAACAATATAAAAGTGTTTCGAGATAGAGAAGCAATTTTGAACGGGAGTTTGCCTTATGGGAACGATATTGAAAACGTTCATATGCCGATGTACTATACTATACCTATTTTCCTATACCTACATAAACAGCAATACTAATTCATAATTAATCTGAAATATAAATGAAGCTGTTATCACTTTAAAATTCAGTATCAGATAGGATATTATCTTTAAATTGATACCAATTATTTCAGTTATAACAAAATCTATTTATTTGTACGTTAATTGGTAACCATATATTGAAAACCTTAAAGTTAATTTCAAATTCAAATATACTCTGCAAGGCTTATCTACAATATACATCTAAACATCATTCCCTCTAACACACTCTTATAAATCAATTGGCTATAATTCCCGCCTCATCAAACCGAATGCTCCGAGCAGAGCTAGAGAAGTGTTCCGAAACTATTCCACAGATAGTATCACAGACATCAGAGGTGTTGATACAATGGCAGAGCGTAAGAAGATGAATAAGCCAATAACTCCTAGAAGAGGGATCTTTATCTCTGTCAAGCATATCAATAACACTAAATCGATTACACGAAGCACACTAACCATCGCCTATTCACTACAATAGAGGCTTTTTATGGATTGGATGCTTTGTTTATTCATGCGTGAATTATATGCATGGAACCTTCTTTAACTAAAAGGTAAATGATTTTAGATACTGTAAACTGAATACATATTGAATTTGAAAATTATTTTATATTGAAATAAATTGTGTCTAGAATTTATTTAAAATACCATAATGAAGTCTGATTGAAATTTGTCTTCTATTTTCAATCATAGATTTAATTGTTTTGATTAAAAAGAGTTAAGATTACCAATTCTAATAACTGTATTATATGATATTTATGTTTCTCTGAAACTTCATTTTTATTTCATACTGAAGAAGCAATTAATGAACATTAATGAATCAGAAGGTGGGAAATTTTGAAATGTTTTAGTATATTATTTTTTAAGGGAAAATCATTATTACCAAATGGAAAATAAAACATGAAAATTTCAATAGTTTATTCATATTTAAAAGATATAGCATTAAAGTAAACTCAGTGTGGAGAGAATCGTGTTATTGTGGTGTGGATTCGAACGATGAATTATATAACACACTGCGGAGAGTTTAAAGGGCAAGTTATTCACAGACGTAACCTTAAGATCTTCGATAATATTGTGTATGGAATCTTTTGCAAAGTATATTCATCAAACCGTTGTTTTATTTGTAATATTCGTGCATGGAATTGATAGTTTCTTATATATATAAATTGGGGTAAGAAATGCATGACTATTAATATGAATAATTTTTCATATTGGAAGTAAAATATAAAATTAAAGACTATTACTCATCTCATGTTCACATGAAACTGGTTGTTTAACTAAAACTTTATTTTGTTGCTAATGTATTCAACGCAGAATTAATTATTAAGTTAATGCTATTTTATTTCTTTGACATAATTAGTTGCATTAATGAAGATACTGTCTGTTATTTCATATTTTTTTCACGAGGAATAGTTACGTGTCTTGAGGATTTCGAAATATTTGGCGCAAAGTTAGGACAGAACATCCTGGCTTGAGCGGAAGGAAAATAAACTGTTAGATTTGCTGGCAAATGGCTCATGTCTCTGAAATATTTTTCCTCTTTCTTTTCTACCTCAAAACAGAAGTAATGAAAAAGTTAGAACTACAGACAGAGAAATAAGTCTCTGTGGGGCAAAAAGAGTTATACTTGAAAGAACGTATAAAAAAGTTAATTTTATTAAAGAATAATTTCCTTGTCATTACACTATTTTACGTTTTGGATTATATTAGTAAAACGTTTGTATTAATAATTATTAAGCTTTTATTATCCTTTTTATATAATTTTGTTTATGCTCAAAAATTTGGACTGTACGATAACAAAGTATTTACCTTGTATCATATTAAAAATCAAAAAAAGTATTGATGCAATGTTACTTTTAATTTTAACTATAAATATCTATCTCATTTACCGTTCTTCATTCCTGTATTTTATAGAGTTTTCAATATTGAACAAATCATTGGAAATAAATCTATACTATATTAAGAGCCACGTCCGTCTGTCTGTCTGTGTGTCACAAAATGTGTTAAACAGTCATTCTATCAACAGCGCCTCATAAAGTTGGTATAAATAACAGAAAAATCAAAGAAACAGTAATAGAAAAGGAAAACTAATAATTTGCTGCGGTATCATTAATACGGAGGTTACACGAAAATTATTAATTGGAAATATAAGAGTTTTGATTCTAAAGAGTAAAAAATATAATGTTTGATAAATTGAATACATATGTGTGCATTTGAATATAATATTAAACCCATTATAATAATTGAACACTCAATGAATGAACAACAGGTACTGTACTAGTCATAATTTGTTTTCATAATGTTTCTATAAGAACTATATCATAGATTCTTTGATTAAATTTTGTTATGGAGAAAATTAATTATGAAGAGGGACCAACAGGGAAGAAAATTCGTCTCACGTATGCAGAAAAACAAACCAGCACGGTTCCTCAATTTGTTACCACGGCTCTCTTCCCCACCGGAATGTTTTCCGGAGTTTCAGCAAAATGTTCGGGATTTCCGTTTTGGAAGAAATATACAATGAGTAGAATTTCCCATCAGAAAAAGTCAGTGAAAAATATGAAATCAATTTATAGTTCGAGTTTGGTTAGCAAATGAGGGATGAAATTTTTGTTTGAAATTTCGTGTGTCGGAATATAACAAATGTTTTTAGACAGCATACGATTATTTGACATCGGTTAATCATCAGTCAATGTATTAATTCAGTTGAATAGTTTATAATTATCTTATTATAACGTAAAGAAAGCATATTCAGAGAATAATTAATTTTAATTGGAAAAACAATTACATTTGCATTTACTAAAAGAAGATGAACTTTAAATGAATCAAGCGTAACTAATCCATATATGATAGTATCTACATCATATCAAGTTTCTTTCCCCATACAATTTCCTTGCCTTCGCCTATAGAAATGTAATCATGTATGAATTTCTAAAAGATGCAAGGCGATTTGCTTTTCGGACACATTGCATTCGAACAAAATGTGTGGGATTTGGTGGCTCAAGGTTAAAAGGAAATTCGAGAATATATAGATTGGTGTATTTTGACTGAGGCACGTGCTCTTTTTTCTTTTTATTATTTGAGATATCTGCAATATCCTTACATTAATATTTATTGTTAAACATCTAATATAAGATATTGTGATGTTTTGGAATATTTTAATAATAATTTTAGGCAAGTTCCTGTTTTCTTTGGTAGGGTAAATTACGAATTATCGGTCAGTTTCACATCTTCAGTCATATAAGAAAAAAACATATTATAATTGTTATATTATTTTAATTTTAATTGGTATCCATGATACCTGCAGGTATCATGGATACCAATTAAAATATGTTTTTTCTTATATGACCGAAGATGTGAAACTGACCGATGATTCGTAATTTACCCTATATTTATATTGTAAACTAACTAATGCAATGAATCCCATGCTAGAAACACATAAATTTCAATTATTTATATCTATATATTTAAATCCACCCGCATCACATAAAAGTTTCCACGTGTCCCACATTTTATACACAGGATATTTTGATCAAAATATTGCAGTCAAAAATTTCCGGAGATTCTGTATATTGACATTCAGATAAATTTCAGCAGTCTATAAATCAAGTACAAAATCCAGTCTTTCACACCATATAGAAATATAGGCAGGCGTCGTAAATCTTCTTCTGATTTTTTCGAAAAATTCAACCTATAAATTGGGTTCGAAATTCATTTGGATACTTTCTTTTGGACCTGCAAGAGTGTGTGTGTGTGTGTGTGTGTGTGTTGTGTGTGTGTGTGTGTGTGTAGGTGTGTGTAGGTGTGTGTGTGTGTGTGTGTGTGTGTGTGTGTGGTTGATGAGTGATTATTATACCGGAACACAAATGGATGAACTTTACGGGCCAATATCTATGTTCGATAATAATTGGACCGAACACAGTTGACGCTATTATAACTTCATGGAACTCACCAACTTTAGCCATTATTTCTAATTGACTCACAATTAGAACGACTCTCGTATTTTCGCCAGATAATTACAGGGTGTGGAAAATTTATCATAATTCATACACTTGACCTCATACTATCACTTTTTATTCGTAAATGTCCCAGATTAAAGGATGTAATTTATAACCAAGTGGATTCAAGTGACTTATATAATGTACATCATTGGTTGATAGCAAAAATTTTTTGTTTTATTATATATGATATCATATTTCAAATGACGATTTTTATATTTTTTTTTATAACAATTTATCATACTTAGTTTTACAGTTCATCTTAAATGTATTTTACTTATGAATAATAATGTAAGCAGAAAATGACATTCAAAGTGAGAAAAATATATTTTCTTGAAATTTTTCATTCGTTAATTAATTTTGGAAATTTTAGTGATAATAATTTGAAGTATAAACGCTTTTATAACTAAATATTTTTTACATTAGAAATAATTTAAACAATTTTTGCGCAAATTTGTGGAAGATTACTGTAATTATTTTACACATCCATATATTATATGCTAGCAATTTAAAACAATTTCCTTCTAGAGACAAATCTTCATTTTTTAATTCAATTGAACTTCTGTCAGTGTTTAATTGATAACTGACGGCATTAGTACAACAGTAATTCTTAATTATGATTTCGTAATACATTTTAAATGAACTCTATAGCTTTCTATTAGTAAATTCACAATGTATGTATGTTACCTACCAGCTAAGACGTAGAAGCCTCACTGTGATCCGCTAATCGAATTTGCGTTCGGATGAGAGAAATCTTACAAAGGAGTTCATGATCTCAAGATTCTGAATGAATGAAGCCATAATGATTAATTGGAAGTTAGCCGACTAGTACCATGCAAATTTATTCGCTGTTAAATCGTTCTAAATGATAATTGGAAACTCTTGAAATAGGTTTGGAATATTATTCGTTACTAGTTTACACGTGTCAAAAAAAAGATAGCCTTTTAATAGATCAATTTTATGCATAACAATATAGGTTCAATTTATGTAATGATTAGTATTATTTACTCCTATATTTTCAAGGGACTAAAATAAAATAATTAATTTATTGAACTGATATCGGAATAATTTCATACCCATGCTATCAGCTGCTTGCCAAGCGCATTATCAGGTAAGTGTGACGGACAGACAGACATAATTTAGTATGTAATCTATATTATGAATACTAACTGATTGTTAATAAACAATTCATTTCACAAAACTATTCATATTCTTTTCAACATAGTTGGTAATGTACAATTTAAAAGCAAATATAACCGCTATCAAAAGAAATATAACCATTAATATTTTAATGCACAATAATCAATATTAGTATTATACATCTTTATGCTATATTAATTTTTAGTATCAAAGTTATTTTATTCATTTATTTAATTATACTGCTTAGCCCTTTAATTCTATATGAAAGATATAATTAAAGCTCAATGGTAACCTTCTGATTCATATCATTTGAGATATTTTCCCAAACAAAATAAAACTATTTCTTTATTTGTATGAACATGCTATTGTTTTTGTGCAAACTATTAATTATCACGGAAGAGATAGGAATTGATCTACAATATATCGCAGCTAAATCATCCTCTAATCAATCACATAACCCAGAAATAATAAAAAATTAATCAGCTGTGGGAACGAAAAGGAAGTGTTATCATATATTGATGTTATTGTGAATTAATAAAAGGTCATTTCAGTGTGTTGCACTAAGAAATGATAATGATCTAATTGGAGTCATAAATGGTAAGGAAATTTGTAAAATGCTGATTATTACGGTATAGTGATAAGAAAATGATTAATGGACATTTAGTGGTCAACAAATTCCGTTCATAATCATCTTTTTAGAAAATGATTGAAATAATATAAAAAAAGACCAAATCCCATCTTCTAGTATTTTCATACTGTCAACCCAAACCGCAAAAACTGGTAAAGTATTCTTCAAGAAATTATCTAATGTACCCTCTGCTCTCAGCTAAATACTTGTACACTTAAAGGAAATTAAGGATAGTTCACACATAAAAAATAAAGAACGTCCCATATTGTTTCATTCCCTTTTATTTATATCTCTCTCTATTATACCTGAATGGAGAAAATGATTATTGATCCTAATTATCCTGCAGGAATAGAAACATGGAGGACCCTCGCTGGAAATATTGGCAGTTCTTTCGATTGAAGCAAAGAAAATTGATGATGACGGCAGAAAAGTCTTATGTGCTTTGGAAATCTCTAAGAATAAATCTTGATAAGGGGGAATTTATCGGCAAGCGATTTCTTCAGTATTATTGATATTATTATTGAAAAAGATTAATTAGTATCATTGGATTGGCAATCTTTATTTTGCAATTTTAAAGTTCAATACTTAAGTTTTCTGTAATAAAAATGAAGTTTTATTTTTTTAACTGAAAAAATTGTCTTTAAATTTAAAAGATGAATTTCTACCAAAGTATTGAATCGTCGACAAGGCTGCAAATGATTTTCTTTCAATTTTTTATAGTACATTTACCTTCACATGTGTTTTTCAATTTATCAATTATTAGCCGAATTCTTTTTTTAAGGTAAATAATATTGAAATTTTTGCGCCTGTTCGTGATTGGACATTGATTTGGCAAATGACATTAGCTTGACATTATGAGGTGAATAATAATTAGTAATTTAGTTAAACAGAAAGTGCATCAACGTATGAGTAGGACCACCTGTTTTCATATACTTAATTATTTTATTAACATTTATACCTAATTTTATAATTTTGTATTATTTTTAAATACAGTTTTACGGTCCGATCTTTATTTATATTCTTTTACGGTCCGAACTTTTTTCATTCAATTTTACGGTCCAAACTATTTTTTATTTACTTTTACGGTCCCAACTTTTTTTATTAAATTTTACGGTCCAATTTTTTTTATTTACTTATACGGTCCGAACTTTTTATTATTTACTTAAACGGTCCGAACTTTTTTTTATTTACTTTAACGGTCCGAACTTTTTATTATTTAGTTCTACGGTCCGAACTTTTTATAATTTAGTTCTACGGTCCGAACTCTTTTTATTTACTTTAACGGTCCGAACTTTTTTTTATTTACATTTACGGTCCAAAATTTTTTTTATTTACTTTTTACGGTCCTAACTTTTTATTATTTATTTTAACGGTCCGAAATTTTTATTATTTACTTCTACGGTCCAAACTTTTTATTATTTACTTTTACGTTCCAAACTTTTTATTATTTACTTTTACGTTCCAAACTTTTTATTATTTACTTTTACGTTCCAAACTTTTTATTATTTACTTTTACGTTCCAAACTTTTTATTATTTACTTTTACGTTCCAAACTTTTCACGGACCGTAAAAGTACAGAGATCCCTATTTGTTATACTCAATTTTTTTAACCTACTATTTTGAGAATTATAATTAGTCATATCGGTCATATGTATATTTGTTAAAGAATTAGTCCTTTTCCCAATTTTCCCTGTAATTATGGAAGTTATTAGAAGCAGCAGTCTGTCTGTCTGTCTGTCCGTCACACTAACATACGTTCGTCAATCAACTGATAGAATGTATATGAAATAAATATATCATATATATTAAATTATGATTGTTTTTATTATAATAGATGTACTATTGAAATTTCCATTATAAACAAGAATTGCAACAGCGAAAGTCTACGGAATAGACTAACAGTATTTTAATTACTAATTATTGTATCAATTTATGCCTCATATCTTTTTTAAGTGTTGTATATATTATTTGTGGTGTAATAATTATGAATAAAATTGTCCTTACCTCCAGTAACTACGAAAATATCTATATAAGAATATAATAATAGATACACATCTATATTAAATGCTGTGATTGTTTACATACTCAGAGTGGAAATTATTGTGGGACCATAGATTATGTGTGATTTATATCACTATTATATTGCCTAAACTGAACAGCCTTTAATGGTTTATCCAAACTTAACTTAATATATACAATAAATAAACTCTTTATCGATCAGGAAATAGGTTTTCATACTTAGTTTAAATGGTAAAATATAATCAATATAATGAATATCCAGCAGAGTAAGTCACGAATTATCGGTCGATATCACATCTTCGGTAATATAAGAAAACACGAGATAATAATAATAATTTAATTCTCATTTTAATTATTAATATATCGCATTTTCTTATATGACCGAATACATAAAACCGACCGAAAATTCGTAACTTAGCCTACATTGAAAACTTAGTCTATTTTTCACTTCGAAAAACAATGTAAGAGTTAGAAAATTGAAATATACAAGAGTAACTGCTTTCATCCCCCTCCCTCTTCACATCCTCCACACCTCCCCCTTCCCACCACACAAACATACTAACTCACTCACTTCTTCACCGTTGAAGCAGTCAGTTGTGTTTCTGCAGACACAGAGAGAGAAGCGTCCCTTGCTGAGCTCCAATGTCTTCAATGGTCTATTGAGAACTATTATTTAACCCTTTATGCTCTAAATTTATATTAGTGAGAAAGAAGGAGAATTTTGGTGATTCTCTTTTAATATACAGGTAAAGAAAGAATATCAAACAATAAAAAAAATCACTATTATGTTTAAGTACACATGTGCTCTAATATATGTAAGAGTGCACATGTGCTCTAATATATGTAAGGGTACACATGTGCTCTAATATATGAAAGAGTACACATGTGCTCTAATATATGTAAGGGTACACATGTGCTCTAATATATGAAAGAGTACACATGTTTTAATCCGATCGTTTCAGTAAAATATCTCATAAAAATTCACCAAATACGTAACTTGAAAGAGGACATATATGTCCCTTTAAAACATAAGGGGTTAACTGTCAAATAAAATTTAGTACCTAGATTTTAATAATGATTGTACAATAATAATTTTGTACAGGGAGACCCATCTTTAAGTAAGAAAATCGTACCTCAAAGTGGAGGAGACCCCGCTTTAAGTTTAAGTAAGCATTGTTACTCCATTCTTTTCATTTTCTTTTAACAAAAATCACAAGAACGTTTGCATGGTGCAATAATTTTCCGGTACAACTGATGAAAGTAAGCTCGGGGTCAAATTCGCTTTAAGTCGTCCTGTTATAACAGCGGGGTCTAATTAAAGCGGGGTCTGCCTGTATATTATAAATTTGGATCGTAAAATCTGAATGCAATTCCAAAATCAAATATATTATCAATAGTTAATGAGTATATATATATATATATATATATATATATATATAAATTCAACAATTCAATTTAATTAATTAAAATTATATTCTAATCGTCTCTACAACCCTAAAGTTGTATTCTACAGCGAAAATTCAAGACTTTTAATGTGATAAAATTTTGCTTTATGAATAAAATAAAATAAAATTAAATAATAGATTTATTCTTTCAATTGTTGAAAATTCTCACCAAAAAATAAGAAAAGTATGAGTATTAACGTCATTTCTCTTTATTTAATTTGACATGAGCGATCATTTCTCATATTTATTGTTATTGCTTTAATTACATAAAATACTATAAGAAACATCTGAGAAAATTTCTATCATATATTAATGCATAGTCAGTCTATAAATATTTTAACTGATTAGCTATTAGTAAATATATAAGAATGATAGTTAATAACTGGATTATATTATCAAAATATATCATTTTTATTAACTAAGAATTTCAATTTGTTGATATTTTCATACTCCATTCTTTTCAATTGAGGTATTTTTGTAACAATCAAGTTTATATAATTTTCTTCCATTAGAGAGTTTCAGAAGCATTCGAGCACTGCTTGACCTTAATGATAGTCACAAACTTTATACAAACCTGAACAGTGTTTTATGATTTCACAAGGAACAAAAGAATGTTTTTAATGATCAAAAATTATAAAGAGAAGCAATAATTCAGAGTATTTGAGCGATCAATTAGATACAAGCAACAAAGGAAATGTTGAATCATTTTTACAGTGAATATTCTTTTTTGAAGGCATTATGATGGGGAAGATTTTTTTTAATTTGCGTAAAATAGGCTTGCAACTCGATAATGTTTATTCGTTAGCATTTTTTAGTAGTTAATTTGTACGAACTGAATGCTATTATTTTAGTGCTTAAATTGTAAATGGTAAGTACTGTAAATTATGGATATACATTAGCATTCAAATATTGCAATTATTACAATGTATCAAGAATAAAGAGATATTAAAATATGAATTAAATATGGGAAATAAAAATGATTTATATTATTATCTAATTATATCCCTTCTATTATTAACAGTAAAGAAAAAACATTATATGTAATGGTATATCGATCTATGGAATAAAGTTACGATGTAGAAATCATAATAATTTACGTTTACGCTTTCTGACTTAGTGATTGTGTTACTTAATATGAATATACGACGAGTAACTTATTTCTATTTAACTGTTCGCAAAGAACTAGGCATGATGTGGATGCTCACAGAAAAAAAATTATGACTACTATGGTGTAAATATTAAGAATGTCACAGACTAAACGAAATGTTATGGTATCTTATTTTATATACCACAGGTTTAGACCTATTCAATACTTTATATTTTTGTAATCAATGATATTAAATGCCTTAAAATGATGAAATTACAACCCTAATGATGAAATTACCGTAGATTTAATACAGCACCATTCAATTTCATTCGGGGTAAACATTACGACACCCAAAACACCACGAACTGGACCGCTAACCTAACCTTATGTGAAATAATTAGTAGGGTATTTAGTATATATTTGGGTAACTATTAATTAATTGTATAATGGAAAAACAATTTGCATGTAATTTATCACCAGTTTTTTAACCAAGAAGCCTGATAATTATTCGGGGGAGAGTTTTCCGGGTGGCAATTATCCTGTCACGTCTAACTTCTATACATTACACTGATTACATGTGAATTACATATATTAAAAGACCATCTATTTCTAATTACTATCAGCAAAGGATATCTTTCACTTTTATACTGCAAAATACACATAAATAATGTAAAACATTAAGTATACATATACTTTATAAGGAGAAATTAAAGCATTTCGTGGACTAATTGTCTGTGGAAAAAATATCCGTTGGACGAAATTTCCTGCCACGAGTAAAAACTTAGCTTGTCATGACGTGGTTAATTCACAAGAATTATAAAAAACACTTCCAATAATACATAAATTTACACTCCTTATACTTAATTTGGCACACGTATCATATTATAATTAGGAATTTCAAAAGAGTAAGTAGGAAGAACACATGCTTGGGCAGACCTGTAAGACTATACTACCTAAAGGTACGTTTTGCATGCAGCGATTGTTGCGATCATCATACAGTGATGATTACCCAGGAATAGGAGCACATTGAAATAGTGCTCGCGATAATCGCTCGCTGCAAAACAGCCTTGAACTAGTTTTTTGTACTAATCGCTCGGCAATGATTGCTGAGCGATGATCACAACAAACGCTGCATGCATAACGTACCTTTAAGCAGAGTTATCATATGGAAACTACAGGTTTCACGAAGTGTAAGGGAAATATAATAATTGATAGAGAAAACAGTAGAAATCATATCAGGTATCAATTGAAAAAAAAGTTAAAATTATATCGATTTTTCTTATATTATTTAAAATGTGGAACCGTCCGATAACTTGAGACTTACCCAACCCCTAAAGAAAGAATTGTTCAGAGGACACGCCAGAGATTTAATTTAATGAATTTTGATTAATGAATATTAAGAAGGATTTATTCCTGGGACATTATCCTAGAATTACATCCTTCTTGCTTGGAAAATGTAGGGTCGTTCGGGGTATCACTACGCATACCTTTTTTATGGGGCATCACTCCGCACCTCTTATAATAATAAAACTACTTGTTTTAGCCGAAATTTGATTTTACCATCATTTCAAGCATCTTCTTTTCTCCCATAAACATAATGACACACCATTATCCTATTAGGATTTCTACAGCTAAGTCGCGATGTATTTAGTGCTCTCAAAACGATCTGAAAAAAGTTTGCGCTGATGATATTTAGATCCCGCAAACTCTCCAATAACTCAAGAGCCGAGATATATGGAATTATATTGTTTTAACATCTTAACACAAGCAATAACAGTTACATCATGTCAAATTTTCAATTTCTCAGTTATAACGGTTTTCCCGCCACAACCGTGCGCAGTGATACCCCAGATAATTTAGAAGTAGAGGGGTATCACTGCGCATCATTAGTAACAATATTTGTATGTAAATAAATATAAGAAATATGAGTTTTTAGCTCTTAATAAAAGCAAAAATATTGAATAAGTTGTTATTTAATTATAAATTTGATTAACAATAAACTTATGATCGTAGTAGCTATGCAACTTGATGTGGGGGTATTAAAATAGGGAGAGTGGGTATTTAGGGGGGTGGGGGGGTGAGAGGTTTTTGAATTAAATATTGATTAACAATAAATGTACGATCGTATTATATTACTTGATATAAGTAGTTAACTAGTTGCGTAAAATTTAAGTGTTAAATTTGTTGCAGATTCATTAAATATGTGTTCAAAAAGCAAGGGACAATTAAATTGGGGAGAGGGCATGTAGAGAGGGAAATACAGACGTTTAGATGAGGGGGGGGGGAGGATTCAGATGTAGGAGAGGGGGAAATAGATGGGGGAGAGACGGAAATTAGATGGGGAAGAGAGGGATTTAGATGGGAAAAGAGGGAAATTTCGATGAGGAGAGAGTGTGATTAAAGTGTTAGGAGAGGGGGATTTAGATGGAAATAGAGGGGGATTAAGATGGGAGGAGAGGGACATTTAGATGGGGAAAGAGGGGGGTATAGGGGTAAAGTGGGGCATCAAAATGGGGAAAGGAGGTATTTAGGTGGGGGAGAGAAGTGTTTTATTTATGCAATGCGCAGTAATACCCCTTCATGTGCGCAGTAATACCCCTTCATGTGCGCAGTGATACCCCGATGCACTCACTAAAAGTTACGCACAAAAAAATGGCCCATAAGTATTTTATTTATTTATCTATTACTTCGAAACTGGTTGAGAACCATCCTCACTCATGACCATTTCGTCACGAGAAAAAGAGTTTCTCTAGTACCTTTAGTTTTCGAGTTTGCGGGATTGTGCGCAGTGATACCCCGTCCGACCCTGCATAGAGATTAAGATGGGGGTTTTATTGTACCGCTTTAAATAGCATGATACTTATAGGTTAACGATTTTATTCATACATGTAGGTATGTATTATTGCTGTCCAGGAGGGCCGGTGTTAGATGTCCAATGAGGAAATTGAATTCATTTTCTTTGAAATAAGATATTTCCTAACGCTAAGATGTTTTAAGCTAATATTTAGTGTTAAATTTCAGTAAGAATTGGAGATGAAGAAACATCAGACTTCTAGCTTAAATTATTATGACAAAAATTTCTCCATAACGAAAGAGAATAGATAGTGTATACAATAAATAATTGAATATATAGTTTCAAAATACACTAGATCTCTTATATTGCTTAAAGTTTCCTAATATTTAATTTCTCTCTCATAAATAAAACATGCCGTGTCCGCATTTTGCCACACTGCATATTACCACTCCATAAAGAAAAAAAGAACTCGAGGAGAAGGCTTAATTCTTTAGGTCTAAATAATGAAGCTTCAAGAGACTTAGAGTGCGGAACTGTTGTCGTTTGGGCAGATTATCACGCAGTGACAGAACTTAATAAACAAACCTTCTCAGGGGGAAATTCTTGAAGCTGTCCTTTGAAAGACACAAGGCAGTAATTCAATTTGCATAGTAAGGATCCTCTTCCTCCTATGGAATGTAACACTATTAATATTTAATGGTTGTTAAGTGATTTTTATACTTAAAAATACGGGCTTGTTTTTTGTTCCGATTTTTTTTTTCGTTATAGTAATATTCTCTTCTATATGTTGTAAACTTTAAGTTCAATAAATATTTAATGGTAGTTATTGACATCTCTAAATATAATAATAATAATATTGAATTTTATTATATTCTCTGCTCATTTTCCATCAGTAAGTTTAAACTCTATAAAGTCTGGTGGTACATATTTTGTACCACACTGACGGTTACTATTAGCACTCGGTGGTACAGAAAGTATACCACATAAAAAAACGCTTTCAAAACAGGTGGGTAAATATTCCTTACCACCATAATTATTACGTTTAATGCTCAGTGGTACAGAAAATGTACCACCTTTAAAAATAAAGTTTGTATGCTGCTCGTCAGCTCCAATTTTGAACCACTTACATAAATGGTTAGGTATAGTCATAATTATTTGACATTTAATTCCCTGAAAGGTGTAGGCCTGAAAGGATTAAAATGAGAATAATTGATAAATTGCAAACAATTTTACCTATTTTAAATAATATTCTTTCATAGTGTATCCAAACCAAAGTAAGAAAGTCATTAAAGACGAGAGCATTTTAATAATGTTCCTTTGGGCAATAAGAATCCTACTCCTATCCGAGGAATATCCCATTGGTTTGAAATGAAGTCTTCTTGAATCTTATAAGCTTTTCTTTTCCTCTCTCTCTGTTTTACGAATGGTTGCTGTAGGCTCTCGTCGACATCTGTCTTATATTTAATGCTCTCTTTTTTGGCTTGGAGAGATAATGATCAATGTAGCTCAATGTTTTAATTTTGACAAAAATGACTGACCCAGTCGGAAATTGAAACAGCAGATTCATAAACCTCCCAGTTAACTTTTATTTTTGAGAACATCGTCACAATCTAATATCATCATTTTCACAATGCTGTTCCAAGACACATTTTCTATAGGACACTGAATTACTTTCAATCTTCGGTGCAGTGAAATATAAAATCAATTTTTAATTGCATTATTTGAAATTAAAACTTTTAATGTCTAAATATTACTTATATAATTTTTTTTATTACATTATTAGAAAAATGTATATAATAATATATATTATAATATATAGTAAATCATATGACATTTTGGATTTTTTTATTAATAGCTTTTTACGAACAATCTTATAAGATTTATGATCTTCTTAGACCTAAGTTATATAACGAATAATCAAATATAATTACGTTTTTCAAAGTATTTCTCTTATTATTTGCCTGGTTTAATAACAAACAAAAAGTAAATAGCAAAAGAAATATAATAGTGATGAATGTAGCAAAATAATATTCGTAATTTAAGTAATATAATAGAACATTTACTGAAATGAGTTTATTATTTTCAATAAGTGAAAGAATAATAGTAATTCTTTTGAATTAAATAGAGTTATTTAGGAATTGCTTCACTTCAAAATTCTATAAGAGCTCATTGAATAATATTCATAAATTATGCTTTATTATATGATGAATTATTTCCTGAACCTTTTCACCGAGACTGGGACATACACGTCCAGCTATTTTATAGCTTTAAATGTATTAAATATGTCCAATTATAATTACGAAATGCTTGAAATGCGCTTGCATGGCTGTGAAAGAACTAAGTTACACTTAATTTGATTACACTTAATTCACTTAATTAACCACTAATAGCAATATTACGTACCCAGTAAGAGAGGCATTATGCAAAATGAAAGGAGGAGCTATAGTGATTATGTTTGTACATTTCCAATAAATTCCGGCCCATAGCCATTCTTTGTATACATTTTCATCAAGAAACAGAGTACAACATTCAGTCTTAGATAATATTTCTACAGACAGAATTTTAAACGAGAAATTTGGACAATAGAATATATATGTAACGTTACATGGAACTTCGTGACCGGAAAACTCGTCCATTCGACGCAAAGTAATATATTTTAAAGGAGGAAAAAGGTTAGGGTAAAGTTTTGATATGAAGCCGTAATGTAGTTTGTTGTATCCTCTAGTTTGTTGTTATTGTTAATTATTGTTAATTATTTCCCTATTAGTTTTTTTAATTATTAATGTTAAGCTCAAGTAAATACTAAAATACAGTGCAATATTTTACTTAGAAGTAGGTTAGCGGTCCGGTTGGGGGTTTTGGCCATTGTCCTAAGGTGGAAATTGTCCTAGTACCAAAAATCCCAGATCTAAAATGTCCTCGATCCGTTAGTGAAGCTAAGATATAAAATAATACCGACATTTTTATCTCTTATATACATTGTTAACACTCCCTGATGTCCTTATTTGTATTCATAATTTATGAAAAATTGGAAGCATGGACGAATTTTTAGTGGACTAAGTTTTCAAGGATGAAATTTTCGAGGACGGATTTTTAGTGGACTAAGTTATCAAGGACGAAATTTCCGAGGACGAATTTCAGTGGACTAAATTTTCAAGGACGAAATTTCCGAGAACGAATTTCAGTGGACTAAGTTTTCAAGGACGAAATTTCCGAGGACGAATTTCAGTGGACTAAATTTTCAAGGACGAAATTTCCGAGGACGGATTTCAGTGGACTAAGTTTTCAAGGACGAAATTTCCGAGGACGAATTTCAGTGGACTAAGTTTTCAAGGACGAAATTTCCGAGGACGAATTTCAGTGGACTAAATTTTCAAGGACGAAATTTCAAAGGATGAATTTTGCTGGCACCTGGTGGCTTATGTGCGTCTCATATACATATTTTATTGTTTTAAAGTAAATATATCCTAAACCAAATAATTTTAACTTATGGAATGGTTATTCTTGTTATTCAAGAGTTTGAGTCTCACTAAACACATATTTATCAATATTTTTATTGGAATTCATCCCACTAGTCAAGTGTCGTTAATTAGTGGTACCAGACCCAGTCTATAAGTAATGAATTGAGAAAAAAAACGCCATCATTCTAGAAACATCTAATACTATCCAAAAAAACGTTAAGTAGATCCAATCTCGAGCAGGAAAAACTCCGCGGTGAAACTGTTAATATACCAACAGTGAATATTGATTTCTTAGCATCATAAGAACAGTCTTTCCCTTTAAAAATGTTTAAATACAAATAACATTTCATTTTTATCTCTCCCAACACCACAAATAGTTAGAACATCTCCCCCGTCGTATGCAAATTCAAGTCTTTATAAGTTCACGGAAGAGAATTGCCCTGATCTTCTTTTCTTCGACACAGATGGCTTATCCTCTTAGTGACATTAGGAGTGAATTGTGGCTCAGGCTTCATATTATTTCGTAGTTTATTTGACATTTGATATGATGGCGTATGCTAGTGAGACTAGTAAGTTGTCGTACATTGGGCATATTTACGTATTCTTGTACAGTGACGTATTCCCGTACAGTGACGTATTCCCGTACAGTTACGTATTCCCGTACAGTTACGTATTCCCGTGCAGTGACGTATTCCCGTGCAGTTACGTATTCCCGTACAGTTACGTATTCCCGTACAGTGACATGACATATTCCCGTGCAGTTACGTATTCCCGTACAGTTACGTATTCCCGTACAGTAACGTATTCTATTACAGTTACGTATTCCCGTACAGTGACATATTCCTGTACAGTTACTTTTTTATTTTTATTGACTACTCATAATAATGAATTAATTGTTTGAAGGACTTTATGTATCACTATTTATCGATGTACGTCTTCAATAAATTTAATTAATAAATCATCTGATTAAGACCTTATTAGTAATAAAATATAATTCATAATAACGATATTCATTGTAAAAACGATTCTTGTAACTAAGTGTAATATTTTACTTCACATGGTACTATAACAATTACCAGTGCGTGGAGGTATTTTTCAACTTTCAATTACTGCCGGATGATGAAAGAACATTCCTTCTAAATGGGTATTTAGAAGTCAATAGAATTTGCGATGGCTAATACAGCATCTAAATAGTCTCTAAGTTGGACTATAAAGTCCATTCAATGATGGCGATAGAAGTGGTGAAGAGATCCCATTGAGGCGCTTCTTTGGTTTTAATGGAATCAAATTACACCGCCTTGTTCGGTATGAGCAATTTTGTTCTCTGTAATCTTGCTCTCAACTCCCCTTTTAAATACTGTACTTGAAATATGCTACCCAGGTAGGAAATTATGGTGTGGGCTTAGCAGATTAGAGGGGAATACACATATTCTTCTATGGCCCCACCATAAATTTCTTTTTTTATTAAAAAGAATTTAGTAAATTTAAATTATTTTATTTGTCAAAATGTACTAACGACCAGTTAGAAAATTTTGATACAAATTTATAAAAAATCACCTTGTAGTAAGGCAAACACAGCTATTGTGTATGCATTACTGCTATCACGAACCTATATGATTGTAAGTAAGTAACATTCAAGTTAGTTACCGATCTGCTCTCGCGAGATACACACCTTATCTCCAGTCTTAGTTATTGAGACATTAACTTGTGAGCGTTCTAGTGGAGATACACTTTGTAATAACCATTGCTTGACTAATGAATATATTCTCTTTAAGTGTTAATTACATCACTTTATTACCCTAAATACAGTTAAGCTTGGACCAGAGGCCTGAGGTCGGAACCATATTGGCAAGATGGTTCTAGGGCATGGTACCATGAGTATTTAGTAGAAAGAGATATATTGAGAAAAAGGAATCTGAAAATATTAAACAGAGTAGGATCCTATCACACGTAACCCATAGAGTGAAACGTTATAAGGAATAAACACATAACGTCACAACCTTATATAATATTTAAAGCAAGACTCGTTTTTATAGAATATTCACATTTTTTAAATATTCAATCATGACTGTCCGTTACAATCAACTTCAGATCGTCAAATTCCTTCCATTATACTGCAAGCTCTAGCAATGTTCACAGTCGAAACTGAAGTAACAATTGTGTCCTATCCATGTGTCAAACACATTGTTAGCAAACAGAAGTGTGATGGAGCATAGCAATCTGAAGGGTATTACTCCGATAAGGAAAATACGAAAACTGATCGTCAGCTCTCGATCAGCGTTAATAAGGTTGATGACCAAGAGATCGAATATCTACAGCTGGTTCAACGAAGATCCAATCGTAGTTAGAATAGAGATGTAAGTTTATCATTATTTTACGATCAAATACAATAATATAAACCGTAAATATACTTTAAAAACTTTAATGAAACAAAACAAATGATGGAGTGAATTTAAATTAGAAATATATTTTGGAACTGGAAAATCACTGAACCTTCGATTTTGCAAATATTAATTCAGAATCTCTCTGCTAGGACAGCTCGGTCACTAAATATATTTATAAAGAATCTTTTACAATTTGTATAAAATATTAAATAATTTTTTTTAGTAAAACACCAAATTCTTCTTCATAAAGCTCTGGAAAACATTTAGATATAATTTGTGAGAAAATACAAATAATTTAAGAACATATATGTCATTTATGGCAAAATATTAATAATGATATAATAAATAAATAATAATTATATATCAAATTATTCTTCATTAAACGATCAATAATAGAATAATCAATACTAAAGTTTATTTTAACGAAACTTTTACTAATACACATAAAAATTATAAGTATAAATATATATGAAAAGAAAAAATATGATTTAAAATTTGGAGGCTAAAATTGCAGTACAAAATCATGCCGACTTGCCACCAAATTTAAACGTTCTTTTAGCAATGAATTTGTACTTAAAATGAACAAGAAATGCATGGAATCATCAAAGAATTCCTATGATTAATAAGTATATATATTGATATCATTCCATCAGTTACCAAATGACTGATTTGTGCCAAATTGTTTCGATCTGCTGAATTATGTGACGTTATTGCAGACGATGGGACAGTTACGACACAGTCTGGAGAACAAATTTGTACGGTTCTCGCAATTTGCTCGTTTGGAGCTTCAGTTTTCTCATCCAATTGGTCGATCTGCGCTACGAACTTATCTGAAACTAGCATTTGATGGGGTTGTACGATGATATGTTCTTAATAAGTGGATGAAAACAGTATTAATAAATTATATAATACTATAGTCTCAGATATTTTACAGAATTAAAACCTAATTTGAACCTACTCTCTGATAATTTTATTTTTCCATACTGAAATAATAGTCGGGTTCAGATTTTTTTTAAATTTTGATACGACCTACAAAAGTTGACGTTATCTGAATTTCTTCAGTATTTCATCGATACTTTCTCAATGTTAAATGTTAGTGAAACACTTCATATAATTCCAATTCACAATACATGCTACCCGTGTAGAGCATTACATTGGGTATCACGAGGAGGAAGTCTTAGGACTTCTGCCCATGAGCTTTGCTAGCCGTTATCTTGAGTGTCTCTACTGAACGTGACTTCCAGGGGAAAATTCTCGAACAATAAGTACGTTGCGGGAAATGAGATTAAAATTCGATAAGAAGATTTCTCTCTAATTGAATTCACTTATAAGTCTCTATGAGATGAAAATCTGATGGGAAGTAAATGTATTCTGATAAGCCTGAATATTAAATTTTAGATTTTATCAGAAGGATAAATATAAAATAGTACAAAAGAATTTAAAAGCAAGATGGCAAATTATTATAACTGAAAAATTAGAAATTAATTATATTCGGCTATAATACTTGTAAGATGTTGAAGTAAACTTTAATGTTATTATAAATTATATATTTTAACAAAGGAATAATATATGTTAAGGCTAAAAAATTTGAAAGCGAGATGGAAATTAATTTTAACTAGATAATTATAATTAGATAATTAGAAACTATTTATATCAACTTATAATACAAATAATGTGTTTAATGTATAACACATGATATACATAATTTAATTTAATTACATATCTAATAAAAAAGTTCCATTAAACACCGATATGACTGAAAATATTATATTAACATTGCATACATTTCTATTTTAATATTATATTGTTATGGTTTTAATACTCTAAAATTGCGACAAAATGCATCTAACCAGCAGTTAAGAAAACACTGTAAACATCATCGCGTTTTAAATGCTCACATTATTCCTTCATTTTTATCAGTAAATGTTAATATAAATAGCTCATACAAAGCTCCTCTTTGTGATGTTCTGCCAGTGCTTTTATTAAGAAAAACTCTAGACAACATTCGAAATATGTCGCGCTGTCTTCTTGAATTTCATAAGAATTTGTCCCAAAATTGAAAGCTTAGGTTTAAAGTTTTGACTGAAGATATTTTGATGTGCATTTGTTGTGGTTATGAAATATAAATTCCTTGAACAAATCTCATATTTGCGTGGAATTTACAGAAACGTTAAATTAAGAATTGAAATGCAAATAATATCGGATGAAATATTTTTTCTGTGAATTTTTCCTTTTTATTCCCGAAACAGATCTAATTCATTTAAAAGTTGTGTGTCCTGACACATATAATTCAGTCTGAGTATTATGTACCCTATATCTAATTTAAACTTTTTAATACAAGTTGCATATATTTTTTCCGAGGAGAGGACAAAGAAAATATGAACTGTTTAGTTAGTTCGGAAAATTGCAGCATACGTTCATACCCAGTCTGAAAATTGCTGTCGTTTCTCTATTATAAAATATTACATTTCTACGATGATAATTAATTCAGAGAATATTAAATGAATATTAGTTAATTATTGAATGAATTTATTGATTGAATATAATATATAAATTCACGTAATTTTCTAAATGGCTTTTCAATTCGTACACTTAATAGGAAATGATTTGTTTCTACTAGGAAAAAAATGAGATTATTTATATATTTATTTAATTCTCTACAATGCACAGGTATATATAATATAACCATTTCTACTGCCGGAACAGACAATATCCATCGAAAGGTCCGATCAAGATTATCTTTCCAGGCACGTACGCCAGCGGGAGCTTCGTAAAAAGTTGCTAATACATTAAGAGCTCAAGGTCTGCTGATATATTAGGCATTACGTACAATTTTAACCATAATAATGCTTCTACCGGAAACATTAAAGCCTTTAGGTAACGTTAAGAAACTATGAATGGCTTTTTTCTGAACTCAACAATCACTTAGTGCAGTCACAAGGAAATTGTAATATGCTTTAAATAAAGTCCTCAGGCTAATGGAAAATATACTTTACTGTGATTAATTAATTAATTTTTACATCTCAGTGCTTGATATCATAGTTACGTTTAATTGTTTTTGTTTGATTTCCAGTGTTTTTCCTATAATGATAAATAAACAAGTGTATTCTAATTATTCTTACTTTATTTTGCTAATTAGAAAAATATTGAAGAAAGAAATTGCCGACTCTCAGTAACTTGAACATTGATGTTTATGATCTTTAATATGATGAATCAATTGAAAGATAGTCAAAATGAAGTTCATAGTAAGTATTGCTTTAATTATTTATCTGTTCTTAACCATATACAATGAAACTGTGTTATATATACGATCTATTTGACATAAATAAAAAAAAAGTGCGATAGAAATATATCTATAAAATATATTTAATGTATTCTTCCAGTCATAACATATATATATTTTGTCTATATTGACTTATTTTATTATAGGAATAAATAGGGTTAGATTTTGCTCTACTGTATTTGACAAAAATATCCTTGGAAAAATCCTTGATTATTACAATAAAGAAATATGTCAATCGTGATCTTGCCATAACATTTTTAATATCATCTATGTAGGGCAGAATATGTATTGTTATTCATTATATGTTTTTATATATATTACTGAGTTTCACATTGACTCAGTCGATCGACCTGATTCTTTATACTCTGTCTTTTGACGATTCTACGCTAGAAGTCACGTTTCTTCTGGTTGACACGATTTCCTAATATAAGAATAATAATCGTCGTCTTTCGATTGTCAAATATAATCAATGGTGAGATGATTATATGTATAAATAATCGTGAAAAATTAATTATCACTATTATTTATATATTTTTATTAAATTCTTAATATAATTGTAATGTTTCCATTTTATATAATTATTATTTTTTTTAAATTAAGAAACACTCGAATTTTAATGATCCCGAGAAAAAAACACCAATTGGGTAAGTTCCGAGTTATTGGACAGTTCCACAATTCTGATCATAGAGGAAAAATTTTATCTTAATTATAATTTGCCTCGTTATTTCAATTACTATGCAGTTTTCTATTATATAATTGAAATTTGAAGCCATTCGATAACGCAGGTGTTCCAGTATAAAATTCTAATCAACACGCATCTAAATTGGCAATAATGAATCACTATTTTAAAATTACTTTGATAGATTCATTTAAAGTTTGATAATATATTACTACTCTGCTAGGTATAAAATATCAGAAGCTGGGTTAATATTTGAGTTATCAGACAGTTCCACATTTTCGATCATGTGAGAAAATAATATAATAATTATCATTTAACATATTTTTTTTCTCACAGTTTCTAAAAGGCGGAACTGTAAAATAAGTCAGAACTTATTCTACCTAAAGAATTATTGATCAATATGCCATAAAGAAACTAAATAACCAACTGACAAAACATGTCTGTAAATAACAACTTAGCATAATTGAGATCATAATTATGTCGTGTGTCGTATGTCGTATGTCAAATAGATAGAACATTAGATTGTGTCTATAGATTATAAGACAGATATATATTTATCACGGTTGGCTATTGCCAATGATTAACTGATGTCGCATTTCATACAAGAGAAGTATAGCATTATTTATTGGCTACTGATCCTCTTCATATCTTTCATCGATTAAACACTCGAACAATTGCTACAAATATACATGATTGCTACTCATGCGGATTTTATAAGTATATACGTCGGGTAGCGAATTGTCGGTCGGTTCCATATCTTCGGTCATTTAAGAAATAACGATATAATTATAGTTATTTTATCTTTATTGGTATCCATGATACTTGCAGGTATCTTGGATACTAATCAAAATTAAATAATAATTAATATTATATTGTTTTCTTATATGACCGAGGATGTGGAACTGACCGATAATTCGTAACTTATCCTGTTTTCATATCTGTATAACATATTACGAAATCTAACTTATCTTACCTGCTAATGATACTCCATTCAAATCAGAATAAACTTCTAATAAACTCAATTTAACTTCTAGTATTAACACTGCAGAGCTAATTAAACAAATCCTAATTTGTGACTTCAGTATCTATGATTCATCGCAGGGACTCTCGGTAACTTTGCCAGAAAATGACTGCATCAATAGTTGGTTAGTAGAGAGGAGTAGTTCACTGTATTGTACACAAATATTACGTGAAGCTAAAGCGATGCACAAATTGAAATTAAATAGTAAAATATGTATGAGGTATAGAATGTTTCCTAACAAGAAATTCCTAACAATAAAGAAGAAATTCCTAACAGTAAAGGAGAAATTCCTTACAATGAAGAAGAAATTCCTAACAATAAAGAAGAAATTCCTAACAGTAAAGAAGAAATTCCTAACAGTAAAGAAGAAATTCCTTACAATGAAGAAGAAATTCCTAACAATAAAGAAGAAATTCCTAACAATGAAGAAGAAATTCCTAACAATGAAAAAGAAATTCCTAAACAATGAAGAAGAAATTCCTAACAGTAAAAAAGAAATTCCTAACAATTAAAGAAGAAATTCCTAACAATAAAGAAAAATTCCTAACAATGAAGAAGAATATCTAAACAATGAAGAAAAAATTCCTCCTAACACTGAAGAAAAAATTCCTAACAAAGAAAAATTATATTTTTGACGTCCAAAGAATATCCCCATTATCTCTCACTCCCACGATAACACTCCTGCTAATCAAATTCATATATCAACTTTCCACTGAACTCTTCAGTATCATCGAGTATCATTTATCATTTCTACATCGACACTTTTATTGGAAAGACACGAAAGGAAAATTGAAATCTTCGGTACGTTCTTTTCTTCTCAAGATTGATCAATAGCTTAATCTGTCAAGACGTGACGGTATCGCTCTTGTATGATCTCCTATTTTCTACTTTATTCATTTATTAAGTAAAAACTGATAGGCTAAATTATATAATTAATTTTTTTTTCGACAATTAATATATTTGTTAAATAAAAACTGATGAGCTAAATCGAAAAATAGTTCATTTTTCTCAAATACGGGAGAGAAGTGAATCGATATAGTGGGCACGTATTTTATAATATCTCGCGTTGAAAATAAAAGATGTTTTAGCACTAAATTAGCATCAGTTCAGTTGTGATTTACAGACCAAAATACAAAACATTTCACCTCAATGAATGAAATACTCAAGAGCAGCACCATCTCTCGTGTAAGAGTGACATGAATCAACGCAGTGTAAATTTGACTGTAGGTCATTTTTGTGGACACGCACGGCAGGTGAATTTGTACAACACGTAACTCTGAACACCAAAAACATTCTAGAGGGAGAGCAATTACATCGGGTAATTACAATTAAAGTATTTGAAACACAAGTAGAAATGGCGTAAAAAGCCTCTTCAGACTCTTTCTATATCTTACCGTATGGAAAGGAATAATTACCATTAATTGGAGACAGTTTATATCGAGTATATGTATATGACAAACTTCATTTATCAATTTGTCCTTGATACAATGTAATTTAGTACCTTCATAACTCAAGCTAATCAAAGTAGCAAAGAAATAAAGAAAGTTGGTTTGCATGATTGGGTAATTTAGCTACACAAAATGAGTGGCTTAATTAGGTACATAAATGAACAGTTGTTTAATTTTCTTAGAACAAATAGATGATATTCGTATTTATATTTTAGTGTAGAAGTAGTGAAAGTGAGTACATTATGGATATAGTATTTAAAAAAAAATCTAAGTTACAATATATGTTATCATAAATTATTTAAATATAATATTTGAAAAAGCATTCTCAAATAAATATTTTGCCTTTTTAGTTCACGCAATGACATTAAAAATATATTGACATATTGACATGCCAAAAACTTTCACTTTACATATCAATAAATATATTTATAGTATGATAATATACATTGTACACTTACTCAATAAGTTTCAAATTGAATGGAAATACTTCAACAGAAAAAGATATCAATGAAGACCAAGTTTATATTCACGACGCAAGTTAATTTCTTATTAAAATTAAAATATTACGGGAAAGCCAAGAAAGTTGATAGAAAAGTTAATTGGGTTCGCTTAACTCGTTATGAAAAATAATGATGTATTTATATATTAAAAACATTATAGTGGCAAAGAATTTTTCAGATGTGGAAAGCTTATAATGTACACTTGCCAGAGGTAGAATTTTGTATAGGCTTTTTACAGCGATATAAATTTAAATCTTCCTTTTGTATCCTTATTTATGGTCGGAAATATTTTGTAAATATGTGTGTTAAAACGTATTTTATAAAAATTCTACTTAATTTCTTACCAGAATAACGCTCAATTTTCGGGACTGAAACAGGACTCAGTATCATTTCGTACTGTATCGACATATAAATTACCGCGAAACTTTATACGTGACTTTTGTCATTGTATATGCAACTCGTGTCTCATATTCCTACTAATTAACCAGACTTTTAAGTTCATCCAGAGATTGACGAGGTTTTTTTTCTTGAGAAAAAATGAGTCTCAATCTTTTACACTAGTGTGACCCTACTAACCTGGTCCTCGAAAGTTAAGTCACTAACCTAGGTGCTAGTTCGAGCGAACCAGGTATAACTATAACTGTAGAAAATTCTTTACGATTCGACTTCTTAATATTGATTACATTACAACCTCTTTTGATGTTACACATCCATTGGTAAATCCTAGAACATAATGATCCATTAAAAAAACGATAAGAAACACAAGTTACTCAACGCACAATGAGTAGGTTTTAATGTTATATGGACGGGGCTAGGCACCCGGTGCGAGGAATGTGCATTATTAGGCACATCTTATACCTTTAGGGAACTCTGACAAACACCTAACGTATATGAATAAATGATCATAACATAAATGTTATATTTGGTTTTCTCTAATTTTGTGTAATTATATGAAAAAGTAAAATTCATAAAAAGACAGTATCAAAATTCGTTTAGGATAGAAGTTATTTATATTTTTCCATGTGAACTGGTTCGGGCGAACCAGCTCTTACGTTACTGTGGGATCAATTGTTTGGTTTTTGGCTGGGTAATGTTACATTTAGAAATTTAGTTTAATTAAGAATATATATAAGTAAATATTTTTTTATCATATGGTTAATTCAAGAAATCAATATGAATACGACAAATTTACTGACAATCGTGTAACTAACCTCAAGCTATTCATCACTCAAAATTAATTTGTTTTACGTGTCTTACTAAGGAACTGAAATACAATTGTGGTGAAGGTAGCGCAGTAAATTTCACTTTTAATTAGTTCAGGAGACTTGTCAGGACACAGAAATATTTCTTTTAATTTATTTAGTAAAGGTGAACGAGAAATATTGCTACATATTGCTAAGATAAAAGTGTAATATAATATATTGTTAATAATATAGTATATTATATTACTTGTGTCTATTGAAGCTGATTTAAAATTATTTCATTAAAAGTTACAATGAATTATGTCGTACCAGGTTACCGGTCAGTTCCACATCTTCGTTCAAATAAGAAATATATATAAATAATAATTATTATTTAACTTAATATACATTTTTACTCATATAATCGAGAATATATAACAATCCGATAACTTGGCTCTTACCGTACATTCTATTTAAAATACTGTTTCGTAAGTGTTCCCTGTTTCCTTTCATCACAATAAGATTTTTCGGGATGGAAATTGGTTGGCTTTTAAGGAAGCACTTTCTCATCATTAGTCAAGTTTTTTTCATTGGTGCAAACTATAAGAGTCAGGTCTGAATTTGAAGAGGACTTACAGCGACATCAGGAGTGCTATCAAAAAGCGTAATTCTTATTTTCAGAATAACCTTTTTAAATCTTAAACAGAAGGACTTACATTGCAATTTGTTATTAGATATTGCATGTTAGTGTTTTGATCAATTCAAAATATATTTAAATGAAGCTAAGTACTTTTTTTCTCTATCTGAATTCAAATAATTTATTTGTTAATTGTCACCAATGTACGATGTGACTCCTAATTCTCCTCTTCTCCTCTTCTCCTCTTCTTTCATTTTCCTCTTATCTTACTCTCCTCTCCCGTCATTCTCTTCTCTCATCCTCTCATTCATCTCATCTCCCGTTAATTTAGCAAACAAATGAGCATCAATGGCTCCATGCTGAAAGTTCATTGCAATGTTTTACAATATTATTTCATGGCGTATTATCCTTTTCAGTTGTCTCCCCTTTTACTGCGCGCTCTTATGCACTTAGGCCGCGCGAAGATCAAAAGAAAGATAGCAAGAAAGATAGAACTGGGTAACATGGTAATACTATCTAATGCGCACACCAAAAGAAAGATAGAACTGTGTAACACGGTAATACTATCTAGTGCACACACTGAACGCGAGTCCTAAGAAAGAAAGATCGCAAGATAGTCAAAGATAGAACTCGACTCTTAGATGACCTCTAGCCAAACTATCTTCACGGTCATTGTTTCAGCGGATGTCAGATTTCACAGGGGTAGGTGTTACATCAGTTAAGCTTTCCTATAGATGTGGACACTGTAACACTGAACACTGCTGCTAATAGGCAGTGTGACAAGCTGACTACTCTCTTTAGGTGTGCGTGGGTACTGTCTTTCTTTCTTCCTATCTCCCAATCTTCCTTGCTATCTCTCTTTTTATGCTAGGGCATCACGCAGTGGCAAATTAAAATATTAGTACGCTTAATAAATATTGCTTTCTCGGACCCAGAGAGAAAATTACTGTGAGGACATAAGCATATTAAGATAGATCCCATCTATATCTTCTATGACCCCACTATAAATTTCTCTCTTAGTAGCTTTAGAACGTATCATCATTAGTGGGTTACAGGAAATTAGTCAAATATTAATGGGATCAGAGGAACGTAGTGAAACCAATTAATATAAATTTTTCATTACATCACTGGCAGACGAGTGGTAGATTATTATGCTCTACCAAGTGTCATTTTAGAGCTAAATTTAGATACCTGAAGAGTATTGGATATGCGTAGGTAGAGCAGCTTCTATTTCAATTAAAATTGAAGATTACATGACATTTAATGACATATTGTTATTTGTCATGCTGAAGATTAAATTTATTCTACTTGAAGTAGAATTGTATTTCTACATTTTACAAACAAGCATGTGATTATTATTGATTATTTCTATGTATATGATTGTTTATATCATTATATAATAGGTTATTTTTGTTTATCTTCAAGCTCATAACTATAATATTTCATGTTGCATGAGTCACAACTTCTCGGTTATTAAACCAAAGCAATTTATTATTTTTCTAATGTAGCGAATCTGCTGCTGACGTTTCGCAGAATTATTATTCGGACAAAATGAAACAAACAAGAAATTACGAAATTGCTTATAGGTAGATTTAATTTGAGTAACTGAATGAAGTTGTAACTGACGATTATACGCTTATAGAGTACGTTTCGAGTTACCGGACGGTTTAATATTATGGATCACATAAAGAGTTTATTATTATATAACTTTTATTTGTGAACTTTGGGTATCAGCCATACCAATTACAATAAAATTTAAATAACATTACTATGTACCTTATTATTCTTGTCTTAAAAGAACTTTCCCAGATGAAAACTATGGTCAAATCATCTAAGAAAAGGAGTGTACTTTTATGATCACTATGTGACACACAGCAAACTATGTGACTACTATGTGACACACAGCAAACTATGTGACTAGTATGTGATACACAGCAAACTATGTGACAACTATGTGACACACAGCAAACTATGTGACAACTATGTGGTACAGAAAACTGCAACTCTCCACTTGTTTCACATTGCTATAAGGGAATACTTAATGGTCTGTGAATAATGAACCTTCGGCAACCGTCTTGCAATATTCACCTTCTCCCTAGTCTTTTGCCAAGTTTAAGGCACTTTAATCCCATGTCTCCGGCAATTAGGAGGGAGCTGCTAGAGTGAATTACTACAGGGCAAGTGTACGGCAAATTAGAACTGCTTTAGATTATTTAACACATTACAAACATTGCTCTAATTAACAAATGCATTTTTCATTGCATCTCATTGTCAAAAAGATAGTTATTAAATTCTACATAGTAACATAGGGATAAAAACACATTTTATATTAATGGAAGTTGAACATTTATCGATATGCTTTCAAATATATACTTATATGAATTTTACTATACTGTATAGTGTACGTATTATAATAAGAGAGAAGTCATGTATGTTCATCCGAAGCATTTGATAACAAAATAAGGAAAAATTTGTAATTTGTATCACTACCATTAATTAGGGTCACATTTATTTTAATTAAAATTAAAATTCTAGTTTTAAATTTTGGGAGTGATAAATAATTTGTTACATAAGTATGTATGTGTCATATACCTTCATCTAACATGGATGACAAATAAAATAACCAGTAAGAATGTTAAATAATATACTCTTTCTTACATAAACAAATATATGAACCCGTACGGTAAATCAGAACTTACTTTGGTTGCACGTAAATAATTCTGTTGCATAAGGTAGAGCTGCTCAACGAAATATATTTTCACACTATTTGCAACTGAGTCTTCTGTGAGAAATGAATATCCATATATATGTACACATATCCGTATAGATGTACACATATACGTATATATGTACACATAGATACGTATGCTGAACAGCTAAGCCTCTCGATTCGCAGCCTACTCTCCCTAACTGGTAAATCCTTTTGAGTTGCAGAAAATCCTAAGAATTTCTTCTTTGAAAAGTGAGTCATATAAAGTAAATATTTAAAAATATATTTACTATTATAGAGTGTCAATTTGTGTATACAGAAATGTAGATATAGAATATGAAGGGAAAAATCGTATGTATGAATTTAAACCTTCAATTATTTAAACGTATTTTCTGTTGATGATATTAGAAAAAACATCAAATAAGGTTTGAATTTATTTATTCTATTTCTAACTATTTTTAGCATTACCATCATTAAAGATGTACATGAAACTAAAATGAATATTCATGTGTTTCGATTAATAAAAACTGAAATTTAGTATTTATTAATTCACATCACGAATTATTATATTTGATATACTTCATTGAATCATAAAAACCCCATTAATCATTACTTAGATATTTTCAAAGCTGTCAAATGTACAGTATATGCGAAAATGATATTTAATTATGAACAATTTTGCTTAACTTCATTCACTCTTTCGCCTTATTTTCGTCTTTAAGAAAAGATTTCAGAGGCAAATTTCCAGCTTCTTATACCTAGAAGCCCGAAGCGAATTGGCAATAATGCCTAAATTAAAATCTTTCTCGACTCAACTGATTCTAAGTTAAATCTCCCCGTGGAAAGAGGACTATAGTTCCGCCAGATTGTAGAGTAGACTAATCTTATGAGCTTAGTATACTGAATGAAAATGAAAAGTTTTATTTGAATGAAAATGCTATCAAGTTGGATATTAAATTTACTGGATGGTATTCGTTGACTGCGTCAATGTGATGATATATTATTATAGAATTAGATTGCTTGGAATAGTATACAGTACTAATTTTGCAGTACCTGTTGATCGTACATTTATTAAATATTCATCCAATTCATCACTTTTCCCCATATAATTATCACAGTCTTCAATATAAATTATACTCTATTATTCATAGAATTAACATAACAAGTTTGTTCATATATTCGTTTTGTAGGTTGGGTACGTTTCATTTAAATATTTAATCTTAAAGCAAAATAATTCTCAAGTTTTCTAACAAAATTTAGAACAGTAAAGCTAGAGATAATAATAACTGTGATTTCAATCTAGCAAAGTTCACCGTGACTGTGACGTACCTGCTTATAATGAACTGTGATTAGAATAAAGTTTTATGCCAGAAATAGATCGTAATGATATGACGCTAGAAATCTTGTCAAACATATTCCTCAGTAATAATATGGAATCATAAAATGTGACTGATTCTTTGTCTTGTAATTTCTTGACTAATTTCAGTCTATAACTGAATTATGTGATATCAAATTTATTTAAGATATCAACAAATTATAAGAAGAGTCAAACATATTGTTTCGATATATGAGATCTTGTTAAGATCATGCACCCCAGTATAACCTTGTGACGATCATGCACCCCAATATAACCTTGTTAAGATCATGCACCCCAATATAACCTTGTTAAGATCATGCACCCCAGTAAAGAGCTTGTTAAGATCATGCACCCCAATAACATCTGGGGTGTATTATTGGCGTATTTTATCAGAGACAATTCATTCTTTTGATAAGCATTGAATATTTCATATCATAATATTAAAAACGCTATTTTTAACTTTCAGTTCAAATCGGCATTTTGTAAATAATTTTTAGAAAGGTATAGAATGTGCTCAATAGATACTAATTATTAGTTAAGGAAGAGATACGCACTATAGTATTTAATAGATTAGATTTATAAAATTTAATTAATTTCTTTTCAATTGAATAATAATCACCTAAAATTTCTATCATTTTATAAATTTATTAAAATTGGTTGTTACATGACTTGTCAAAGTTACATTAGAGGTCACAATTAATCTTAATATAAGTGTAGTTTGGTATTACCATTGAAATGGAAATAGTCTATAATATTTGCTTATAGTTACTTCCTCAGTTACTTTTATAGTTATTTTCTTTTTGTTTTGTTTAAAAGGATAGTATTTTTTACACTAATCACAAGGAGTTGTAGATTATTCTGATTGTTAAGTTAGGCCGGGTGGAAGAGAAATGGGCGGAGCTTACCTCTATGCCCGTCCCATAAAAGCTAGTCAGTACAGTTTCAGCTCTGTGTGTGATAGGTTGTCTACTTAGCTCTCTACGATGTTCGTGATTTACTACTAATAGTGTTGTGTTCTTCAAATAACTAAGTTGTGATTGATAAGTATTATAGGTTCTCCCTTGTATCTACTAACAGAATAGTAAGATGTTGACCAGTAATGGGGCTGTATAGTAGGAGATTTAGTTGACGCCTAGCAGTACAGGTATGTAAGAGAAATATATTAGGAAATGTGTAGTTTTTCCTATAACACCTTGAACTCAAAGTCCTATTTATTTAATATATATTTATGCAATATATATTTATTTAAATATTTATTTATTTACATATTGTTATTTATATTTAGTTATTCAATATTCATATATATTTAGTTTAAACCCTTCCAAGTAGTGATAAGAGTCGTGACAAATCCTTCCTATATAATTTATTTTCATTGCCATTTGATAACTAAGACTTATGACTTGATAAGTCATTTCATTTAAAGGTATACTGAAGGCCGATAAAAAAATATTTTGAGTGTTAAAATTGTACAAATGGAATTTGTGAATACAACTTAACAATTCGGAACAGTGAAAAACACTCAGAAATAATCAAGACTACCTAAAAATCATGAAAATGAAAACATTAATGAAGAAAAATAAACATTTACTTTGAAATAAATATTCACGACAAGAAATATAAATACATATATATAATTTTGCAAAAATAAAAATGCATAAAATTAAAATTCATTCACATGTATTGAGTTTACCTAATTGACTATCTGTAAAATTAATAGTTTGGAATTTAGTTACTATTTAATAGTTACTTACTATTGATTATTATTCGCTTCAATCTATAAATCTATAAAACCTATGTTTTGTTTCAACTTTTTTATTTTGAATGAGAAAACAGGTTGCTTTTTCAGATTGTCTGTCATTTCATTATGGGGTCACACAGGTAAATTACGGCCCACTCACTAACTGCGGCCTCTAACAACTGAAACATCATAGCTTCAAAACACACGTCAAAACTTAAATTTATAAATTATAGCATGCACTGTGTTCTTTTGATAGCTATGCAATATTTTAATGTAATTTCAATTCAGAATAATTAAAAATTAAAGGGCCGCAATTTACCTGCGTGACCCTAGATAGTGGTACCTGTATAGAGCATCAAATGTTTAGTTTCTTTAGTGTAGTAAGGAATCAGAAAAAGATTATTGTTCTAGCAATTATGTTGTTTAACAGAAATTGAATTAAAGTCTATTTGATAGAAAGTGATCGTAATTATCTAAACTGATTGTTTTGAACCTATTTTGGGCAATTTTCACGGTACAAAAGGTCTCTGTAGATGTCAAATTCACTTGCTTCAATTAATCACAAATATGTTCATTTTAATCTTAATTATATATTGCTCTTGTCTGTAAAACTTTGATTTGAGTAGACATGTATGTGGAGGCATGGTACCTAACTGTCATAGCATAAGATATATATAAATTTATATTGTATAAATATGTAATAAAATGATTTAAGAGCAAGAGCTGGCACATACTCTCATATCCAAATTAATATACCTAAATGGGAAAAAAATTCATTCGAAATGTTCGTATATGATTCTTGAAACTTATATTCTCGTCTCAGTACACTTCTTAAAACTTCACACTGCTAGTTTGCTGAATGATTGAATTGTCGATCACTATTACACTTTATTTCCTCTTCCTCAAACGCTTTATTTCCTCTTCCTGGATATAATTTATAGATTTGATTTTATTAAAGTTTTTTCATAATTTTTTTCGCAAGTGCATATCAACTGGCTATTTGTAATATTAACAACATCATCAATAGTTTACTTTAAATACATTCAACTTATTATTGAATTATTTTTGAAAGAGCAAGAAATTTTAGAAATTAGTACAATTTGAAGAGTTATACATAAATATACCGCACATGAGAGTCTCGAGATTGCCAACTTGTGGCACGGAATGATTAATGTTCTTAAATGAATCGTAATATCACTTTGTACGTATTGCTTCCTCTTAGTGAGTTAGGAACGGAACCAATCATTAGCAGCACCACGAGTATCGTAATGAGACAACTTCCCAAGGAAAGGCCTTCATAAAGTCCAAATACGACGAAAACATCCCATCAATCTTCATTCGCCATTTCAGTGGAATATTGTTTGTTTTACATTTCAAAGAATATACTATCAAAATTAATAGATTTTTTGCTTTTAATAATGAAATATAATTCATTAATCGACAAAGTTAAATGAAGGAATAATACAATTGATAAGTTAATTCTGGGTCTACTTTTCTCAGATTTTTTCCCCTACCAAGTGAAATTAGATTTTTTTTATTTTCCTTTTCTGAGTAAAGATGTCAATCGGTATTCTTCTCTCTTACCTTTCAAAATGCATAGGACAAAATTATATTCGTTTTGAAATTTTTTTTATTTGGATACAATTTCAAACTCCTTCTTTCTAACTAACTGCTGACCGATATTGTAATTAACTAATTATGAAGAAATCCACTAATAAAAAAAATAATTTATTAAATAATCCAGTAACAAAAATTAAAATACTCAAGATAGGTTAAAAAGAAAACATTGAAATTAGAAGTGACTGTTGAGACATTTACCAAAAGGGCAAAAATATGAGCACACAATCACTCTTAACATTCTCTTCTATAAAAGTGCTGTTAACTAATCCAAATAACATTTCTTTTTCCAAGTCATTTAAGTAGCACTATTATAAGATGTAACTCTTCATTCACCGCTGAAGTGAAATATTGTTTGTTTTACCTTTCAAACAATATACTAAAATTAATGGATTTTCGCTTTTAATAATGAAAAATATTTAATAAGTCAACAGTTAAATGAAGAAATATTACAATTAATAGGTCAATTCTGGGTCTATGGTACTGTAAGAATCCTTTTCTCAGGGAAAAAGTTATGGTGGTATCATAGAAGATTGCGTAGTACATCCCTTTTCAATCATCTATGGCCCCACCATAATTTTTTCCAGGCCCAATCAATCACATTCGTGGTTTCTCTTTTCTCTTCGGTCATGAATCTCTAGGCGACTTGTGATGCATTCTTTAGATGGTGACATTCTCTCTATTGCCGACAATAAAAAGATGATATACACCTCTAGGAATGAGTCATCAGCTGAATAAAGATGTCCTATAATAATAGTCTCTCCCATCTGCAATATCTCAGATGGTGTCATATTGTAGAAGTGTTCATCTTCGTGTTACAGGATATGAGTTCATGGAGCACCAATCATGAATGCATAACATAAACTTAGGCACATTAGGTAAGGTTATATAATTATATAATAAATATATAATAATTGTTATTTAACTGCCCCTAGGGGCTTTATCCTGAAGCTGTCTGTGATGAAATTATAATTTCAGAAATTATTGTAAATTTTTGCATTACTAATGCACAACGAAAGAAAATAAACTAGCAGTGTTTTAAATTCATGATTATTAAGAGTACATCCGATCGATTACAATCACCGATCAAAAGTGGATGATTGGTATTATTATTTTCTAACTGGATGATTATACATTAATTCTTTCTGATGACATTATAGTTAGAGTTTAATTGAATTATTAACTAATAAATGGTTCGAATTTATTGCACTGTATCCATGGTTTCAGTATATCTATTATCAACAGTTTTTATTATATCTAGAAATATGTGAAATAGGTCGTCATTCAAATAGTTATTTCATATCTAATTTTCAAATCTCTGCATTAGAGAATTATTTATATCTCTAATCAGTTTAATTTGTAATGATCTTCTATGAATATTATCATTAAAAATATAATTAATTATTTATATTATATTTAGTTTTAATATGTTAATGATGGAATAATTAATATTAAAACACAAAAAATATCGAAATTACTTGTAATTAATTCGTTAACACAACTTATTCCTGGTCTGTAGTTAGATATCATATTGGTATTTCTATAGGCTATCTAATAATGTAATTACTTCTTTTATAAATAAATAGACGAACATAATTCTATCAGATATATAATGTAATATATCCATGAGATAAAAAGATCCTATTCTCTACTGAAAATTGGCTATCCTAGATGTTGCAAGACAATAACGGCGGCTTGCACAATAACTATATATACTTATGACACTTTGCTAAGCATTTACGGTTATCATTCGTGTCTTTTTCATATTCTTTTTCAGCGAAACTCTAATGGGAAATTACGTATTAATCATTTTTCAAGAATCTGCAAAAACATTTCCGTAATAGATTAATCAACCAATAACCAATAATGCGTTGAAATATTCTCTAGAAAAAAAAAACTCAATAGAAATGCTTCCTGATTGATTATCAAATTTGATTATTTCCGTCATTATAAATTATCTTATATATTATCAAAATAAAATTCAAAAATCTGATCTTAATTACTGAATCGTGGTTTTAGCTTGAAAATTTATCGGATTCATACAAACTGAAGGAATATGATTAACCCAATTGTTCGAAAGAAATAGCAAAATCTTCTTTAATAGATTAAAGTGAGATTGGATTTTATAATAAATATTTAAATTACCAAAATAATATTATAAAAGTTGTAGAATAATGATGAAAATTAGAGTAATAATCAGACTTACTGACCTTACTATGATATTCAATATTTAGTATTTATCTAGTATTCACCACACGCATATTCAAGGAACATGAAATTAAAATGTGCTTCTGTGGGTTAATTATTCTTTAACTCGTAAGTTACCTCATTTTTTAAATTCCGCATTTTATGAAATCCCGCCTTTTTGAAATCCCGAATTTTATGAAGTCCCGCAATTTTTGAAGTCCCGCATTCTATGAAATCACGTATTTTAAGAAAGCCTGCATCTTTTGGAAACTCCGCATTCGAAAAAAATATAGCAAAATGTTATTGAAGACAAAAGTGAGATAGGTAAGTATTTTTGTCATTCACTAAATTCACTGCACACTATTTTGTTATTCACTAAATTCACTGCACACTATTTTGTTATTCACTAAATTCACTGCACACTATTTTGTTATTCACTAAATTCACTGCACACTATTTTGTTATTCACTAAATTCACTGCACACTATTTTGTTATTCACTAAATTCACTGCACACTATTTTGTTATTCACTAAATTCACTGCACACTATTTTGATATTCACTAAATTCACTGCACACTATCTTGATATTCACTAAATTCACTGCACACTATTTTTGTCATTCACTAAATTCACTGCACACTATTTTGTTATTCACTAAATTCACTGCACACTATTTTTTTATTCACTAAATTCACTGCACACTATTTTGATATTCACTAAATTCACTGCACACTATCTTGATATTCACTAAATTCACTGCACACTATTTTGTTATTCACTAAATTCACTGCACACTATTTTTTTATTCACTAAATTCACTGCACACTATTTTGTTATTCACTAAATTCACTACACACTATTTTGTTATTCACTAAATTCACTGCACACTATTTTGTTATTCACTAAATTCACTGCACACTATTTTGTTATTCACTAAATTCACTGCACACTATTTTGTTATTCACTAAATTCACTGCACACTATTTTGTTATTCACTAAATTCACTGCACACTATTTTTTTATTCACTAAATTCACTGCACACTATTTTGATATTCACTAAATTCACTGCACACTATCTTGATATTCACTAAATTCACTGCACACTATTTTGTTATTCACTAAATTCACTGCACACTGTTTTGTTATTCACTAAATTCACTGCACACTATTTTTTTATTCACTAAATTCACTGCACACTATTTTGTTATTCACTAAATTCACTACACACTATTTTGTTATACACTAAATTAACTGCACACTTTATTTTGTTATTCACTAAATTCACTGCACACTATTTTGTTATTCACTAAATTCACTACACACTATTTTGTTATTCATTAAATTCACTGCACACTATTTTGTTATTCACTAAATTCACTGCACACTCTTTTGTTATTCACTAAATTCACTGCACACTATTTTGTCATTCACTAAATTCACTGCACACTATTTTGTTATTCACTAAATTCACTGCACACTATCTTGATATTCACTAAATTCACTGCACACTATTTTGTTATTCACTAAATTCACTGCACACTCTTTTGTTATTCACTAAATTCACTGCACACTATTTTGTTATTCACTAAATTCACTGCACACTATTTTGTTATTCACTAAATTCACTGCACACTATTTTGATATTCACTAAATTCATTGCACACTATTTTGTCATTCACTAAATTCACTGCACACTATTTTGTCATTCACTAAATTCACTGCACACTATTTTGTCATTCACTAAATTCACTGCACACTATCTTGATATTCACTAAATTCACTGCACACTATTTTTGTCATTCACTAAATTCACTGCACACTATTTTGTTATTCACTAAATTCACTGCACACTATTTTGTTATTCACTAAATTCATTGCACACTATTTTGTTATTCACTAAATTCACTGCACACTATTTTGTTATTCACTAAATTCATTGCACACTATTTTGTTATTCACTAAATTCACTGCACACTATTTTGTTATTCACTAAATTCACTGCACACTATTTTGTTATTCACTAAATTCACTGCACACTATTTTGTTATTCACTAAATTCACTGCACACTGTTTTGTTATTCACTAAATTCACTGCACACTATTTTTTTATTCACTAAATTCACTGCACACTATTTTGTTATTCACTAAATTCACTACACACTATTTTGTTATACACTAAATTAACTGCACACTTTATTTTGTTATTCACTAAATTCACTGCACACTATTTTGTTATTCACTAAATTCACTACACACTATTTTGTTATTCATTAAATTCACTGCACACTATTTTGTTATTCACTAAATTCACTGCACACTATTTTGTTATTCACTAAATTCACTGCACACTATTTTGTTATTCACTAAATTCACTGCACACTATTTTGTTATTCATTAAATTCACTGCACACTATTTTGTTATTCACTAAATTCACTGCACACTATTTTGTTATTCACTAAATTCACTGCACACTATTTTGTTATTCATTAAATTCACTGCACACTATTTTGTTATTCACTAAATTCACTGCACACTCTTTTGTTATTCACTAAATTCACTGCACACTATTTTGTCATTCACTAAATTCACTGCACACTATTTTGTTATTCACTAAATTCACTGCACACTATCTTGATATTCACTAAATTCACTGCACACTATTTTGTTATTCACTAAATTCACTGCACACTCTTTTGTTATTCACTAAATTCACTGCACACTATTTTGTTATTCACTAAATTCACTGCACACTATTTTGTTATTCACTAAATTCACTGCACACTATTTTGATATTCACTAAATTCATTGCACACTATTTTGTCATTCACTAAATTCACTGCACACTATTTTGTCATTCACTAAATTCACTGCACACTATTTTGTCATTCACTAAATTCACTGCACACTATCTTGATATTCACTAAATTCACTGCACACTATTTTTGTCATTCACTAAATTCACTGCACACTATTTTGTTATTCACTAAATTCACTGCACACTATTTTGTTATTCACTAAATTCATTGCACACTATTTTGTTATTCACTAAATTCACTGCACACTATTTTGTTATTCACTAAATTCATTGCACACTATTTTGTTATTCACTAAATTCACTACACACTATTTTGTTATTCACTAAATTCACTACACACTATTTTGTTATTCATTAAATTCACTGCACACTATTTTGTTATTCACTAAATTCACTGCACACTCTTTTGTTATTCACTAAATTCACTGCACACTATTTTGTCATTCACTAAATTCACTGCACACTATTTTGTTATTCACTAAATTCACTACACACTATTTTGTTATTCACTAAATTCACTGCACACTATTTTGTTATTCACTAAATTCATTGCACACTATTTTGTTATTCACTAAATTCACTGCACACTATTTTGTTATTCACTAAATTCACTGCACACTATTTTGTTATTCACTAAATTCACTACACACTATTTTATGAGTCATTCACTACACACTATTTTATGAGTCATTCACTACACACTATTTTATGAGTCATTCACTACACACTATTTTGTTATTCACTAAATTCACTACACACTATATTCACCAAATTCACTACACACTATTTTGTGAGTCATTCACTTCATAGGAGCATATTCATTTTGACTATGAAATTAAGATGGCGATGCATTGGACTAATTATTCTCTAATGAGTTGCTTAGGGGTGTCTCGAATCTCTTTCTGCTTCTGACACATCATTAGTGACTCCTTCACTGCACTACTTCGAAACAACATTATCTTATTTCAGTGAGTCGATTTTAGGATATTGTCTTATTTTATAGAATGTTAATAATGTTAATTTAGGTATGGATTTATTTATCAAGTTTTAGCTCGAAACACAGAGATTCTGAACCCTAATCAAAAAGATTTTGGCAATGATTAATATTCTTAATGCCTTTTTTATGAAAATGTTTTATTTTATAGAATTTAAATAATGTTAAATGAGATATTGATTTATTTACAAGTTAGATCGAAACAGAGCGAAAAATCTTAAATCCAAACCAAAAAAAAAATGGTGGGTATTTATCATGAATAATTTTCTCAAGTCCCTCCAAAACTTCCTCAATGGGTATCACTTCAATCGAAAATAATGAAGTTTAATATTCATCATGAATCATTTTAAGATGACAGTTTTATCGATAATAGATAATGCTTTTTATAATGGAATTTAATTTAATCATATTTTTTAAAGTGCATCTAAAGGTTTATTAAACTTAATTGTGATTTAAGATTAAAATTTTAACCTGTAAATGATTGACTGTAAATGATTGACTGTAAATGATTGACTGTAAATGATTGACTGTAAATGATTGACTGTAAATGATTGACTGTAAATGATTGACTGTAAATGATTGACTGTAAATTATTGACTGTAAATGATTGACTGTTAATGAATGATTGTAAATGATTGACTGTAAATGACTGACTGTAAATGATTGACTGTAAATGATTGACTGCTAATGAATGATTGTAAATGATTGACTGTAAATGATTGACTGTAAATGATTGACTGTAAATGTTTGACTGTAAATGTTTGACTGTAAATGGTTGACTGTAAATGGTTGACTGTAAATGATTGACTGTAAATTTACCTGTAAATGATTGACTGTAAATGATTGACTGTAAATGATTGACTGTAAATGATTGACTGTAAATGATTGACTGTAAATGATTGATTGTAAATGATTACCTGTAAATGATTGACTGTAAATGATTACCTGTAAATGATTACCTGTAAATAATTTACTGTAAATGATTTGACTGTAAATGATTGACTGTAAATGATTACCTGTTAATGATTGACTGTAAATGATTGACTGTAAATGATTGACTGTAAATGATTGACTGTAAATGCTTGACTGTAAATGATTGACTGTAAATGATTGACTGTAAATGATTGACTGTAAATGATTGACTGCAAATGGTTGACTGTAAATGGTTTACTGTAAATGATTTACTGTAAATGATTGACTGTAAATGATTGACTGTAAATGATTGACTGTAAATGATTGACTGTAAATGGTTGACTGTAAATGGTTGACTGTAAATGATTGACTGTTTATGATTGACTGTAAATGATTGACTGTAAATGATTGACTGTAAATGATTGACTGTAAATGGTTGACTGTAAATGATTGACTGTAAATGATTGACTGTAAATGATTGACTGTAAATGATTGACTGTAAATGGTTGACTGTAAATGATTGACTGTAAATGGTTGACTGTAAATGATTGACTGTTTATGATTGACTGTAAATGTTTGACTGTAAATGATAGATTAAAATTGACTGCAAAATAATTACAAAACTAACCAAACATGTCTGTATGTATATCCTATATCCCCCTTCATGTCAAATATTAACAATACCTACTTTAAAAGGTTGTTTTAGATTTTTTTTAATATTTTAGTTATTTGTATTGTTCCTATCCAATTATGGATAGTTTTGAATATTTTAAGATTCAGAGAGAGCTGAATTTTGATATTCCTTTCTTTAAAATTTTTCCCATACATTTGGTAGGGAATATTTGAATATTTATGATAATTTAAATGAACTTCTAATGATTTATGGTAATTTAAACAGTGAATCCAATTCATTGACAATTTCGATCTATAAATACGACATTCGAATCTCTCGCCATATGCGAAAACCTATTGCAAAATCATCATACAAATCAGTTGCAGGGAATTTTCATCAGCAGATTGGATGAGGACTCTCGTCATCTCCCTAAAGGATCTGCTGTCGATGAGGATGTATGATCATTATTTTGAACTCTATATTTAGTCCTATTTAAAAATAGTTTTTATGATTTACTATTTGCTAAATGCAAATGCCTAGTCATTATAAAAAATGGAATGTCGCTATCATTATTGGATTATTTAATGAATTAATTTTATTCATTAGTGGATTTCTTCATAATTAGTTAATTACAATATTGATCAACAATTAGTTAGAGAGAAAAGGACTTTGAATTTGTATCCAAATATTTTTTTTTTTTTCAAAACAAATATAATTTTCAATAAATTAATTAAATTTTCATTTTCTTGTTATTCTAAATATTGGCATATATTTTTTGATACAACATGTGATTATTTAGATTTCATAAACAGAACATATGCATTAATGCAAATATTTTAAAAACTTATGTTTCTTCTGTTGCAACCGAAAAAAAATCAATTTTGCATAGGAGAAATATTAAAGTATATATTTAAGATTGATTATTAAATATTCTTTTAGTTTTTGAAAAGGAAAATATCTACTTTTTAAATAAATTAATCAGAATTAAATGCTTTTAGATTCTGTGAATATTTATAGGTATTTCTTGATTATATATTTGTGAACACGTGGATGCATGACACTATTTCAAACAATTCTTCATGTTGTAGTCCATTTGACCTTAACCGTTTTTATTAAAGTAATAAAGAACATAATGATAAATAAAATACTGCATTCACGGGTTAATTGAATAAAAAAAGCCTTATTCAAAACATCGTATCCTATTTTTCTCTCGTTATTGAAAGCAAACTGAAGGAACATCACCATTCCTTTGATAAAATCTCAACTTTTCCCAGTTTATTTTACAATCTCTGTGATTGCTCTTTCATTTAACAAGATCTTTTGATGTTTTAATCTCTCAGAAAACCAGTTGCTATGTTACATTTTTTGGTATGGAGAGTGTCAAAGAATTTAAAGATAGGTCGAAAGATGTTAGGTTTCTAGTATTTTTGATGAAAAATGGAAAGCTATTTCGAACCTTCTCGTTCTAATTAAATGCAAACTATTTAATTCACGCAGTGTTTAATTTCACTCGTTAAAACGGGTACATAAAATAATGAAAATAGTTCTAGTTTTAATGAAACGTGTAAGGGTACGGTTACTATGCATGCGTATTCGAGCGATTTTTTCGCACTGACGATATCGTCAGTGCGAGGTGGTTACACTGTACGCGATTTCTGGTCGTCAGTATGTTTCTTCCTAATTAATATTGGGGTCTAAACTATGTTTATTTGATATAATGTTCGGGAGGAACTAAAAACCTACCTATATGCCTCTGAAATAATAGACGCGATGTTAATTTGATCATTATTTTCACTGCACATAATTTTTGAAATACCTAAATAGAGATATAAGGAGAATATTTTTTATATAACTATTCAAGGATTTTCAGTTTTATTGAAAAAAAATTGTACACAGTAACAACCAATTCAAGCCTTTATATAAACAAATAGGTATTATATATATATATAATATCTGTATTATTCCTGATAGGTAGTTATCAAATAATATATTTCCAAAACGCATGAGTAAACAGTAACAGCAATCGAAAGTAAGAGAAAGAAACACAAAAATGACCAAATCAGTCGCTAGTCGCATGAAAAAATCAAACTCATTTGAACGCTGAAGTTGTTCTGACGACTTCGTACGTATTCTGACGACTAAATTGCTGCCATTGTAACCACTCCCATTGGAAAGCATGAATTTGATTTTCATCAGTGGGAAAAATCACTTGAATACGCATACATAGTAACCGTACTCTTATGGTCAGTATTCGGTCCTGATTATCCAAGTTTCTTCCCTTGATTATAGTTTATTAATATTTTATAATACTAAGTGTTATCAACCACATTATTTATTATAAATTTTGAATATAAACTGCGATTGATCTAGATTATTTTTAAATTTTTATTTCCAATTCAGAAAAGAAAATTGAATTTAGTTATACATTTTAATTGGTCTAATTAACAAACCATTTTTTATTATTTAAAAATATTTTTTGATTACATAAATTTGGTATGAACTGCTAGATACATTGAAACTTCTACTTAATTATTCAAAATAAAAAATAAAGTTAGTTCCAAATTATCAGAAGGCTACACATTTTCAACCATGCAATTCAAAGAATATAATAATTATTCATTACTTATAAATTTTACTCATATCCAGAATACCTGAAAGTATCACATATACAAATTAATAGAATTATCTATATTAAATATTAAAATATGTATATTGTCAATGTGGCTAAATATTTTCTTTATGATATAGTTTCATTCGCTTTAAGAATAACTGACCGTTTAGATACATATTTCCTACCTATTACTCTAGTGTACGATATTTAATATTCAATAAAGGAAGCCATCGCCATATAAAATAGAATAGAGTATAGTCTCTTTAAATATAATTTATTCAGAAGCTATTATTCAGACGCTAGCCAAAGCAGTTCCTTCTGAATTATTTCCTGTAGATTACTTTGTAGCTTACTTTGTAACTTGCTTTGTAGCTTACTTTGTAACTTGCTTTGTAGCTTACTTTGTAGCTTGCTTTGTAGCTTATTTTGTAGCATACTTTGTAGCTTGCTTTACTTTGTAACTTGCTTTGAAGCTTACTTTGTAGCTTGCTTTGTAGCTTACTTCGTAGCTTACTTTGTAACTTACTTTGTAGCTTGCTTTGTAGCTTGCTTTGTAGCTTGCTTTGTAGCTTACTTTATAGGTTTCTTTGTAGCTTGCTTTGTAGCTTACTTTGTAGCTTGCTTTGTAGCTTACTTTATAGGTTTCTTTGTAGCTTACTTTGTAGCTTGCTTTGTAGCTTACTTTGTAGCTTACTTTGTAGCTTACTTTGTAGCTTGCTTTGTAGCTTGCTTTTTAGCTTGCTTTGTAGCTTACTTTGTAGCTTGCTTTGTAGCTTACTTTGTAGCTTGCTTTGTAGCTCACTTTGTAGCTTACTTTGTAGCTTACTTTGTAGCTTGCTTTGTAGCTTGCTTTGTAGCTTGCTTTGTAGCTTGCTTTGTAGCTTGCTTTGTAGCTTGCTTTGTAGCTTGCTTTGTAGCTTACTTTGTAACTTGCTTTATAGCTTACTTTGTAACTTGCTTTGTAGCTTGCTTTGTAGCTTACTTTGTAACTTGTTTTGTAGCTTGCTTTGTAGCTTGCTTTGTAGCTTGCTTTGTAGCTTACTTTGTAGCTTGCTTTGTAGCTTGCTTTGTAGCTTATATGTAGACTCGGTGAAGCTTCAGAATGTGGATTGTTAAAATCTTACTTTGTGAAATAGTTTATTACTGTGATGTAGATTATTACTGTGAGGTAGATTATTACTGTGAGGTAGATTATTACTGTGAGGTAGATTATTACTGTGAGGTAGATTATTACTGTGAGGTAAATTATAACTGTGAGGTAGATTATTACAGTGAGGTAGATTATTACTTTGAAGTAGATTATTACTGTGAGGTAGATTATTACTGTGAGGTAGATTATTACTGTGAGGTAGATTATTACTGTGAGGTAGATTATTACTGTGAGGTAGATTATTACTGTGAGGTAGATTATTACTGTGAGGTAGATTATTACTGTGAGGTAGATTATTACTGTGAGGTAGATTATTACAGTGAGGTAGATTATTACAGTGAGGTAGATTATTACTTTGAAGTAGATTATTACTGTGAGGTAGATTATTACTTTGAAGTAGATTATTACTGTGAGATAGATTATTACTGTGAAGTAGATTATTACTGTGAGGTAGATTATTACTGTGAGGTAGATTATTACTGTGAAGTAGATTATTACTGTGAGGTAGATTATTACTGTGAGGTAGATTATTACTGTGCGGTAGATTATTACTGTGAGGTAGATTATTACTGTGAGGTAGATTATTACTGTGAGGTAGATTATTACTGTGAGGTAGATTATTACTGTGAGGTAGATTATTACTGTGAGGTAAATTATTACTGTGAGGTAGATTATTACAGTGAGGTAGATTATTACTTTGAAGTAGATTATTACTGTGAGGTAGATTATTACTTTGAAGTAGATTATTACTGTGAGGTAGATTATTACTTTGAAGTAGATTATTACTGTGAGATAGATTATTACTGTGAAGTAGATTATTACTGTGAGGTAGATTATTACTGTGAGGTAGATTATTACTGTGAAGTAGATTATTACTGTGAGGTAGATTATTACTGTGAAGTAGATTATTACTGTGCGGTAGATTATTACTGTGAGGTAGATTATTACTGTGAGGTAGATTATTACTGTGAGGTAGATTATTACTGTGAGGTAGATTATTACTGTGAGGTAAATTATTACTGTGAGGTAGATTATTACAGTGAGGTAGATTATTACTTTGAAGTAGATTATTACTGTGAGGTAGATTATTACTTTGAAGTAGATTATTACTGTGAGATAGATTATTACTGTGAAGTAGATTATTACTGTGAGGTAGATTATTACTGTGAGGTAGATTATTACTGTGAGGTAGATTATTACTGTGAAGTAGATTATTACTGTGAGGTAGATTATTACTGTGAGGTAGATTATTACTGTGAGGTAGATTATAACTGTGAGATAGATTATTACTGTGAGGTAGATTATTACTGTGAGGTAGATTATAACTGTGAGGTAGATTATTACTGTGAGGTAGATTATTACTGTGAGGTAGATTATTACTGTGAGGTAGATTATTACTGTGAGATAGATTATTACTGTGAAGTAGATTATTACTGTTTGGTAGATTATTACTGTGAGGTAGATTATTACTTTGAAGTAGATTATTATTGTGAGGTAGATTATTACTTTGAAGTAGATTATCAGCAAGTACATGTGAACATTTTGTGTATTTTCTGAGTTATCAGATGGTTACACATTTTCGATCATGTATGAAAAACATTATTACTATTCAATTTACTAAAAATTAAAGTTAAATAATATTTGTTTTAATCTTATCTTATATGATCATAAATATAGAACCAGCCAATAACTCGGAACTAAACCTATAGACTATCATTCATTAGAAGATTCTACACCTAAACATTTTCTCTAAACTTATCAGCTGATAATAATTCAAACATGTATAAAGAGTAAGAAAACTATCTAATGAAGAATTATCATCTTATCTCAACTCCACGGATTTTGCTAATAATATTTCATTAACTTTTCTAAAAATATTGATCAACTATAATTAACGTATTATTAAAAGCAATGACTATTTTAGACTATTTCATAACTATATTAGATACGCAAATAAACTATAGTATTGCTTCCAGTTGAATTAAATATAATTAGTTATGTTGTTCTTTTATAGAATTACTGTATATTGTAAATAAAGGCACTAATAACAACTGTCAGACTCGAATTCTATCATTAAATAACATGTTCAATGTTTTTGTCCTGTTATTACTCCACAGCATATGACAATAATTCAGGCAGTTTGGCAGTTTGATGGCGGAGTTCATAACAAGACTGATGGTCAAGATTTGTAGACTGCAATAACAATTATTTTGTTTGTAATTTGAGCTGAAGGTAATTAGTTAGTGTCGATCCTCACTGCTACTCTGCAAAGTACAATCCGGGGATTAGGAATCCATTACCACCTCAGACTCTAGTCTTATGGATAGGAACATAATTACAAAAACACGTCATTACATTAATTACAGAGATAATCAATAAATAGGGTTAGAATAGGAAGGAAAATATCCGGGGATTAGGAATCTATTCTCACCTAAGACACCCACTAATCAGTCTATCAAAGAAGAAATGAAAATATTGTTTAATGACAAATTAAGTCGCCAAATTAGAACATTACAAAAATATATTAATATATGATATTGTTATTGATTGAAACTATACAATATAATGAATGATGATTAATAAAATATGTTTATTTATCGTGAGGAACAAAGGGTATTACGATGTTTCACCTTTTGTTCCTGACGATGAATACACATTTCTCTGTTAGAGGAAGAGGTTTAGATCGTGTTAAATTTACATTTACATGATAATATACAATTGTTCTTGAAATGTATCTGTTTTATTTTAATTATTATAAATAATTATTATATTTTCATTCTATTTGTAATTTTTATATTTTGATAATTATAATCTTTATTTAATATAAAAAATACACAGTAGTAAAATAAACACTAAATGGAGGTATAGCTATTCTTCCTTTGAAGTTTAAACTGGCGAGGCCTACCTAAAATATGTAAATAATTCATTCAAATTGAAATCTCTACTATATTAACTAAGCTAAGAAATAATATTTACCAAGCTGAGAAAAAAATATACTAATTCAATATATTTCTTACAAATATTTTTAAATTTATAATCTGACTTAGTTCTCTAAAAAATAGGAAGATTTATGTATAAATATATAGATTTGAAAATAGGGAAATTTTGCTTCAATTATTATCTAATTGGAGGAAAGTAAAAATTAAAGATATACTCTTTAACTTTTCATTTAACGTTTTGCTGAATGGTAAAACATATTAATTATTGCAATTTGAACATCAATTATTAACTTATCTTATTATTAACTTATTGTTAGTTAAATTATTTAATTAAATCTAACCAATTATGAAGTATGAATTATTACACAAGTGATCTTTTTTGACGTTAACTATTCAAACAATTCAGTGAAATTCAAACTTAAGATCGCTTCATTTATTAATATCATAACTCAATAACAACTTCCTAATTTACATGCCACTTTTGCCAATATATGCAAGTAAAGATAGCAAATCCAATCGAATAATACAGTATATACAATAATTAAAGAAGTAGGAACATCCTCTCTCACTGCGATAGAATTAACATAGTGAATATCCGTGATTTGAGGTATATCAACTAAATAGGGAATTAACTAATTCATTGTTGATAGATTTGTTATATACGAAAAATCATATTATTATTTATAATAACTATTTAATGAATAAATTGATATTATGAATGGTATAGAAATTATGGAAGAGTTGAATTTAATGTGAAAAAAAGGATATATTATAATTCGTTGAATTTATTATATATATAAAATGGTAAGATATTATATTTATTTATTCTCTGACGAAACCATTACATTAAGAACTATAAGTTGGGCATCCAGTTGATTCCGAACTAATTTATAATTTTAAAGAAGCCATTCCAAGAAGGTTTCCTTCTCCTGAAGAGTTCTTGGAAATAAGCTTGACAGTACGTGATATTTTGCTGGAAATGAAGGAGAAGAACAACCAGCCACATTCCACCCAACTCAGAGATATATTTCTTAAAAAAAGAAATTTGTATAATGAAATTAGAGAGAAAACGATATTATTTTGCTTCCATATTTCATCACGCTTCATTATCGACTTTTAATTATTTATTATAACAATAAATTTTAGCAAGAAATAAGATATTTCCTTGCCAATTAGCAGTTTAAAATAACTGCATCGAACAGAGAGGGACTAACAACATTGACTCTTTTCTCTGATAGTACATCATCACAGTGAATCTTTTCTCTGATAGTACATCATCACAGTGACTCTTTTCTCTGATAGTACATCATCACAGTGACTCTTTTCTCTGATAGTACATCATCACAGTGACTCTTTTCAATGATAGTACATCATCACAGTGACTCTTTTCTTTGATAGTACATCATCACAGTGACTCTTTTCTCTGATAGTACATCATCACAGTGACTCTTTTCTCTGACAGTACATCATCACAGTGACTCTTTTCTCTGATAGTACATCATCACAGTGACTCTTTTCTCTGACAGTACATCTTCACAGTGACTCTTTTCTCTGATAGTACATCATCACAGTGACTCTTTTCTCTGACAGTACATCTTCACAGTGACTCTTTTCTCTGATAGTACATCATCACAGTGACTCTTTTCTCTGATAGTACATCATCACAGTGACTCTTTTCTCTGATAGTACATCATCACAGTGACTCTTTTCTCTGATATTACATCATCACAGTAACTCTTTTCTCTGATAGTACATCATCACAGTGACTCTTTTCTCTGATAGTACATCATTACAGTGACTCTTTTCTCTGATAGTACATCATCACAGTGACTCTTTTCTCTGATAGTACATCATCACAGTGACTCTTTTCTCTGATAGTACATCATCACAGTGACTCTTTTCTCTGACAGTACATCATCACAGTGACTCTTTTCTCTGACAGTACATCATCACAGTGACTCTTTTCTCTGACAGTACATCGTCACAGTGACTCTTTTCTCTGACAGTACATCGTCACAGTGACTCTTTTCTCTGACAGTACATCGTCACAGTGACTCTTTTCTCTGACAGTACATCGTCACAGTGACTCTTTTCTCTGACAGTACATCGTCACAGTGACTCTTTTCTCTGACAGTACATCGTCACAGTGACTCTTTTCTCTGACAGTACATCGTCACAGTGACTCTTTTCTCTGACAGTACATCATCACAGTGACTCTTTTCTCTGACAGTACATCATCACAGTGACTCTTTTCTCTGACAGTACATCATCACAGTGACTCTTTTCTCTGACAGTACATCGTCACAGTGACTCTTTTCTCTGACAGTACATCGTCACAGTGACTCTTTTCTCTGACAGTACATCATCACAGTGACTCTTTTCTCTGACAGTACATCATCACAGTGACTCTTTTCTCTGACAGTACATCATCACAGTGACTCTTTTCTCTGACAGTACATCGTCACAGTGACTCTTTTCTCTGACAGTACATCATCACAGTGACTCTTTTTTCTGACAGTACATCATCACAGTGACTCTTTTCTCTGACAGTACATCGTCACAGTGACTCTTTTCTCTGACAGTACATCGTCACAGTGACTCTTTTCTCTGACAGTACATCGTCACAGTGACTCTTTTCTCTGACAGTACATCATCACAGTGACTCTTTTCTCTGACAGTACATCATCACAGTGACTCTTTTCTCTGACAGTACATCATCACAGTGACTCTTTTCTCTGACAGTACATCGTCACAGTGACTCTTTTCTCTGACAGTACATCGTCACAGTGACTCTTTTCTCTGACAGTACATCATCACAGTGACTCTTTTCTCTGACAGTACATCATCACAGTGACTCTTTTCTCTGACAGTACATCATCACAGTGACTCTTTTCTCTGACAGTACATCGTCACAGTGACTCTTTTCTCTGACAGTACATCATCACAGTGACTCTTTTCTCTGACAGTACATCATCACAGTGACTCTTTTCTCTGACAGTACATCGTCACAGTGACTCTTTTCTCTGATAGTATATAATCACAGTGACTCTTTTCTCTGACAGTACATCATCACAGTGACTCTTTCCTCTGATAGTACATCATCACAGTGACTCTTTTCTCTGATAGTACAGAGGGTGGTTCACAGCAAGCGGTTACTTTGAGTTGATGAGTGTGTTTGCAGCTCAGAGGGTCAAAAACTTAAAGTAGATGCTTCACTTCTCACCGCATTACCACTACATATAACCTCATGATAAACTTAAGGTAAAACATGACCCTCGACACACTTTTCATTGTACAACAATCAGATGGCTTTATGTAAGATTATGGGACGGTAATATCTTCTTTGATCACCGAGCATATATGTGACGTTTTTCATTGCAATAAGTCTTCAGACTGATCTACTAACGGTCATTTCATATGCATAAAAACTTATAAATGATTTTCTATTGTACAGGCAACAGGTTTTAACTATTAAATATTTCTAAAATTGGTGTTCTATTTTGTAAATCATTTCTCATTTTGAAGTTAGTGTCGCATTCTTCCCATTTCAGGTATCAAGATATTTCATTTTATTCATTTATTTGAATCAGTATTTTCTTTACAATGGGACTATGGAGCGGGGGCTCCCCTCAAATCTAGTTTATTATTCCATAACGATTCTTTAGGCATACTGGCCCTCTTAAGACTAGCTTTTAGGGAAAACTTTATATTAAATTGAAATTCAGACATAAATTCAACATCCAAGAAATTTTCACATGAGTTAAACAATAAGATCGGGTACTATACAAAAATGTATCACATCTTACATGGAAACAAGAATCAGGAACGAGCTTAAATGACAAAATATAAAAGGCATATAAAATCAAAAACTTCACCCTAACACGAAAGGCCAAAAGACAATCACTGATGTCACAGGAAGTAACACAAATACTGCTTTTTAAACGAATGTAAAAATTCACTCTTGTATCATGGCTGTAGAACAAAATATTGTGACCTAGCTCAGCAAAGTGGGTAATACTAATTCATCCTTTACACAGAAGTTGATATTCAACCATATGTCGTAAGAAAAGTTACGTCGAAACACACATCTGTTTCATCGTGAACATGGTTGCAGAAACCGGTTTATAGCAAAATTTCAATGTATCGAGAGCTGAAAAGAGAACTTAAATCAGAATCATTTATAAGGTTGTGATCAGCTTCATGAGGTTTAAGTTTGTCATGAGCTTTTCGACCGTCATGAGCTTTTCGACCGTCATGATCTTTTCGACCGTCATGAGCTTTTCGACAATCATGAGATTTTCGACCGTCATGAGATTTTCGACCATCATGATCTTTTCGACCGTCATGAGCTTTTCGACCATCATGAGCTTTTCGACCGTCATGAGAGATGACAGAATTCATCTCATCCTGAATAACATAGCTAAAGGCACGCTCCCTAACTAGCAGTTCACAGTTAGAGGCAATTTGTTATTTAAGAAATTGGGAACCATTAATACGTCTTTGATTCTTTTACCATCTACTAACGAACACTTCCATTACTCAAAATTAGGACTTAAAAGAATAACCACCATCACTAGGCTCCAAATTTTCTCACACCTAGATTCAAAGGAACATTCCATCCTTCATAGACAGAGGTGTCTGGCCAGCAAGGAGTCCAGACTTTAATCCGTTGGACTTTTCTGTCTGGTCAGTTCACAAAATTAAAGTCTCAGCTACTCCTCCCACTTCTCTCGAGTCTCAGTAAGCAATGGAGCAAGTGGAATGGGAAGTCATTCCACAAGAACAGAAGCTTACTACTTGCTATGCTTTTGTTCCTAGGCTGAAAGATCTTTTTCATGAAAAGGAAGCTATGTCTGGTAAATGAAACAGTTTGTTGTTCACTATTTCATATTGGAATTGCACTTTTAGAATTTAAAATTGACTTATTTAATTTTAATATATATATCAACAATTCTGTTTTCTCAATTCCGAAAAACATACATATGCTTTATTCTAAATATTTCGGTTTAATTTTGTCTCGCATCCTTCTTCTTACAGCTTATTCTCTCTGATAATTAACTATCTATAGTTACACATTCTAATTATAGTTTCAGATCTTCATTTCGAAAGAGTAATACCTATTCATGGAAATATGTATCCTAATTAATTAATTATATATATAAGTATCATTTATGCGACGTAATATAGTAATTGTAATTATTATTATAGTAGTTATTACTATATATATTCATGCTATTTGGAATAACAATAAGTGTTTTAAGGAACTAAACCTAGAAACAAGCAGTAAATCACTTGATAAAATATAAATTAATTATCTTAAATGTATATTATATCATAGTTTGAGTTACTGCGTATAATACATGTAAGATATACACATCTAATAACCATTAACATTAAACCAATTCAAGTAATTATATTACATTTGTATCCCACGTGTACTTCATTTACCAAGAAGATAGGGTTCACTTATCCTTATAATTAACTATTGGACGTCATTGATGTGTTTCAATGCTCTATCTGTGGATACATCAGTCAGAACAATGCCTTCTATAGTTATGTTCTAAATCGTTATAATTGGCTGATCTTCCTCTGAATACAAAGACAAAGGATAAAAATATCAATTGGAAATGAATTAAACTAATACAATAAATATGGGATATTATATCTAAAGAAGTAAGAATTTTTAGGGTGATATCAAATGTAAAGGATTATTGTTTTCTAAGTTAAGAACATCCTGCTATAAAAAAAAATGTTCACAACTCTGGTGAAAAATGAAGGAAATTTGTGTTTACAACTTGAAGAAATAATTGCTCAGTTCGAAACTAAAATGGAGACTATTTTCCAGTCGTTTCAGTCAATAGAAACAGCTTCGTTTTCTATCAATTTTCTAAAGTGTTTAATGGGAGATACTGTAATAAATTAGATGTTTAAATTGATAGGTGATTAATATAAATAAATACAACATATTTCTTGTTACAATTATAATATTCATATCAATTAAGGTTATCACTAGAGTTGTGACAATATGCTTTTAAAATCATAGATGCCGAAAGTTTTATAGATGGAGAGAATTATACAGTATTGGATTATTCTAAAGCAGCGGTATATAGTATTCGATACCATTTCGTTTCGTCTATTGTATTCTTAAGATCTATGATTTTAAAATGATTTTATTTTTTTTTAAATATAAGGAAAAAATATATTCTATGAATTTTTATAATGATAGTTGGATAAATGAATTGAAAAAAAATTACTTGTAAGGAAACTTTGTTATGAATTTTCTTAAAATCTTACCTTCCCGATGTATCGATCTATTTATCTTTATTTAGATTTTCTATTTCCTCTCGTACAGTATATCTATTTTTTTATGTTTCAATCAATATAACTACACACTATTGTAAAATGTATAATAATTACAATAAGTCATCTCAACTACAAGAGTTGATCGTCCGTGTAAGAGCTTGTCACCACTGCATTTTAAAGCAATAGATCCTGCATAGTTTTTAGCTTTGCAAACTTTTAAATCGCTGTTTCATGTACCATATATCGCCATTAGCATCTGTTTCCATAAAGCAAGCACTTTATTTCTATATTTTTAGTGCGGATGATGATCACTTTGACATTTTTGTTGCCATAAACAGCATTGCTTTTTGCAGCAAAATGAAGCGAAAATGGGCTCTTCATCTGCCGGCCAATGAAAATAAAGCAGAGTGCCAATATCGCCAGATTATAGGGATATACTGCCTCAACCGAGTGAAGAATAATGTTATAATGTAACTATGGGATTCATGGAAATTATGAGGAAGGGGGGAAATTACATTAGGTAAATTTAAAAATATGATTTATTTAAATAAATTTGACAAAAATGATATTCATTATTCAGTTCATGCATAGATGAATGTTTTTTTAGAATACTCTAATGATAAACTTTTATCTTTATATTTTTAAAACACATAAATAGATGCTATTCATTAGATGCAATCCAATTACTTTGCTCAATGTTATAGATAATCTATGCACAATTACGACATGTATTTTTGCCCATAAATTCACAGCAATTTATTGAAAAGAGAGCAACATACACCTTACGGATTAGGAGCTTTAGTGCAATCAATATCCTTTATTTGGACAACTAATTGACTTAGCAAACAATTATGAAGATGCAGTGCTGCTATTTCAAGAATTATACTCAGTCGCTATTGCTTTTCGAACATAAAACTGATGCTATACGGAGCCCAGTTTGAAATCAGAATAGGCCGATGGTTTGTCTGCCGTCAGACTGCCGCTCGACTGCTTTCATTTTGAACCGGGTGGTTTTATATTCTGGAATACACGACAACGATGAATATTTTATGCATAAATTGATGTTTTTAATGTTACTGTTACTGTTACTGTATTCATTCATAAAAATGATCATAAAATAAACAGTTCCACTTTTATGATTACCTATTCATTGTTATATTCCGCTAATATAAAAAAAAAGATTTGAATTAATAAATATTCTTTTTAATAACAAATTGCTTTTATAAATGAATTTATAAAAGGATTTAATTTATTAAATATTCTTTTGAACAACAAGTACTGTTAGAATCAACAGACTGGTAGAGCTATAACACTTATAAAAGTTCCCTTCGCGAGTTTGTTTTTCAAGTCATCGTATCTATCTATTTTGTTATCCATACATTGTTGTTGCAGATTAAATCACTCCGTAAAAACTTTCTGCTAGGGAGATATTTTTTCTTTGGCGATTCAATATTTCCAATGAATGTATTTCTTCCCCTTCCATTCTATTTATTTATCCCCAATGGTTTTTCGGCCCCAGGAAATGGAGAAACTTTATATGTTATGGTTTGCAAATTGATGCAAAAATAATCTTAAGAACACATAGTATGGACAGACAAAGGAATAAACTACACGTGCTCAATCATAAATTGATTTGTATTAGCATGTATCTATATTATGAGAGAACATCTTATAAAATTCTAAATCTAAATTTAGTTTCAGAATAAAGTCAGAAAATGGCATAAATCATCTATATACATAATTCTGCATTATTTTTTAAAACCTACTTTTTGTTAACATTTTATATCAAAAAATACGTTTGCTTTTTTCACCGTTAATTTTACACGTGTAAATAATATTTATGTCTCCTATTGTAAACTTTCTCCTGATGTTTGATATAAATTAAAACTTTGAATGAAATGCTTTATAATACACGGGTATGTTTCTCATTATTAGAGTAATAATATATAGATACAATACTGTATACCATTTATTAAGTTCAGGCCCTCATTTTTAAAGCATTATCTTGAAATAATAGAATATACGTGGGTGAAATGATCACCTCGGGGTATCGAAATGGTAATATTAGTTCAAAACAAATATTCCAGTTGCAACATAATTAATTATGAAAAATAGATTGTTTTTGAAGCAAAATCTTCGTGTTCATTTTAAAAAATCCAAGTATCATTACTATAAGAATTTTAAAAGGAAACTTTTATACCTCAATAATGGCCTAATGAAGAATATTCATCCTATAAGTTGAATCAATGGATATATTTTCATATGTAGAGCGAATAATTCATATTATTATACGATGGCTCAATCTTGCATGGAGTCCGATGAAGCTATTTTGTCGCAAGGCATATCACTCGATGCCAAATTACTCAATATCTCCCTCCGTTATTTGCAATCACAGGGAATTTCTTGCATCAATCTTCGCAGTCGCAGGAATTCATTGCGCTGAAGGAAATCACAGGAAAAGAAGCGGACTTGTTTTCATAGTTCGGCCCAGCAGGAATAGTGAGAGAAAAAATGCAGATATATGTAGTTGACGCATATATTATTGAGACAATATTGAGACACATGAAATGGGAACAGAAATATTTAATGCATGCATATAAATTACTTTTTGTTACTTTAAGGATATAATAAATTGATATATTTCCTCTTTAGGATTATACTTTTGAAAACTAAATTTTGAATTGCATTAAAAACGTTTTTAGGTACGTATTTTCTAAATTATTTTCTATAATACGTTTGTCATCTTAGAGGTTTTCTCAATTTCTTTTTCGATTAAATTCTCAGCGGGCCGTTCTTTTGTGCGGCACACACTGTCAGTCTCCGTCTGCATTGTTAACCAGGGCACATCCAATTTAGGATCAATATATTGATATTCTATTACCTCTCCGAACCACCATTGCAACTTGATTATTTGCCACAAAAATGACCGCAATGCCAGAAGAGAAGATTCTACTGCAGGATATACGCGCCCTATTCAACCTAACAGAGAAAAGAAGATTCTACTGCAGGATATACGCGCCCTATCCAACCTAACACAGAAAAGAAGATTATACTGCAGGATATACGCGCCCTATCCAACCTAACACAGAAAAGAAGATTATACTGCAGGATATACGCGCCCTATCCAACCTAGCAGAGAAAAGAAGATTATACTGCAGGATATACGCGCCCTATCCAACCTAACAGAGAAAAGAAGATTATACTGCAGGATATACGCGCCCTATCCAACCTAGCAGAGAAAAGAAGATTATACTGCAGGATATACGCGCCCTATCCAACCTAGCATAGAAAAGAAGATTATACTGCAGGATATACGCGCTCTATCCAACTTAACAGAGAAAAGAAGATTATACTGCAGGATATACGCGCCCTATCCAACTTAACAGAGAAAAGAAGATTATACTGCAGGATATACGCGCCCTATCCAACCTAGCATAGAAAAGAAGATTATACTGCATGATATACGCGCCCTATCCAACCAAACAGAGAAAAGAAGATTATTTTGCAGGATATACGCGCCCTATCCAACCTAGCATAGAAAAGAAGATTATACTGCAGGATATACGCGCCCTATCCAACCTAGCATAGAAAAGAAGATTATACTGCATGATATACGCGCCCTATCCAACCAAACAGAGAAAAGAAGATTATACTGCAGGATATACGCGCCCTATCCAACCTAGCATAGAAAAGAAGATTATACTGCAGGATATACGCGCCCTATCCAACCAAACAAAGAAAAGAAGATTATACTGCAGGATATACGCGCCCTATCCAACTTAACAGAGAAAAGAAGATTATAAATTTGTGAATAGTCATTTTACACGGAAAAGAATTATTGTTTTCTCTTTATAAGCGGTTCTTCCTTGGATTTGTCTAATTTTTCTCTAAGAACTTAAAATATTGTTTTTATTTTGCCCTGATAGACCAGCAGGCAGTTCGCAATTATAAAAAATTATGATGTAAAAGAATATATCATGATATGAAGTTTATAAATTTCATTTTAGAATAAAAGAAAATCAGCAACATATATTTTTTCATTTCAGTACTTTTGAAGTGTTATCTCATGAGAATTATAATCTAATAAATTAAAAAAATTCACAGCTGTAAGTTTAGCTAGAGAGAGTCTGACATCAAAGGTTCGAGGTCCAATTTCTGATTTGCAATATGATGGTCTAATACAGTGTTTAAAATATGTCTGATATAATCTAGATTTTCGTTCACATATTTACTTGCTGTAGAGGTACTTTTTTTAATAATGTTCAATAACGTGCACACTGACATTGGCAAGTGCATTTTGTATACTTTAATGTCGAAGCCATCCAATCATCGAAATGTAGTTTCAAGCACTCGACTCAGGTAGTTGGGAAATATACACGAGTGCAATCACAGATCTCTGTGCATCAAAACACAATTTGTAAATTGCTACTGGAACATTCCTCGAATAGATTATGCAAATTTGATACATTTCGTCTTCGATACAAAGAAACAATTTCAGAAGCCGTGGTAAGGAAAAATCATTGGGTATAAAAACTATTCTCTATAGTTTATATTCACATAAGACTTTTATGTAGATGTTATAGAGTAAATATTTTTACATTTAGCGTATAATTAAAGATTTAGTTTAATATTTTGTATTGATTATCTATTTGACAGAATAATATTTAAATATCAAATACCAATGTTGAAATAGAATATATTGAAATAACATTTTTATATATTATATATTATTTGGAATATTTTTACCTGTTTACATTGATAACTGACAATGTAATACCAAAGTACCACGTACCAATGTTGTAACAGGATAATATCTTGCAAAGAAGTAGAGCAAAATTCATACCCTGCAAGAAATGAGATCTCTACAAGAAACCTCGCATTGCATAATACAAACTTATTTCTCTGTAGAGTAATTTAGGCAACAGCGTTTATATGGGAACTAGGCACATGGAGGCGACATTTTCCTCTCACTACTTGCAAAATATGGTGAGGTGACTGTATATATTTATGGTACTTTATATAAATGGCAATTACTTAAAAATACAGTGAAATTTATAATTCGAGAGGATCTCTAGTAAAATTGTGAAATATTAGTAAGATAGTAAAAATTAAGTGTTCTATATATTAGTTTACTGAAATAATTATCTAATTTAAAAAATATTTACATTCAAATTAAATAATAGTTACACCAATAATTTTGAACCGATTGGTAATAAATGAGAAAATTAAAAGATATATTAAATTAAATAGTTGCCTAACTCGGTGATCAGTAATTAAAAATTTGATTGATATTTTGCATAACATCCAATCAATTAAAAATAAATAAACATTTCATTACCTGATGGAATCGTGCGATATTTTTTTTCGGAGAGTAGGACATAGAACTTTAAAGAGGCACTACACAATATTTTCTTGATAGTGCCATAAAAGTAAATTATTAAAATGTTATTAGAATTATGCTTGTTGGAAATTATTTAAGGAAACTTCACATTATCCAAACATCTATTTAGACTTACAGTTCTCAAGAAGTGGGTGTTAAAGTAGGTAATGATAGGCCACTCAGAAATTTCTAAAGGTCAAGCTGGTTCAGAACATTTTTTAACGCACACTTTGCGAGTAAACTGCATGTTTCAGTACTGGAACATCACTCTTTTTTTTCAAAAGTAATGATTGGAAAACATTGTTATGATATCTTTTTTTTTTCCACGTAATAAATCATATTTATTGGTCACTCATGACCTCAATAAAGGCAGGTATTTTGTGTCAATCATTAATCTCAATAACCACAATTGCTGTTGACGCTCTTGCATTACTCACAAGAAGGAAATTGCTGTCAGACTCAATATCCTCAACTTTAGTCAGGTTGCAGGCACAGTATAATCCTCTGACACCAAACATGTACGAGTAATCATCATATTATTACAATGGATGCTTAATTACCTATAGGATAGGAATTTTATTCATTAACGGATATTCATTATATATATACATATAAAGCAGATAAATTTTACTGCTTGACAAGACTGCAATCTAATGATTTTAATGTAGTTTCTAAAGCATTTTGTCAATCTGTACAATTGTAGGTAGGTACAGCTGATTAACCATAGAACGACCAACGGGTCTGAATTACCCGTACAGATAGAAATATAGATGCATACTTTAAAAACTGATCGGCTTGAGTTGCTGTAACTCCGTGTTTTTAATTGTCTACCACTAATTACGACAGATTGTTTCATTTCAAATTCGACAAAGAAAGGCAGCTTGCATAAAAACCTTTTTCGCGAATAACAAAATGTTCAAAAATACTTCGTTATCAAGATATCGATACCCTAATCCTATGCTAATTTTTAAAATTCTCAATAATATTATAATAGGTACTAAAGTCTGTTATATTAATTTTTCAATAATAGAAAAGAGTAATAGGTACGAGTTCTTTGATAAATTTAAAAATCAGTATCTTCAAAATTCGGGTTTTCGTGAAACAATGTTTGTTTTATGTGAAATTCTATCAGTATTTCAATAATGAACTATTTTTTGACATTTTGCTATTCAAGATTTTTTTATTTTGGGTTTTACATGCAATCTGTCAAATTTTGTTGGAACTGAATTTAAACATCCAGAATAAATAAATCTAAATCAAACTAAAGCTTATATTCTTTTTTTATATCTACCAAGCGAGTCTCTGTACAGAGCAAAATTGAAGCTCTGTTGCGTCACGTTTAGCGTCAAACTAGCATATTCACTTGCAGGAATATTAGCTCCAAGCATTCTCAGATCTATTTTGTATCGCACTGTTCATTCAGTAGAACATACAAGCTACAGCAAGATGTGCTACTTTTGCCTTTCCAAGAAAGACAGGAAATCTAAGATGCATTGCAACGACTGTCAAGAGAGCATTAGTAGCGATCATAGTGTGGATCTATGCAATTAATGTGAAGAATGATATGAGATTGGATTATTTGTAACACATCTCTTCATTATCTGGTCTGAAAGTTGAATTTTTAAAGGAGCTTTATTATACTAAAGGAGCTTTACTAAACTATAAAACGGTCTCTAATGTTATATATGATTGCTGTTATTTCTACGGTTTTAAAGAGGAAATTATGGAACTATGCAATTTTTTTTCAAATGCTTAATTTTAAATTTTATCTCTAGTCTCAAATAAATAAAAAAATCGTTCTGGACTTGTTAAAACAGAACTATGAAAATAGATTTGCTATCAATTCTGAAAACTTTATCAAGTACTTCAAATACAGATAGTGAGGTTGTTTTTCGTAAAACTTCTACAATATTCTCAATAACAAAACACGTGTTGTATTATAGAGTATAGTAGAAGTTTTACAAAACAATGCATTTCTATGTTCCAGACATTTACATTACAAATCCTTGTATTGTACATTGCAATATTTATGTTTATTTATACTAACAGCAGTCAATCATTTCTATTTATATTTTTCCTTGTAAACTCTGTATATTTGCAAGTTAATTGCTTTCGTATATACTTTGGATTAGTTCTAAATTATCGGATTGTTTCACATTGTCGATCATATATGAAATAATTGTATAATAATTAATATTTAACTAGTTATTTCAATTCCTATAGAGTATCCCATGGACCTCACCAATTATTGTCTCCAGTTCATTCGAGTCAATCGCGAGATATTTATTGACGTTATGAGTCCCATGGAATGAAATCTCTTATCTCTGTGTAGAGATTCTCTCCTCACGAGATGAGATGACAAAGAAGGTCGAGATAAAGTCTCCAATGAAATGATAAATAACGTTAAGACACCGTAGACTTTTATTGCATCCATGGAGATCTTCTGAAGCTAAAAGAGATGATTAGGTTACCTAAGAGAAGTTTTTGCAGAATCTAAACGTATTTTTTTGATGAGGGTTATTAAAATTTCAAGGCTGAAGGTATTTTCAGGTCTCAAGCTTTCGAATTGTAAGATGTTTATTCATCATCAGGAAAAGTAGGTAGAAACCTAAAACGAATAATAAAATTTATGACCAGCTCTCGTATGTTCGACACCTACTTTCAACGTAAGTTTTCTACCCACAATTTTTGTTATGAAATATTGCCCTACAATTTATGAGTTAATTTTGAAAAAAAAAACGAAAAAATGGAATTTTATAAGTACCTAACTATTGTGACAATATTTTTCTTCTTGACAATGTTTGTTTACATTTCTTATATATGTAAAAATTTACCTAATTTATTGATGCATGAAATGGAAGAATGAGTTAATATTTTCTAACTCTGTTACCTATCAATTTGCTATGAATTAAATTCACTTTCGTCTCAGCATTACAATTAGCGAAGTTTGTTTTGAAGAATGCGAAATTAATGAATTGCTAGAATATTAAAAATACACTCTTCTTTGACTGAACATTTAATAGCATTAATCTATTATTAAAATGCCTGAATATTGTAAATATTCAAAATTCCAACTACCGTATCAATTTACGTGTGAGTCCATCAATGAATTCATCAAATCGCAATAATTCCATTGATTTAAAAAACCTCCTTCTCGAATTATGAAATTTATCATTCACAACCCAGCTTATTTCCTATGTACAATGTAGGACACTTTTCTCAGCAGTTTTCCATTACAATGTAAATAGAGTCATTTGTAGCGCCCTCATTTATTCATAGCAATGTTTGTTCATTCACTCACGTAATGCATTCGATTATTAAAGAAGATGAAATGAATAAATGAAATGAATAAATTAAATGAATAAATTTCAACACAGTGTCACCGACAATCGACATAAAATGCGTGGGTGGACACTGTAACTACGAAATATTTATTATATGTCATTTAATAGGTTTCAGCAATGAGCGTACATTCTTAACTCTTTGCGACCGGAATATATTTCTAAAACTACTTCTAATGTGTCTAGTTAGTTATAATAGTTAATATATATGTACTATTTTCTATTAATTTTCTAAATTTCATGAATATTTTATTTAATCTGTGACTCGACAGTAACAATCGTCACTAGGCTCCACACATTCATTAGTCCTCTAATTTTTATATGTAACTAATTTTTCACACACGGTCGTAAAGATAAACTAATATGTGTTATTAATATGTTATGTAGCAGACGTATATAACAATTCGTTGTTTTTAGGATATAAGTAGGTTAAACATGTTCTCAAATAAAATTTTAGGATATAACCATTAAGAAGAAACGCCGCTAGCTCTGGTACATCTCTGCTTCAACCTTTTCATTGAGTCGAAGAAAATCAACAAGAAAATTAAAAAAAACAATTGGAAGCATAAAGCATCCTTCAAAGAGTATCGAACTCTATGAAAATGCATTTTTTAAAGGGCATTGAACTTCATAAAGTAGACAGCCTATTCAAAACACAAATACTGAACCTCAGCTATTAATCCGAAGAGCAGATATAAATCTTATCTAGTCCAGTTGAAACTTTCTAATGCTTCTAACTTCTGATGGCGCTTATAACTTTAAGCTAATTTTAATCCGTTGACCATGTAGAAAATATTTCAGTTTTTAACTTTAATTCGTGACTGCAGTTTGGATAAATTATTCAACTGTTCATTCGTTTCTGTTCGAAAAGTAGAAACAAATTTCATTCATATTTTCCAGAAAAAATACTTGCATGAGGAAATTTCTGAATCATTCTTTTTCCCTTCATAAATGAGTTACATTTGAAAATTTGTATGAAAATTTTACGAGAGTTTCATAGTACACTAAACAATGGACACTATTTAAATATCTTACGTTGTGATGTGCCTATAGCAATTAATGTATTTTTATTCACGGTAATCCTATTAAATTCTTATATGAATATATAAATCTCATCAAATTTATATGCTTCACAATTAGGTACCAACATTTCATTTACTCTGAATGATAATTATTGTTGTGCATGTGGTTGCATTTAACTGTAATTTAAAGCTTCTTAAGGATTATTTCACTCTGATGGCCTCGTTTTCTCATTTATTTCAAATTTGATGAAACTTTTGTTTAACCTACTTTCAAGAAGATGAATTTTGATCCCTTCTTTTATTAAGATATTCACTCTAGAATGAAAAGAAATAAAACAAAATAATTGTTTAATGGAAGAATTATGTACTCTCTTACTCAGGACTCGACATTCACTATAGAGGAGTTCTACTGTAGTAAATCTAATAAATTTAGTTTATTTGTATACCATTGCCTAGTTTGCATATCAATGGCTACCAGGATACGCATTCTGTTTCCATGGGATTGAAATCTGCATCTTGTAATTACGAATTATTTTGTTTATGTCCAAGTAGGATATATTACGAATTATCGGTCAGTTTCACATATTAGGTCATATAAGAAAAACGATGTTATAATTGTTATTTTATTTTAATTTCAATTCGTATCCATGATACCTGCAGGTATCATGGATACGAATTAAAATTAAAATAAAATAACAATTATAACATCGTTTTTCTTATATGAACGAAGATGTGAAACTGACCGATAATTCGTAATATACCCTAATTCAATTCTCATCCAAAATCCTTGTATTAATTTCCATAATATCCACGAGAAATTGTAACAATGATTATCTAAATCAAACAATACAACAACTGCAATAGAACTTTTAATCCTTAGATATTTTATCTGTTATATTCCACGTCATTTTCACTTAGTGGATTAATGGAATCAAATCACTCTTTTGATTCGTATTTGATAAGTTTCAAGTAATTAAAAGAGGTACATTTTTGGACTAACTTCCCTTCTTCATGCACGAACTGTTCAGGGATAATTATTTGCTGTAATTATCATACCGTACGAAGAAATTAAATAGTTTGAACAGTAAATATATGTTGATATTAATTAGAAGCTATATTAAATAGTATTAGTGGATAAAACTAAATTAAAATGATCTTTTAGTTATCAAAGTTAGATAATGGCAATTTCTTTTTAATGTTTTTTTATCTCACTCAATTTGTACGTTGGATAAAAAAATGCTTTCTGAAAATAAAAAAAGTTTCTAAAAAACGATGATAGATAGTTTTATTTTTAGTAGCATAAGTAAGTCCATTCTAATTAAGTTATTACAGATAAAAAAGAAGTTTGAAAATTTCTTCTCATGTACTATATTATTCATATTGAAGTAGATTCCAATAGTGTTAATTGCGTTAAAGTTTCTCCTATTAATATTTTTTCCTTTTCATTTTATTCACCTTATACTATAATAACCTACCCCATCAGTTATAAAATTATTATAACTAGTAAAGCAATATTTTTCATAATATAATGAATAAGAAAAAGTATCTAGCCATCGAATGGAAGAAGAGCAAATAAAGATTGAAATCTTTCTAGGCACCTTCTCTTTGCCATTTTAAACGCGTCCTACCAATTGTAAGAACAAATAGATTTGATTTAAAAGCAAGGCAAAGATTTTCTGTCTCTGTGCCGAAAGATGTTGCTGACTTACCAATCTGCAATCGATGTTTGAAAAGCTGAAGAGACCTCTTCCTGACGTCTAAAAGGACTTGAAAATATCATACGACAGTTTACAGTAAGCACTATCAGTATTCTAATTATTATTTAAATATTGACTATAAACATCTTAAGTAGCGATATATTATGGAGAGTAAGATACTAAATTATAATTAATTATTTTCTCTTCCTTTCTGAACTTCACATAGTTAAGTGACTGCACGTACAGAGTAGCTTTCTTACAGCCACGAGCACTATCTATGAACAGCAGCATCGAATATGTCAAAGCTCATCAGTTCATGTAGCCAATTCTTTGTGTGACTGCTTCTTTGAAGTTCTTTGTGTTTATTTTCCGTTTTCCTCTTAGCTATATAATATTTAATAAAAATATAAAAATTGATATTACACGAATTAATGAATAAAGGCTTGGAGTTATATAATTCTAAAGTAGAATGTGTTCTTTTATTCTACTGCATGATGCACCAAATTTTAGATAATAAACAATTAATATTACGTAATAAATTGATTGTTTTTCTCCTATTTTCTTTATCAATCACGCTTGTCCTGATGCTCTAAATTCATGAATTATATAACAATGTGCATCAATTTTTTACTCAGTTCTAATAGGATATACTTTCACAAAATAATTAATTTTTAATTCGTCATCTCACATTTAATTCCTATCGGCGTTAAAATATTTCTTACTTGTTTACGTTTTATAAATAATATTCAATTTTCTTTAATAGAATATAGAAATATATTGTACACAGCTGTCTTGCCCTGTTTTCCCAAGTGTGCACAGACTTCTAAAAATCTGTCAAAAACAAATATCAAAAGAAACTAGTTTCTCTTTTTATATTTTGGTATAACCGGACATGACTAAAAGAAAAATGTATTCCATTATCGAATATATAAATTGATATTTATTGTACGAATGACTGAAAGGTGATATTTACCCTGTAATATTAGTGAATGAATAATAGTCTCTGGTATTTTATCTTACATCCATTATTACATTAAGCAAAAGTTATTTGGAACTTTTGAACTTAATCATGGATAATGCTCTCTTAGATATATTAATGGGAGGTAAGGTAGGTATAAAAAACTGGCAAAGAGGAATAAATATGCTTGTTATCTTAAGAGAATATTTACTGTGTTATTGTGATATCTTAGGGAATATTTACTGTGTTATTGTGATATCTTAGGGAATATTTACTGTGTTATTGTGATATCTTAGGGAATATTTACTGTGTTATTGTGATATCTTAGGGAATATTTACTGTGTTATTGTGATATCTTAGGGAATATTTACTGTGTTATTGTGATATCTTAGGGAATATTTACTGTGTTATTGTGATATCTTAGGGAATATTTACTGTGTTTTTGTGATATCTTAGGGAATATTTACTGTGTTATTGTGATATCTTAGGGAATATTTGCTGTGTTATTGTGATATCTTAGGGAATATTTACTGTGTTATTGTGATATCTTAGGGAATATTTACTGTGTTATTGTGATATTTAAGAGAATATTTTCTGTGTTATTGTGATATCTTAGGGAATATTTACTGTGTTTTTGTGATATCTTAGGGAATATTTACTGTGTTATTGTGATATCTTAGGGAATATTTACTGTGTTATTGTGATATCTTAGGGAATATTTACTGTGTTATTGTGATATCTTAGGGAATATTTACTGTGTTATTGTGATATCTTAGGGAATATTTACTGTGTTATTGTGATATTTTAGGGAATATTTACTGTGTTATTGTGATATTTTAGGGATTATTTACTGTGTTATTGTGATATTTAAGAGAATATTTTCTGTGTTATTGTGATATCTTAGGTAATATTTACTGTGTTTTTGTGATATCTTAGGGAATATTTACTGTGTTATTGTGATATCTTAGGGAATATTTACTGTGTTATTGTGATATTTTAGGGAATATTTACTGTGTTATTGTGATATTTTAGGGATTATTTACTGTGTTATTGTGATATTTTAGGGAATATTTACTGTGTTATTGTGATATTTTAGG